>OZ014522.1:237540781-238140781 GCA_963966055.1 Lathyrus aphaca
TCTGAATATTAGATTTTATGAAACTTTTCAAAATGCAAGTTTCGGTCAAAAACCGTTGTATATTATACACTAGTTTCGGTCAAAAAAATCAAATTTAATTGGGGACTATTTGAAATGATACGAAACTTTTTATATCATTTATATATGTTAAGAGGGAAGGTTATGATGGAAGTCCATGCAAAAAATCATCTGAAAATTAGATTTTATGAAACTTTTCGAAATGCAAGTTTTGGTCAAAAATCGTAGTATATTATACACTAGTTTCGGCAAAAAAATAAAATTTAATTGGGGACTATTTGAAATTTTACGAGATTTTCAGATCATTTATATATGTTAAGAGGAAAGGTTATGATGGAAGTCTATGCAAAAAAATCATCTGAAAACTAGATTCTATGAAACTTTTCGAAATGCAAGTTTCGGTCAAAAATCATAAAATATAATACATTAGTTTATACAAGTTTCGGTGAAAAATCAAATTAAATCGGGGATTGTTCGAAATGATACGAAACGTCTAATATCACATATATTTTTTATGAGGGAAGGTTATGATGGAAGTCCATGCAAAAAATCATCTGAAAATTAGATTTTATGAAACTTTTCGAAGTGCAAGTTTCGGTCAAAAATCGTAGTATATTATACACTAGTTTCGGCAAAAAAATCAAATTTAATTGGGTACTATTTGAAATGATACGAGACTTTACAGATCATTAATATATGTTAAGAGGAAAGGTTATGATGGAAGTCAAATAAAAAAATCATCAGAAAATTAGATTCTATGAAACTTCTCGAAATGCAAGTTTACGTAAAAAAATCGTAGTATATTATACACTAGTTTCGGCTAAAAAAAATCAAATTTAATTGGGGACTATTTGAAATGATACGAGACTTTTCAGATCATTTATAAATGTTAAGGGGAAAGGTTATGATGGAAGTCCATGCAAAAATATCATCTGAAAACTAGATTCTATGAAACTATTAGAAATGCAAGTTTCGTCCAAAAATCATAATATATTATACATTAGTTTATACTAGTTTCGGTCTAAAATAAAATTAAATCGGGGACTGTTCGAAATGATACGAAACGTCTAATATCATTTATATAATTTACGAGGAAAGGTTATGATGGAATTACATGCAAAAAATCATCTGAAAATTAGATTTTATGAAACTTTACGAAATGCAAGTTTCTGTCAAAAATCGTAGTATATTATACACTAGTTTCGGTCAAAAAAATCAAATTTAATTGGGTACAATTTGAAATGATACGAAACTTTTCAGATCATTTATATATGTTAAGAGGGGAGGTTATGGTGGAAGTCCATGCAAAAGATCATCTGAAAATTAGATTTTATGAAACTTTTCGAAATGCAAGATTCGGTCAAAAATTGTAGTATATTATATACTAGTTTCGGTCAAAAAAATCAAATTTAATTGGGGACTATTTGAAATGATACGATACTTATCAGATCACTTATATATGTTAAGAGGAAAGGTTATGATGGAAGTCCATGCAAAAAAACATCAGAAAATTAGATTCTATGAAACTTCTCGAAATGCAAGTTTCGGTAAAAAATCGTAGTATATTATACACTAGTTTCGGAAAAAAAAATCAAATTTAATAGGGGACTATTTGAAATGATACGAGACTTTTAAGATCATTTATATATGTTATGAGGAAAGGTTAAGATGGAAGTCCATGCAAAAAAAATAATCTGAAAACTAGATTGTATGAAACTATTCAAAATGCAAGGTTCGGTCAAAAATCATAATATATTATACACTAGTTTATACTAGTTTCGGTGAAAAATCAAATTAAATCGGGGACTGTTCGAAATGATACGAATCGTCTAATATCTTTTATATATTTTACGAGGGAAGGTTAGATGGAAGTCCATGCAAAAAAACATCTGAATATTAGATTTTATGAAACTTTTCAAAATGCAAGTTTCGGTCAAAAACCGTTGTATATTATACACTAGTTTCGGTCAAAAAAATCAAATTTAATTGGGGACTATTTGAAATGATACGAAACTTTTTATATCATTTATATATGTTAAGAGGGAAGGTTATGATGGAAGTCCATGCAAAAAATCATCTGAAAATTAGATTTTATGAAACTTTTCGAAATGCAAGTTTTGGTCAAAAATCGTAGTATATTATACACTAGTTTCGGCAAAAAAATAAAATTTAATTGGGGACTATTTGAAATGATACGAGATTTTCAGATCATTTATATATGTTAAGAGGAAAGGTTATGATGGAAGTCTATGCAAAAAAATCATCTGAAAACTAGATTCTATGAAACTTTTCGAAATGCAAGTTTCGGTCAAAAATCATAAAATATAATACATTAGTTTATACAAGTTTCGGTGAAAAATCAAATTAAATCGGGGATTGTTCGAAATGATACGAAACGTCTAATATAACATATATTTTTTATGAGGGAAGGTTATGATGGAAGTCCATGCAAAAATTCATCTGAAAATTAGATTTTATGAAACTTTTCGAAGTGCAAGTTTCGGTCAAAAATCGTAGTATATTATACACTAGTTTCGGCAAAAAAATCAAATTTAATTGGGTACTATTTGAAATGATACGAGACTTTACAGATCATTAATATATGTTAAGAGGAAAGGTTATGATGGAAGTCAAATAAAAAAATCATCAGAAAATTAGATTCTATGAAACTTCTCGAAATGCAAGTTTACGTAAAAAAATCGTAGTATATTATACACTAGTTTCGGCAAAAAAAAATCAAATTTAATTGGGGACTATTTGAAATGATACGAGACTTTTCAGATCATTTATAAATGTTAAGGGGAAAGGTTATGATGGAAGTCCATGCAAAAAAATCATCTGAAAACTAGATTCTATGAAACTATTAGAAATGCAAGTTTCGTCCAAAAATCATAATATATTATACATTAGTTTATACTAGCTTCGGTCTAAAATAAAATTAAATCGGGGACTGTTCAAAATGATACGAAACGTCTAATATCATTTATATAATTTACGAGGAAAGGTTATGATGGAATTACATGCAAAAAATCATCTGAAAATTAGATTTTATGAAACTTTACGAAATGCAAGTTTCTGTCAAAAATCGTAGTATATTATACACTAGTTTCGGTCAAAAAAATCAAATTTAATTGGGGACAATTTGAAATGATACGAAACTTTTCAGATCATTTATATATGTTAATAGGGGAGGTTATGGTGGAAGTCCATGCAAAAGATCATCTGAAAATTAGATTTTATGAAACTTTTCGAAATGCAAGATTCGGTCAAAAATTGTAGTATATTATATACTAGTTTCGGTCAAAAAAATCAAATTTAATTGGGGACTATTTGAAATGATACGATACTTATCAGATCACTTATATATGTTAAGAGGAAAGGTTATGATGGAAGTCCATGCAAAAAAACATCAGAAAATTAGATTCTATGAAACTTCTCGAAATGCAAGTTTCGGTAAAAAATCGTAGTATATTATACACTAGTTTCGGCAAAAAAAATCAAATTTAATAGGGGACTATTTGAAATGATACGAGACTTTTCAGATCATTTATATATGTTATGAGGAAAGGTTAAGATGGAAGTCCATGCAAAAAAAATAATCTGAAAACTAGATTGTATGAAACTATTCAAAATGCAAGGTTCGGTCAAAAATCATAATATATTATACACTAGTTTATACTAGTTTCGGTGAAAAATCAAATTAAATCGGGGACTTTTCGAAATGATACGAATCTTCTAATATCTTTTATATATTTTACGAGGTAAGGTTAGATGGAAGTCCATGCAAAAAAACATCTGAATATTAGATTTTATGAAACTTTTAGAAATGCAAGATTCGGTCAAAAACCGTTGTATATTATACACTAGTTACGGTCAAAAAAATCAAATTTAATTGGGGACTATTTGAAATGATACGAAACTTTTTATATCATTTATATATGTTAAGAGGGAAGGTTATGATGGAAGTCCATGCAAAAAATCATCTGAAAATTAGATTTTATGAAACTTTTCGAAATGCAAGTTTCGGTCAAAAATCGTAGTATATTATACACTAGTTTCGGCAAAAAAATAAAATTTAATTGGGGACTATTTGAAATTATACGAGACTTTTCAGATCATTTATATATGTTAAGAGGAAAGGTTATGATGGAAGTCTATGCAAAAAAATCATCTGAAAACTAGATTCTATGAAACTTTTCGAAATGCAAGTTTCGGTCAAAAATCATAAAATATAATACATTAGTTTATACAAGTTTCGATGAAAAATCAAATTAAATCAGGGATTGTTCGAAATGATACGAAACGTCTAATATCACATATATTTTTTATGAGGGAAGGTTATGATGGAAGTCCATGCAAAAAATCATCTGAAAATTAGATTTTATGAAACTTTTCGAAGTGCAAGTTTCGGTCAAAAATCGTAGTATATTATACACTAGTTTCGGCAATAAAATCAAATTTAATTGGGTACTATTTGAAATGATACGAGACTTTACAGATCATTAATATATGTTAAGAGGAAAGGTTATGATGGAAGTCAAATAAAAAAATCATCAGAAAATTAGATTCTATGAAACTTCTCGAAATGCAAGTTTACGTAAAAAAATCGTAGTATATTATAAACTAGTTTCGGCAAAAAAAAATCAAATTTAATTGGGGACTATTTGAAATGATACGAGACTTTTCAGATCATTTATAAATGTTAAGGGGAAAGGTTATGATGGAAGTCCATGCAAAAAAATCATCTGAAAACTAGATTCTATGAAACTATTAGAAATGCAAGTTTCGTCCAAAAATCATAATATATTATACATTAGTTTATACTAGTTTCGGTCTAAAATAAAATTAAATCGGGGACTGTTCGAAATGATACGAAACGTCTAATATCATTTATATAATTTACGAGGAAAGGTTATGATGGAATTACATGCAAAAAATCATCTGAAAATTAGATTTTATGAAACTTTACGAAATGCAAGTTTCTGTCAAAAATCGTAGTATATTATACACTAGTTTCGGTCAAAAAAATCAAATTTAATTGGGTACAATTTGAAATGATACGAAACTTTTCAGATCATTTATATATGTTAAGAGGGGAGGTTATGGTGGAAGTCCATGCAAAAGATCATCTGAAAATTAGATTTTATGAAAATTTTCGAAATGCAAGATTCGGTCAAAGATTGTAGTATATTATATACTAGTTTCGGTCAAAAAAATCAAATTTAATTGGGGACTATTTGAAATGATACGATACTTATCAGATCACTTATATATGTTAAGAGGAAAGGTTATGATGGAAGTCCATGCAAAAAAACATCAGAAAATTAGATTCTATGAAACTTCTCGAAATGCAAGTTTTGGTAAAAAATCGTAGTATATTATACACTAGTTTCGGAAAAAAAAATCAAATTTAATAGGGGACTATTTGAAATGATACGAGACTTTTAAGATCATTTATATATGTTATGAGGAAAGGTTAAGATGGAAGTCCATGCAAAAAAAATAATCTGAAAACTAGATTGTATGAAACTATTCAAAATGCAAGGTTCGGTCAAAAATCATAATATATTATACACTAGTTTATACTAGTTTCGGTGAAAAATCAAATTAAATCGGGGACTGTTCGAAATGATACGAATCGTCTAATATCTTTTATATATTTTACGAGGGAAGGTTAGATGGAAGTCCATGCAAGAAAACATCTGAATATTAGATTTTATGAATCTTTTCGAAATGCAAGTTTCGGTCAAAAACCGTTGTATATTATACACTAGTTTCGGTCAAAAAAATCAAATTTAATTGGGGACTATTTGAAATGATACGAAACTTTTTATATCATTTATATATGTTAAGAGGGAAGGTTATGATGGAATCCATGCAAAAAATCATCTGAAAATTAGATTTTATGAAACTTTTCGAAATGCAAGTTTCGGTCAAAAATCGTAGTATATTATACACTAGTTTCGGCAAAAAAATAAAATTTAATTGGGGACTATTTGAAATGATACGAGACTTTTCAGATCATTTATAAATGTTAAGAGGAAAGGTTATGATGGAAGTCTATGCAAAAAAATCATCTGAAAACTAGATTCTATGAAACTTTTCGAAATGCAAGTTTCGGTCAAAAATCATAAAATATAATACATTAGTTTATACAAGTTTCGGTGAAAAATCAAATTTTATCGGGGATTGTTCGAAATGATACGAAACGTCTAATATCACATATATTTTTTATGAGGGAAGGTTATGATGGAAGTCCATGCAAAAAATCATCTGAAAATTAGATTTTATGAAACTTTTCGAAGTGCAAGTTTCGGTCAAAAACCGTAGTATATTATACACTAGTTTCGGCAATAAAATCAAATTTAATTGGGTACTATTTGAAATGATACGAGACTTTACAGATCATTAATATATGTTAAGAGGAAAGGTTATGATGGAAGTCAAATAAAAAAATCATCAGAAAATTAGATTCTATGAAACTTCTCGAAATGCAAGTTTACGTAAAAAAATCGTAGTATATTATACACTAGTTTCGGCAAAAAAAAATCAAATTTAATTGGGGACTATTTGAAATGATACGAGACTTTTCAGATCATTTATAAATGTTAAGGGGAAAGGTTATGATGGAAGTCCATGCAAAAAAATCATCTGAAAACTAGATTCTATGAAACTATTAGAAATGCAAGTTTCGTCCAAAAATCATAATATATTATACATTAGTTTATACTAGTTTCGGTCTAAAATAAAATTAAATCGGGGACTGTTCGAAATGATACGAAACGTCTAATATCATTTATATAATTTACGAGGAAAGGTTATGATGGAATTACATGCAAAAAATCATCTGAAAATTAGATTTTATGAAACTTTACGAAATGCAAGTTTCTGTCAAAAATCGTAGTATATTATACACTAGTTTCGGTCAAAAAAATCAAATTTAATTGGGTACAATTTGAAATGATACGAAACTTTTCAGATCATTTATAAATGTTAAGAGGGGAGGTTATGGTGGAAGTCCATGCAAAAGATCATCTGAAAATTAGATTTTATGAAACTTTTCGAAATGCAAGATTCGGTCAAAAATTGTAGTATATTATATACTAGTTTCGGTCAAAAAAATCAAATTTAATTGGGGACTATTTGAAATGATACGATACTTATCAGATCACTTATATATGTTAAGAGGAAAGGTTATGATGGAAGTCCATGCAAAAAAACATCAGAAAATTAGATTCTATGAAACTTCTCGAAATGCAAGTTTCGGTAAAAAATCGTAGTATATTATACACTAGTTTCGGAAAAAAAAATCAAATTTAATAGGGGACTATTTGAAATGATACGAGACTTTTAAGATCATTTATATATGTTATGAGGAAAGGTTAAGATGGAAGTCCATGCAAAAAAAATAATCTGAAAACTAGATTGTATGAAACTATTCAAAATGCAAGGTTCGGTCAAAAATCATAATATATTATACACTAGTTTATACTAGTTTCGGTGAAAAATCAAATTAAATCGGGGACTTTTCGAAATGATACGAATCGTCTAATATCTTTTATATATTTTACGAGGGAAGGTTAGATGGAAGTCCATGCAAAAAAACATCTGAATATTAGATTTTATGAAACTTTTCGAAATGCAAGTTTCGGTCAAAAACTGTTGTATATTATACACTAGTTTCGGTCAAAAAAATCAAATTTAATTGGGGACTATTTGAAATGATACGAAACTTTTTATATCATTTATATATGTTAAGAGGGAAGGTTATGATGGAATCCATGCAAAAAATCATCTGAAAATTAGATTTTATGAAACTTTTCGAAATGCAAGTTTCGGTCAAAAATCGTAGTATATTATACACTAGTTTCGGCAAAAAAATAAAATTTAATTGGGGACTATTTGAAATGATACGAGACTTTTCAGATCATTTATATATGTTAAGAGGAAAGGTTATGATGGAAGTCTATGCAAAAAAATCATCTGAAAACTAGATTCTATGAAACTTTTCGAAATGCAAGTTTCGGTCAAAAATCATAAAATATAATACATTAGTTTATACAAGTTTCGGTGAAAAATCAAATTAAATCAGGGATTGTTCGAAATGATACGAAACGTCTAATATCACATATATTTTTTATGAGGGAAGGTTATGATGGAAGTCCATGCAAAAAATCATTTGAAAATTAGATTTTATGAAACTTTTCGAAGTGCAAGTTTCGGTCAAAAATCGTAGTATATTATACACTAGTTTCGGCAATAAAATCAAATTTAATTGGGTACTATTTGAAATGATACGAGACTTTACAGATCATTAATATATGTTAAGAGGAAAGGTTATGATGGAAGTCAAATAAAAAAATCATCAGAAAATTAGATTCTATGAAACTTCTCGAAATGCAAGTTTACGTAAAAAAATCGTAGTATATTATACACTAGTTTCGGCAAAAAAAAATCAAATTTAATTGGGGACTATTTGAAATGATACGAGACTTTTCAGATCATTTATAAATGTTAAGGGGAAAGGTTATGATGGAAGTCCATGCAAAAAAGTCATCTGAAAACTAGATTCTATGAAACTATTAGAAATGCATGTTTCGTCCAAAAATCATAATATATTATACATTAGTTTATACTAGTTTCGGTCTAAAATAAAATTAAATCGGGGACTGTTCGAAATGATACGAAACGTCTAATATCATTTATATAATTTACGAGGAAAGGTTATGATGGAATTACATGCAAAAAATCATCTGAAAATTAGATTTTATGAAACTTTACGAAATGCAAGTTTCTGTCAAAAATCGTAGTATATTATACACTAGTTTCGGTCAAAAAAATCAAATTTAATTGGGTACAATTTGAAATGATACGAAACTTTTCAGATCATTTATATATGTTAAGAGGGGAGGTTATGGTGGAAGTCCATGCAAAAGATCATCTGAAAATTAGATTTTATGAAACTTTTCGAAATGCAAGATTCGGTCAAAAATTGTAGTATATTATATACTAGTTTCGGTCAAAAAAATCAAATTTAATTGGGGACTATTTCAAATGATACGATACTTATCAGATCACTTATATATGTTAAGAGGAAAGGTTATGATGGAAGTCCATGCAAAAAAACATCAGAAAATTAGATTCTATGAAACTTCTTGAAATGCAAGTTTCGGTAAAAAATCGTAGTATATTATACACTAGTTTCGGAAAAAAAATCAAATTTAATAGGGGACTATTTGAAATGATTCGAGACTTTTAAGATCATTTATATATGTTATGAGGAAAGGTTAAGATGGAAGTCCATGCAAAAAAAATAATCTGAAAACTAGATTGTATGAAACTATTCAAAATGCAAGGTTCGGTCAAAAATCATAATATATTATACACTAGTTTATACTAGTTTCGGTGAAAAATCAAATTAAATCGGGGACTGTTCGAAATGATACGAATCGTCTAATATCTTTTATATATTTTACGAGGGAAGGTTAGATGGAAGTCCATGCAAAAAAACATCTGAATATTAGATTTTATGAAACTTTTCGAAATGCAAGTTTCGGTCAAAAACCGTTGTATATTATACACTAGTTTCGGTCAAAAAAATCAAATTTAATTGGGGACTATTTGAAATGATACGAAACTTTTTATATCATTTATATATGTTAAGAGGGAAGGTTATGATGGAAGTCCATGCAAAAAATCATCTGAAAATTAGATTTTATGAAACTTTTCGAAATGCAAGTTTTGGTCAAAAATCGTAGTATATTATACACTAGTTTCGGCAAAAAAATAAAATTTAATTGGGGACTATTTGAAATGATACGAGACTTTTCAGATCATTTATAAATGTTAAGAGGAAAGGTTATGATGGAAGTCTATGCAAAGAAATCATCTGAAAACTAGATTCTATGAAACTTTTCGAAATGCAAGTTTCGGTCAAAAATCATAAAATATAATACATTAGTTTATACAAGTTTCGGTGAAAAATCAAATTAAATCAGGGATTGTTCGAAATGATACGAAACGTCTAATATCACATATATTTTTTATGAGGGAAGGTTATAATGGAAGTCCATGCAAAAAATCATCTGAAAATTAGATTTTATGAAACTTTTCGAAGTGCAAGTTTCGGTCAAAAATCGTAGTATATTATACACTAGTTTCGGCAATAAAATCAAATTTAATTGGGTACTATTTGAAATGATACGAGACTTTACAGATCATTAATATATGTTAAGAGGAAAGGTTATGATGGAAGTCAAATAAAAAAATCATCAGAAAATTAGATTCTATGAAACTTCTCGAAATGCAAGTTTACGTAAAAAAACCGTAGTATATTATACACTAGTTTCGGCAAAAAAAAATCAAATTTAATTGGGGACTATTTGAAATGATACGAGACTTTTCAGATCATTTATAAATGTTAAGGGGAAAGGTTATGATGGAAGTCCATGCAAAAAAATCATATGAAAACTAGATTCTATGAAACTATTAGAAATGCAAGTTTCGTCCAAAAATCATAATATATTATACATTAGTTTATACTAGTTTCGGTCTAAAATAAAATTAAATCGGGGACTGTTCGAAATGATACGAAACGTCTAATATCATTTATATAATTTACGAGGAAAGGTTATGATGGAATTACATGCAAAAAATCATCTGAAAATTAGATTTTATGAAACTTTACGAAATGCAAGTTTCTGTCAAAAATCGTAGTATATTATACACTAGTTTCGGTCAAAAAAATCAAATTTAATTGGGTACAATTTGAAATGATACGAAACTTTTCAGATCATTTATATATGTTAAGTGGGGAGGTTATGGTGGAAGTCCATGCAAAAGATCATCTGAAAATTAGATTTTATGAAACTTTTCGAAATGCAAGATTCGGTCAAAAATTGTAGTATATTATATACTAGTTTCGGTCAAAAAAATCAAATTTAATTGGGGACTATTTGAAATGATACGATACTTATCAGATCACTTATATATGTTAAGAGGAAAGGTTATGATGGAAGTCCATGCAAAAAAACATCAGAAAATTAGATTCTATGAAACTTCTCGAAATGCAAGTTTCGGTAAAAAATCGTAGTATATTATACACTAGTTTCGGAAAAAAAAATCAAATTTAATAGGGGACTATTTGAAATGATACGAGACTTTTAAGATCATTTATATATGTTATGAGGAAAGGTTAAGATGGAAGTCCATGCAAAAAAAATAATCTGAAAACTAGATTGTATGAAACTATTCAAAATGCAAGGTTCGGTCAAAAATCATAATATATTATACACTAGTTTATACTAGTTTCGGTGAAAAATCAAATTAAATCGGGGACTTTTCGAAATGATACGAATCGTCTAATATCTTTTATATATTTTACGAGGGAAGGTTAGATGGAAGTCCATGCAAAAAAACATCTGAATATTAGATTTTATGAAACTTTTCGAAATGCAAGTTTCGGTCAAAAACCGTTGTATATTATCCACTAGTTTCGGTCAAAAAAATCAAATTTAATTGGGGACTATTTGAAATGATACGAAACTTTTTATATCATTTATATATGTTAAGAGGGAAGGTTATGATGGAATCCATGCAAAAAATCATCTGAAAATTAGATTTTATGAAACTTTTCGAAATGCAAGTTTCGGTCAAAAATCGTAGTATATTATACACTAGTTTCGGCAAAAAAATAAAATTTAATTGGGGACTATTTGAAATGATACGAGACTTTTCAGATCATTTATAAATGTTAAGATGAAAGGTTATGATGGAAGTCTATGCAAAAAAATCATCTGAAAACTAGATTCTATGAAACTTTTCGAAATGCAAGTTTCGGTCAAAAATCATAAAATATAATACATTAGTTTATACAAGTTTCGGTGAAAAATCAAATTAAATCAGGGATTGTTCGAAATGATACGAAACGTCTAATATCACATATATTTTTTATGAGGGAAGGTTATAATGGAAGTCCATGCAAAAAATCATCTGAAAATTAGATTTTATGAAACTTTTCGAAGTGCAAGTTTCGGTCAAAAATCGTAGTATATTATACACTAGTTTCGGCAATAAAATCAAATTTAATTGGGTACTATTTGAAATGATACGAGACTTTACAGATCATTAATATATGTTAAGAGGAAAGGTTATGATGGAAGTCAAATAAAAAAATCATCAGAAAATTAGATTCTATGAAACTTCTCGAAATGCAAGTTTACGTAAAAAAAACCGTAGTATATTATACACTAGTTTCGGCAAAAAAAAATCAAATTTAATTGGGGACTATTTGAAATGATACGAGACTTTTCAGATCATTTATAAATGTTAAGGGGAAAGGTTATGATGGAAGTCCATGCAAAAAAATCATCTGAAAACTAGATTCTATGAAACTATTAGAAATGCAAGTTTCGTCCAAAAATCATAATATATTATACATTAGTTTATACTAGTTTCGGTCTAAAATAAAATTAAATCGGGGACTGTTCAAAATGATACGAAACGTCTAATATCATTTATATAATTTACGAGGAAAGGTTATGATGGAATTACATGCAAAAAATCATCTGAAAATTAGATTTTATGAAACTTTACGAAATGCAAGTTTCTGTCAAAAATCGTAGTATATTATACACTAGTTTCGGTCAAAAAAATCAAATTTAATTGGGTACAATTTGAAATGATACGAAACTTTTCAGATCATTTATATATGTTAAGTGGGGAGGTTATGGTGGAAGTCCATGCAAAAGATCATCTGAAAATTAGATTTTATGAAACTTTTCGAAATGCAAGATTCGGTCAAAAATTGTAGTATATTATATACTAGTTTCGGTCAAAAAAATCAAATTTAATTGGGGACTATTTGAAATGATACGATACTTATCAGATCACTTATATATGTTAAGAGGAAAGGTTATGATGGAAGTCCATGCAAAAAAACATCAGAAAATTAGATTCTATGAAACTTCTCGAAATGCAAGTTTCGGTAAAAAATCGTAGTATATTATACACTAGTTTCGGAAAAAAAAATCAAATTTAATAGGGGACTATTTGAAATGATACGAGACTTTTAAGATCATTTATATATGTTATGAGGAACGGTTAAGATGGAAGTCCATGCAAAAAAAATAATCTGAAAACTAGATTGTATGAAACTATTCAAAATGCAAGGTTCGGTCAAAAATCATAATATATTATACACTAGTTTATACTAGTTTCGGTGAAAAATCAAATTAAATCGGGGACTTTTCGAAATGATACGAATCGTCTAATATCTTTTATATATTTTACGAGGGAAGGTTAGATGGAAGTCCATGCAAAAAAACATCTGAATATTAGATTTTATGAAACTTTTCGAAATGCAAGTTTCGGTCAAAAACCGTTGTATATTATACACTAGTTTCGGTCAAAAAAATCAAATTTAATTGGGGACTATTTGAAATGATACGAAACTTTTTATATCATTTATATATGTTAAGAGGGAAGGTTATGATGGAATCCATGCAAAAAATCATCTGAAAATTAGATTTTATGAAACTTTTCGAAATGCAAGTTTCGGTCAAAAATCGTAGTATATTATACACTAGTTTCGGCAAAAAAATAAAATTTAATTGGGGACTATTTGAAATGATACGAGACTTTTCAGATCATTTATAAATGTTAAGAGGAAAGGTTATGATGGAAGTCTATGCAAAAAAATCATCTGAAAACTAGATTCTATGAAACTTTTCGAAATGCAAGTTTCGGTCAAAAATCATAAAATATAATACATTAGTTTTATACAAGTTTCGGTGAAAAATCAAATTAAATCAGGGATTGTTCGAAATGATACGAAACGTCTAATATCACATATATTTTTTATGAGGGAAGGTTATGATGGAAGTCCATGCAAAAAATCATCTGAAAATTAGATTTTATGAAACTTTTCGAAGTGCAAGTTTCGGTCAAAAATCGTAGTATATTATACACTAGTTTCGGCAATAAAATCAAATTTAATTGGGTACTATTTGAAATGATACGAGACTTTACAGATCATTAATATATGTTAAGAGGAAAGGTTATGATGGAAGTCAAATAAAAAAATCATCAGAAAATTAGATTCTATGAAACTTCTCGAAATGCAAGTTTACGTAAAAAAACCGTAGTATATTATACACTAGTTTCGGCAAAAAAAAATCAAATTTAATTGGGGACTATTTGAAATGATACGAGACTTTTCAGATCATTTATAAATGTTAAGGGGAAAGGTTATGATGGAAGTCCATGCAAAAAAATCATCTGAAAACTAGATTCTATGAAACTATTAGAAATGCAAGTTTCGTCCAAAAATCATAATATATTATACATTAGTTTATACTAGTTTCGGTCTAAAATAAAATTAAATCGGGGACTGTTCGAAATGATACGAAACGTCTAATATCATTTATATAATTTACGAGGAAAGGTTATGATGGAATTACATGCAAAAAATCATCTGAAAATTAGATTTTATGAAACTTTACGAAATGCAAGTTTCTGTCAAAAATCGTAGTATATTATACACTAGTTTCGGTCAAAAAAATCAAATTTAATTGGGTACAATTTGAAATGATACGAAACTTTTCAGATCATTTATATATGTTAAGTGGGGAGGTTATGGTGGAAGTCCATGCAAAAGATCATCTGAAAATTAGATTTTATGAAACTTTTCGAAATGCAAGATTCGGTCAAAAATTGTAGTATATTATATACTAGTTTCGGTCAAAAAAATCAAATTTAATTGGGGACTATTTGAAATGATACGATACTTATCAGATCACTTATATATGTTAAGAGGAAAGGTTATGATGGAAGTCCATGCAAAAAAACATCAGAAAATTAGATTCTATGAAACTTCTCGAAATGCAAGTTTCGGTAAAAAATCGTAGTATATTATACACTAGTTTCGGAAAAAAAAATCAAATTTAATAGGGGACTATTTGAAATGATACGAGACTTTTAAGATCATTTATATATGTTATGAGGAAAGGTTAAGATGGAAGTCCATGCAAAAAAAATAATCTGAAAACTAGATTGTATGAAACTATTCAAAATGCAAGGTTCGGTCAAAAATCATAATATATTATACACTAGTTTATACTAGTTTCGGTGAAAAATCAAATTAAATCGGGGACTTTTCGAAATGATACGAATCGTCTAATATCTTTTATATATTTTACGAGGGAAGGTTAGATGGAAGTCCATGCAAAAAAACATCTGAATATTAGATTTTATGAAACTTTTCGAAATGCAAGTTTCGGTCAAAAACCGTTGTATATTATACACTAGTTTCGGTCAAAAAAATCAAATTTAATTGGGGACTATTTGAAATGATACGAAACTTTTTATATCATTTATATATGTTAAGAGGGAAGGTTATGATGGAATCCATGCAAAAAATCATCTGAAAATTAGATTTTATGAAACTTTTCGAAATGCAAGTTTCGGTCAAAAATCGTAGTATATTATACACTAGTTTCGGCAAAAAAATAAAATTTAATTGGGGACTATTTGAAATGATACGAGACTTTTCAGATCATTTATATATGTTAAGAGGAAAGGTTATGATGGAAGTCTATGCAAAAAAATCATCTGAAAACTAGATTCTATGAAACTTTTCGAAATGCAAGTTTCGGTCAAAAATCATAAAATATAATACATTAGTTTATACAAGTTTCGGTGAAAAATCAAATTAAATCAGGGATTGTTCGAAATGATACGAAACGTATAATATCACATATATTTTTTATGAGGGAAGGTTATGATGGAAGTCCATGCAAAAAATCATCTGAAAATTAGATTTTATGAAACTTTTCGAAGTGCAAGTTTCGGTCAAAAATCGTAGTATATTATACACTAGTTTCGGCAATAAAATCAAATTTAATTGGGTACTATTTGAAATGATACGAGACTTTACAGATCATTAATATATGTTAAGAGGACAGGTTATGATGGAAGTCAAATAAAAAAATCATCAGAAAATTAGATTCTATGAAACTTCTCGAAATGCAAGTTTACGTAAAAAAATCGTAGTATATTATACACTAGTTTCGGCAAAAAAAAATCAAATTTAATTGGGGACTATTTGAAATGATACGAGACTTTTCAGATCATTTATAAATGTTAAGGGGAAAGGTTATGATGGAAGTCCATGCAAAAAAATCATCTGAAAACTAGATTCTATGAAACTATTAGAAATGCAAGTTTCGTCCAAAAATCATAATATATTATACATTAGTTTATACTAGTTTCGGTCTAAAATAAAATTAAATCGGGGACTGTTCGAAATGATACGAAACGTCTAATATCATTTATATAATTTACGAGGAAAGGTTATGATGGAATTACATGCAAAAAATCATCTGAAAATTAGATTTTATGAAACTTTACGAAATGCAAGTTTCTGTCAAAAATCGTAGTATATTATACACTAGTTTCGGTCAAAAAAATCAAATTTAATTGGGTACAATTTGAAATGATACGAAACTTTTCAGATCATTTATATATGTTAAGAGGGGAGGTTATGGTGGAAGTCCATGCAAAAGATCATCTGAAAATTAGATTTTATGAAACTTTTCGAAATGCAAGATTCGGTCAAAAATTGTAGTATATTATATACTAGTTTCGGTCAAAAAAATCAAATTTAATTGGGGACTATTTCAAATGATACGATACTTATCAGATCACTTATATATGTTAAGAGGAAAGGTTATGATGGAAGTCCATGCAAAAAAACATCAGAAAATTAGATTCTATGAAACTTCTCGAAATGCAAGTTTCGGTAAAAAATCGTAGTATATTATACACTAGTTTCGGAAAAAAAAATCAAATTTAATAGGGGACTATTTGAAATGATACGAGACTTTTAAGATCATTTATATATGTTATGAGGAAAGGTTAAGATGGAAGTCCATGCAAAAAAAATAATCTGAAAACTAGATTGTATGAAACTATTCAAAATGCAAGGTTCGGTCAAAAATCATAATATATTATACACTAGTTTATACTAGTTTCGGTGAAAAATCAAATTAAATCGGGGACTTTTCGAAATGATACGAATCGTCTAATATCTTTTATATATTTTACGAGGGAAGGTTAGATGGAAGTCCATGCAAAAAAAACATCTGAATATTAGATTTTATGAAACTTTTCGAAATGCAAGTTTCGGTCAAAAACCGTTGTATATTATACACTAGTTTCGGTCAAAAAAATCAAATTTAATTGGGGACTATTTGAAATGATACGAAACTTTTTATATCATTTATATATGTTAAGAGGGAAGGTTATGATGGAAGTCCATGCAAAAAATCATCTGAAAATTAGATTTTATGAAACTTTTCGAAATGCAAGTTTCGGTCAAAAATCGTAGTATATTATACAATAGTTTCGGCAAAAAAATAAAATTTAATTGGGGACTATTTGAAATGATACGAGACTTTTCAGATCATTTATATATGTTAAGAGGAAAGGTTATGATGGAAGTCTATGCAAAAAAATCATCTGAAAACTAGATTCTATGAAACTTTTCGAAATGCAAGTTTCGGTCAAAAATCATAAAATATAATACATTAGTTTATACAAGTTTCGGTGAAAAATCAAATTAAATCCGGGATTGTTCGAAATGATACGAAACGTCTAATATCACATATATTTTTTATGAGGGAAGGTTATGATGGAAGTCCATGCAAAAAATCATCTGAAAATTAGATTTTATGAAACTTTTCGAAGTGCAAGTTTCGGTCAAAAATCGTAGTATATTATACACTAGTTTCGGCAAAAAAATCAAATTTAATTGGGTACTATTTGAAATGATACGAGACTTTACAGATCATTAATATATGTTAAGAGGAAAGGTTATGATGGAAGTCAAATAAAAAAATCATCAGAAAATTAGATTCTATGAAACTTCTCGAAATGCAAGTTTACGTAAAAAAATCGTAGTATATTATACAATAGTTTCGGCAAAAAAAAATCAAATTTAATTGGGGACTATTTGAAATGATACGAGACTTTTCAGATCATTTATAAATGTTAAGGGGAAAGGTTATGATGGAAGTCCATGCAAAAAAATCATCTGAAAACTAGATTCTATGAAACTATTAGAAATGCAAGTTTCGTCCAAAAATCATAATATATTATACATTAGTTTATACTAGTTTCGGTCTAAAATAAAATTAAATCGGGGACTGTTCGAAATGATACGAAACGTCTAATATCATTTATATAATTTACGAGGAAAGGTTATGATGGAATTACATGCAAAAAATCATCTGAAAATTAGATTTTATGAAACTTTACGAAATGCAAGTTTCTGTCAAAAATCGTAGTATATTATACACTAGTTTCGGTCAAAAAAAATCAAATTTAATTGGGTACAATTTGAAATGATACGAAACTTTTCAGATCATTTATATATGTTAAGAGGGGAGGTTATGGTGGAAGTCCATGCAAAAGATCATCTGAAAATTAGATTTTATGAAACTTTTCGAAATGCAAGATTCGGTCAAAAATTGTAGTATATTATATACTAGTTTCGGTCAAAAAAATCAAATTTAATTGGGGACTATTTCAAATGATACGATACTTATCAGATCACTTATATATGTTAAGAGGAAAGGTTATGATGGAAGTCCATGCAAAAAAACATCAGAAAATTAGATTCTATGAAACTTCTCGAAATGCAAGTTTCGGTAAAAAATCGTAGTATATTATACACTAGTTTCGGAAAAAAAAATCAAATTTAATAGGGGACTATTTGAAATGATACGAGACTTTTAAGATCATTTATATATGTTATGAGGAAAGGTTAAGATGGAAGTCCATGCAAAAAAAATAATCTGAAAACTAGATTGTATGAAACTATTCAAAATGCAAGGTTCGGTCAAAAATCATAATATATTATACACTAGTTTATACTAGTTTCGGTGAAAAATCAAATTAAATCGGGGACTTTTCGAAATGATACGAATCGTCTAATATCTTTTATATATTTTACGAGGGAAGGTTAGATGGAAGTCCATGCAAAAAAACATCTGAATATTAGATTTTATGAAACTTTTCGAAATGCAAGTTTCGGTCAAAAACCGTTGTATATTATACACTAGTTTCGGTCAAAAAAATCAAATTTAATTGGGGACTATTTGAAATGATACGAAACTTTTTATATCATTTATATATGTTAAGAGGGAAGGTTATGATGGAAGTCCATGCAAAAAATCATCTGAAAATTAGATTTTATGAAACTTTTCGAAATGCAAGTTTCGGTCAAAAATCGTAGTATATTATACAATAGTTTCGGCAAAAAAATAAAATTTAATTGGGGACTATTTGAAATGATACGAGACTTTTCAGATCATTTATATATGTTAAGAGGAAAGGTTATGATGGAAGTCTATGCAAAAAAATCATCTGAAAACTAGATTCTATGAAACTTTTCGAAATGCAAGTTTCGGTCAAAAATCATAAAATATAATACATTAGTTTATACAAGTTTCGATGAAAAATCAAATTAAACCCGGGATTGTTCGAAATGATACGAAACGTCTAATATCACATATATTTTTTATGAGGGAAGGTTATGATGGAAGTCCATGCAAAAAATCATCTGAAAATTAGATTTTATGAAACTTTTCGAAGTGCAAGTTTCGGTCAAAAATCGTAGTATATTATACACTAGTTTCGGCAAAAAAATCAAATTTAATTGGGTACTATTTGAAATGATACGAGACTTTACAGATCATTAATATATCTTAAGAGGAAAGGTTATGATGGAAGTCAAATAAAAAAATCATCAGAAAATTAGATTCTATGAAACTTCTCGAAATGCAAGTTTATGTAAAAAAATCGTAGTATATTATACACTAGTTTCGGCAAAAAAAAATCAAATTTAATTGGGGACTATTTGAAATGATACGAGACTTTTCAGATCATTTATAAATGTTAAGGGGAAAGGTTATGATGGAAGTCCATGCAAAAAAATCATCTGAAAACTAGATTCTATGAAACTATTAGAAATGCAAGTTTCGTCCAAAAAACATAATATATTATACATTAGTTTATACTAGTTTCGGTCTAAAATAAAATTAAATCGGGGATTGTTAGAAAAGATAAGAAACGTCTAATATCATTTATATAATTTACGAGGAAAGGTTATGATGGAATTACATGCAAAAAATCATCTGAAAATTAGATTTTATGAAACTTTACGAAATGCAAGTTTTTGTCAAAAATCCTAGTATATTATACATTAGTTTCGGTCAAAAAAATCAAATTTAATTGGGGACAATTTGAAATGATACGAAACTTTTCAGATTATTTATATATGTTAAGAGGGAAGGTTATGGTGGAAGTCCATGCAAAACATCATCTGAAAATTAGATTTTATGAAACTTTTCGAAATGCAAGATTCGGTCAAAAATCGTAGTATATTATATACTAGTTTCGGTCAAAAAAATCAAATTTAATTGGGGACTATTTGAAATGATACGTACTTATCACATGACTTATATATGTTATGAGGAAAGGTTATGATTGAAGTCCATGCAAAAAACATCAGAAAATTAGATTCTATGAAACTTCTAGAAATGCAAATTTCGGTAAAAAATCGTAGTATATTATACACTAGTTTCGGCAAAAAAATTAAAATTTAATTGGGGACTATTTGAAATGATACGAGACTTTTCAGATCATTTATATATGTTATGAGGAAAGGTTAAGATGGAAGTCCATGCAAAAAAAATAATCTGAAAACTAGATTGTATGAAACTATTCAAAATGCAAGGTTCGGTCAAAAATCATAATATATTATACACTAGTTTATACTAGTTTCGATGAAAAATCAAATTAAATCGGGGACTGTTCGAAATGATACGAATCGTCTAATATCTTTTATATATTTTACGAGGGAAGGTTAGATGGAAGTCCATGCAAAAAACACATCTGAATATTAGATTTTATGAAACTTTTCGAAATGCAAGTTTCGGTCAAAAACCGTTGTATATTATACACTAGTTTCGGTCAAAAAAATCAAATTTAATTGGGGACTATTTGAAATGATACGAAACTTTTTATATCATTTATATATGTTAAGAGGGAAGGTTATGATGGAAGTCCATGCAAAAAATCATCTGAAAATTAGATTTTATGAAACTTTTCGAAGTGCAAGTTTCGGTCAAAAATCGTAGTATATTATACACGAGTTTCGGCAAAAAAATCAAATTTAATTGGGGACTATTTGAAATGATACGAGACTTTACAGATCATTAATATATGTTAAGAGGAAAGGTTATGATGGAAGTCAAATAAAAAAATCATCAGAAAATTAGATTCTATGAAACTTCTCGAAATGCAAGTTTACGTAAAAAAATCGTAGTATATTATACACTAGTTTCGGCAAAAAAAAAATCAAATTTAATTGGGGACTATTTGAAATGATACGAGACTTTTCAGATCATTTATAAATGTTAAGGGGAAAGGTTATGATGGAAGTCCATGCAAAAAAATCATCTGAAAACTAGATTCTATGAAACTATTAGAAATGCAAGTTTCGTCCAAAAAACATAATATATTATACATTAGTTTATACTAGTTTCGGTCTAAAATAAAATTAAATCGGGGATTGTTAGAAAAGATAAGAAACGTCTAATATCATTTATATAATTTACGAGGAAAGGTTATGATGGAATTACATGCAAAAAATCATCTGAAAATTAGATTTTATGAAACTTTACGAAATGCAAGTTTTTGTCAAAAATCCTAGTATATTATACATTAGTTTCGGTCAAAAAAATCAAATTTAATTGGGGACAATTTGAAATGATACGAAACTTTTCAGATTATTTATATATGTTAAGAGGGAAGGTTATGGTGGAAGTCCATGCAAAACATCATCTGAAAATTAGATTTTATGAAACTTTTCGAAATGCAAGATTCGGTCAAAAATCGTAGTATATTATATACAGGTTTCGGTCAAAAAAATCAAATTTAATTGGGGACTATTTGAAATGATACGTACTTATCACATGACTTATATATGTTATGAGGAAAGGTTATGATTGAAGTCCATGCAAAAAACATCAGAAAATTAGATTCTATGAAACTTCTAGAAATGCAAGTTTCGGTAAAAAATCGTAGTATATTATACACTAGTTTCGGCAAAAAAATTAAAATTTAATTGGGGACTATTTGAAATGATACGAGACTTTTCAGATCATTTATATATGTTATGAGGAAAGGTTAAGATGGAAGTCCATGCAAAAAAAATAATCTGAAAACTAGATTGTATGAAACTATTCAAAATGCAAGGTTCGGTCAAAAATCATAATATATTATACACTAGTTTATACTAGTTTCGGTGAAAAATCAAATTAAATCGGGGACTGTTCGAAATGATACGAATCGTCTAATATCTTTTATATATTTTACGAGGGAAGGTTAGATGGAAGTCCATGCAAAAAACACATCTGAATATTAGATTTTATGAAACTTTTCGAAATGCAAGTTTCGGTCAAAAACCGTTGTATATTATACACTAGTTTCGGTCAAAAAAATCAAATTTAATTGGGGACTATTTGAAATGATACGAAACTTTTTATATCATTTATATATGTTAAGAGGGAAGGTTATGATGGAAGTCCATGCAAAAAATCATCTGAAAATTAGATTTTATGAAACTTTTCGAAGTGCAAGTTTCGGTCAAAAATCGTAGTATATTATACACGAGTTTCGGCAAAAAAATCAAATTTAATTGGGGACTATTTGAAATGATACGAGACTTTACAGATCATTAATATATGTTAAGAGGAAAGGTTATGATGGAAGTCAAATAAAAAAATCATCAGAAAATTAGATTCTATGAAACTTCTCGAAATGCAAGTTTACGTAAAAAAATCGTAGTATATTATACACTAGTTTCGGCAAAAAAAAAATCAAATTTAATTGGGGACTATTTGAAATGATACGAGACTTTTCAGATCATTTATAAATGTTAAGGGGAAAGGTTATGATGGAAGTCCATGCAAAAAAATCATCTGAAAACTAGATTCTATGAAACTATTAGAAATGCAAGTTTCGTCCAAAAAACATAATATATTATACATTAGTTTATACTAGTTTCTGTCTAAAATAAAATTAAATCGGGGATTGTTGGAAAAGATAAGAAACGTCTAATATCATTTATATAATTTACGAGGAAAGGTTATGATGGAATTACATGCAAAAAATCATCTGAAAATTAGATTTTATGAAACTTTACGAAATGCAAGTTTCTGTCAAAAATCCTAGTATATTATACACTAGTTTCGGTCAAAAAAATCAAATTTAATTGGGGACAATTTGAAATGATATGAAACTTTTCAGATCATTTATATATGTTAAGAGGGGAGGTTATGGTGGAAGTCCATGCAAAAGATCATCTGAAAATTAGATTTTATGAAACTTTTCGAAATGCAAGATTCGGTCAAAAATTGTAGTATATTATATACTAGTTTCGGTCAAAAAAATCAAATTTAATTGGGGACTATTTGAAATGATATGATACTTATCAGATAACTTATATATGTTAAGAGGAAAGGTTATGATGGAAGTCCATTAAAAAACATCAGAAAATTAGATTCTAAGAAACTTCTCGAAATGCAAGTTTCGGTAAAAAAATCGTAGTATATTATACACTAGTTTCGGCAAAAAAAATCAAATTTAATAGGGGACTATTTGAAATGATACGAGACTTTTCAGATAATTTATATATGTTATGAGGAAAGATTAAGATGGAAGTCCATGCAAAAAAATCATCTGAAAACTAGATTGTATGAAACTATTGGAAATGCAATGTTCAGTCAAAAAGCATAATATATTATACACTAGTTTATACGAGATTCGATGAAAAATCAAATTAAATTGGGGACTGTTCGAAATGATACGAAACGTCTAATATCATTTATATATTTTACGAGGGAAGATTATGATGGAAGTCCATGCAAAAAAATCATCTGAATATTAGATTTTATGAAACTTTTCGAAATGCAAGTTTCGGTCAAAAAACGTTGTATATTATACACTAATATCGCTCAAAAAAATCAAATTTATTTGGGGACTGTTTGAAATGATACGAAACTTTTTAGATCATTTATATATGTTAAGAGGGAAGGTTATGATGGAAGTCCATGCAAAAAATCATCTGAAAATTAGATTTTATGAAACTTTTCGAAATGCAAGTTTCGGTCAAAAATCGTAGTATATTATACACTAGTTTCGGCAAAAAAATCAAATTTAATTGGGGACTATTTGATATGATACGAGACTTTTCAGATCATTTATATATGTTAAGAGGAAAGGTTATGATGGAAGTCTATGCAAACAAATCATCTAAAAACTAGATTCTATGAAATTTTTCAAAATGCCAGTTTCGGTCAAAAATCATAATATATTATACACTAGTTTATACTAGTTTCGGTGAAAAATCAAATTAAATCGGGGATGTTCGAAATGATACGAAACGTCTAATATAATATATATATATTTTACGAGGGAAGGTTATGATGGAAGTCCATGCAAAAAATCATTTGAAAATTAGATTTTATGAAACTTTTCGAAGTGCAAGTTTCGGTCAAAAATCGTAGTATATTATACACTAGTTTCGGCAAAAATAAATCAAATTTAATTGGGGACTATTTGAAATGATACGAGACTTTTCAAATCATTTATAAATGTTAAGGGGAAATGTTATGATGGAAGTCCATGCAAAAAAATCATCTGAAAACTAGATTCTATGAAACTATTAGAAATGCAAGTTTCGTCCAAAAATCATAATATATTATACATTAGTTTATACTAGTTTCGGTCTAAAATAAAATTAAATCGGGGACTGTTCGAAATGATACGAAACGTCTAATATCATTTATATAATTTACGAGGAAAGGTTATGATGGAATTACATGCAAAAAATTATCTGAAAATTAGATTTTATGAAACTTTACGAAATGCAAGTTTCTGTCAAAAATCCTAGTATATTATACACTAGTTTCGGTCAAAAAAATCAAATTTAATTGGGGACAATTTGAAATGATACGAAACTTTTCAGATCATTTATATATGTTAAGAGGGGAGGTTATGGTGGAAGTCCATGCAAAAGATCATCTGAAAATTAGATTTTATGAAACTTTTCGAAATGCAAGTTTCGGTCAAAAATCGTAGTATATTATATACTAGTTTCGGTCAAAAAAATCAAATTTAATTGGGGACTATTTGAAATGATATGATACTTATCAGATCACTTATATATGTTAAGAGGAAAGGTTATGATGGAAGTCCATGTAAAAAAACATCAGAAAATTAGATTCTATAAAACTTCTCGAAATGCAAGTTTCGGTAAAAAATCGTAGTATATTATACACTAGTTTCGGCAAAAAAAATCAAATTTAATAGGGGACTATTTGAAATGATACAAGACTTTTCAGATCATTTATATATGTTATGAGGAAAGGTTAAGATGGAAGTCCATGCAAAAAAATAATCTGAAAACTAGATTGTATGAAACTATTCGAAATGCAATGTTCGGTCAAAAATCATAATATATTATGCACTAGTTTATACGAGATTCGGTGAAAAATCAAATTAAATCGGGGACTGTTCGGAATGATATGAAACGTCTAATATCATTTATATATTTTACGAGGGAAGATTATGATGGAAGTCCATGCAAAAAAATCATCTGAATATTAGATTTTATGAAACTTTTTGAAATGCAAGTTTCGGTCAAAAACCGTTGTATATTATACACTAATATCGCTCAAAAAATCAAATTTAATTGGGGACTGTTTGAAATGATACGAAACTTTTTAGATCATTTATATATGTTAAGAGGGAAGGTTATGATGGAAGTCCATGCAAAAAATCATCTGAAAATTAGATTTTATGAAACTTTTCGAAATGCAAGTTTCGGTCCAAAATCGTAGTATATTATACATTAGTTTCGGCAAAAAAATCATATTTAATTGGGGACTATTTGAAATGATACAAGACTTTTCAGATCATTTATATATGTTAAGAGGAAAGGTTATGATGGAAGTCTATGCAAACAAATCATCTAAAAACCTGATTCTATGAAACTTTTCAAAATGCAAGTTTCGGTCAAAAATCATAATATATTATACACTAGTTTATACTAGTTTCGGTGAAAAATCAAATTAAATCGGGGACTGTTCGAAATGATACGAAACATCTAATATCTTATATATATTTTACGAGGGAAGGTTATGATGGAAGTCCATGCAAAAAATCATTTGAAAATTAGATTTTATGAAACTTTTCGAAGTGCAAGTTTCGGTCAAAAATCGTAGTATATTATACACTATGTTCGGCAAAAAATTCAAATTTAATTGGGTACTATTTGAAATGATACGAGACTTTTCAGATCATTAATATATGTTAAGAGGAAAGGTTATGATGGAAGTCAATGCAAAAAATCATCAAAAAATTAGATTCTATGAAACCTCTCGAAATGCAAGTTTACGTCAAAAAATCGTAGTATATTATACACTAGTTTCGGCAAAAAAAATCAAATTTAATTGGGGACTATTTGAAATGTTACGAGACTTTCCAGATCATTTATATATGTTAAGAGGAAAGGTTATGATGGAAGTCAATGCAAAAAAAATCATCTGAAAACTAGATTCTATGAAACTTTTAGAAATGCAAGTTTCGTCCAAAAATCATAATATATTATACATTAGTTTATACTAGTTTCGGTCTAAAATAAAATTAAATCGGGGACTGTTCGAAATGTACGAAACGTCTAATATCATTTATATAATTTACGAGGAAAGGTTATGATGGAATTACATGCAAAAAATCATCTGAAAATTAGATTTTATGAAACTTTACGAAATGCAAGTTTCTGTCAAAAATCCTAGTATATTATACACTAGTTTCAGTCAAAAAAATCAAATTTAATTGGGGACAATTTGAAATGATACGAAACTTTTCAGATCATTTATATATGTTAAGAGGGATGGTTATGGTGGAAGTCCATGCAAAAAATCATCTGAAAATTAGATTTTATGAAACTTTTCGAAATGCAAGATTCGGTCAAAAATCGTAGTATATTATATACTAGTTCCGGTCAAAAAAATCAAATTTAATTGTGGACAATTTGAAATGATACGATACTTATCACATGACTTATATATGTTATGAGGAAAGGTTATGATGGAAGTCCATGCAAAAAAC
Organism: Lathyrus aphaca; assembly: GCA_963966055.1. Classification (NCBI taxonomy): domain Eukaryota; kingdom Viridiplantae; phylum Streptophyta; class Magnoliopsida; order Fabales; family Fabaceae; genus Lathyrus; species Lathyrus aphaca. The sequence continues at coordinate 237,568,040 of OZ014522.1, forward strand.
ATCAGAAAATTAGATTCTATGAATCTTCTCGAAATGCAAGTTTCGGTAAAAAAATCGTAGTATATTATACACTAGTTTCGGCAAAAAAAATCAAATTTAATTGGGGACTATTTGAAATGATACGAGACTTTTCAGATCATTTATAAATGTTAAGGGGAAAGGTTATGATGGAAGTCCATGCAAAAAAATCATCTGAAAACTAGATTCTATGAAACTATTAGAAATGCAAGTTTCGTCCAAAAATCATAATATATTATACATTAGTTTATACGAGATTCGGTGAAAAATCAAATTAAATCGGGGACTGTTCGGAATGATACGAAATGTCTAATATCATTTATATATTTTACGAGGGAAGATTATGATGGAAGTCCATGCAAAAAAAATCATCTGAATATTAGATTTTATGAAACTTTTTGAAATGCAAGTTTCGGTCAAAAACCGTTGTATATTATACACTAGTTTCGGTCAAAAAAATCAAATTTAATTAGGGACTATTTGAAATGATACGAAACTTTTTAGATCATTTATATATGTTTAGAGGGAAGGTTATGATGGAAGTCCATACAAAAAATCATCTGAAAATTAGATTTTATGAAACTTTTCGAAATGCAAGTTTCGGTCAAAAATCGTAGTATATTATACACTAATTTCGGCAATAAAATCAAATTTAATTGGGGACTATTTGAAATGATACGAGACTTTTCAGATCATTTATATATGTTAAGAGGAAAGGTTATGATGGAAGTCAATGCAAAAAATAATCAAAAAATTAGATTCTATGAAACCTCTCGAAATGCAAGTTTACGTAAAAAAAATCGTAGTATATTATACACTAGTTTCGGCAAAAAAAAATCAAATTTAATTGGGGACTATTTAAAATGATACGAGACTTTTCAGATCATTTATATATGTTAAGAGGAAAGGTTATGATGGAATTACATGAAAAAAAATCATCTGAAAATTAGATTTTATGAAACTTTACGAAATGCAAGTTTCTGTCAAAAATCGTAGTATATTATACACTTGTTTCGTTCAAAAAAATCAAATTTAATTGGGGACAATTTGAAACGATACGAAACTTTTCAGATCATTTATATATGTTAAGAGGGAAGGTTATGGTGGAAGTCCATGCAAAAAATCATCTGAAAATTAGATTTTATGAAACTTTTCGAAATGCAAGATTCGGTCAAAAATCTTAGTATTAGTTTCGGTCAAAAAAATCAAATTTAATTGGGGACTATTTGAAATGATACGATACTTATCACATGACTTATATATGTTAAGAGGGAAGGTTATGATGGATGTCCATTCAAAAAATAATTTGAAAATTAGATTTTATGAAACTTTTCGAAATGCAAGTTTCGGTCAAAAATCGTAGTATATTATACACTAGTTTCGGTCAAAAAAATCAAATTTAATCGGGGACTATTTGAAATGATACCAAACTTTTCAGATCATTTATATATGTTAAGAGGGAAGGTTATGATCGAAGTCCATTCAAAAAATAATCTGAAAATTAGATTTTATGAAACTTTTCGAAATGCAAGTTTCGGTCAAAAACCGTAGTATATTATACACTAGTTTCGGCAAAAAAATAAAATTTAATTGGGGACTATTTGAAATGATACGAGACTTTTCAGATCATTTATATATGTTAAGAGGAAAGGTTATGATGGAAGTCTATGCAAAAAAATCATCTGAAAACTAGATTCTATGAAACTTTTCGAAATGCAAGTTTCGGTCAAAAATCATAATATATTATACATTAGTTTATACTAGTTTCGGTGAAAAATCAAATTAAATTGGGGATTGTTCGAAATGATACAAAACGTCTAATATCACATATATTTTTTATGAGGGAAGGTTATGATGGAAGTCCATGCAAAAAATCATCTGAAAATTAGATTTTATGAAATTTTTCGAAGTGCAAGTTTCGGTCAAAAATCGTAGTATATTATACACTAGTTTCGGCAAAACAAATCAAATTTAATTGGGTACTATTTGAAATGATACGAGACTTTTCAGATCATTAATATATGTTAAGAGGAAAGGTTATGATGGAAGTCAAATCAAAAAATCATCAGAAAATTAGATTCTATGAAACTTCTCGAAATGCAAGTTTATGTAAAAAAATCGTAGTATATTATACACTAGTTTCGGCAAAAAAAAATCAAATTTAATTGGGGACTATTTGAAATGATACGAGACTTTTCAGATCATTTATAAATGTTAAGGGGAAAGGTTATGATGGAAGTCCATGCAAAAAAATCATCTGAAAACTAGATTCTATGAAACTATTAGAAATGCAAGTTTCGTCCAAAAATCATAATATATTATACATTAGTTTATACGAGATTCGGTGAAAAATCAAATTAAATCGGGGACTGTTATAAATGATACGAAACGTCTAATATCATTTATATATTTTACGAGGGAAGATTATGATGGAAGTCCATGCAAAAAAATCATCTGAATGTTAGATTTTATGAAACTTTTCGAAATGCAAGTTTCGGTCAAAAACCGTTGTATATTATACACTAATATCGCTCAAAAAATCAAATTTAATTGGGGACTGTTTGAAATGATACGAAACTTTTTAGATCATTTATATATGTTAAGAGGGAAGGTTATGATGGAAGTCCATGCAAAAAATCATCTGAAAATTAGATTTTATGAAACTTTTCGAAATGCAAGTTTCGGTCAAAAATCGTAGTATATTATACACTAGTTTCGGCAAAAAAATCAAATTTAATTGGGGACTATTTGAAATGATACGAGTCTTTTCAGATCATTTATATATGTTAAGAGGAAAGGTTATGATGGAAGTCTATGCAAAGAAATCATCTAAAAACCTGATTCTATGAAACTTTTCAAAATGCAAGTTTCGGTCAAAAATCATAATATATTATACATTAGTTTATACTAGTTTCGGTCTAAAATAAAATTAAATCAGGGACTGTTCGAAATGTACGAAACGTCTAATATCATTTATATAATATACGAGGAAAGGTTATGATAGAATTACATGCAAAAAATCATCTGAAAATTAGATTTTATGAAACTTTACGAAATGCATGTTTCTGTCAAAAATCCTAGTATATTATACACTAATTCGGTCAAAAAAATCAAATTTAATTGGGGACAATTTGAAATGATACGAAACTTTTCAGATCATTTATATATGTTAAGAGGGAAGGTTATGGTGGAACTCCATGCAAAAAATCATCTGAAAATTAGATTTTATGAAACTTTTCGAAATGCAAGTTTCGGTCAAAAATCGTAGTATATTATATACTAGTTTCGGTCAAAAAAATCAAATTTAATTGGGGACTATTTGAAATGATACGATACTTATCAGATCACTTATATATGTTAAGAGGAAAGGTTATGATGGAAGTCAATGCAAAAAATCATCAGAAAATTAGATTCTATGAAACCTCTCGAAATGCAAGTTTACGTAAAAAATCGTAGTATATTATACACTAGTTTCGGCAAAAAAAAATCAAATTTAATTTGGGACTATTTGAAATGATACGAGACTTTTAAGATCATTTATATATGTTAAGAGGAAAGGTTATGATGGAAGTCAATGCAAAAAAATCATCTGAAAACTAGATTCTATGAAACTTTTAGAAATGCAAGTTTCGTCCAAAAATCATAATATATTATACATTAGTTTATACTAGTTTCGGTCTAAAATAAAATTAAATCGGGGACTGTTCGAAATGTACGAAACGTCTAATATCATTTATATAATTTACGAGGAAAGGTTATGATGGAATTACATGCAAAAAATCATCTGAAAATTAGATTTTATGAAACTTTACGAAATGCAAGTTTCTGTCAAAAATCCTAGTATATTATACACTAGTTTCGGTCAAAAAAATCAAATTTAATTGGGGACAATTTGAAATGATACGAAACTTTTCAGATCATTTATATATGTTAAGAGGGAAGGTTATGGTGGAAGTCCATGCAAAAAATCATCTGAAAATTAGATTTTATGAAACTTTTCGAAATGCATGATTCGGTCAAAAATCGTAGTATATTATATACTAGTTTCGGTCAAAAAAATAAAATTTAATTGGGGACTATTTGAAATGATATGATACTTATCACATGACTTATATATGTTATGAGGAAAGGTTATGATGGAAGTCCATGCAAAAAACATCAGAAAATTAGATTCTATGAAACTTCTCGAAATGCAAGTTTCGGTAAAAAAAATCGTAGTATATTATACACTAGTTTCGGCAAAAAAAATCAAAATAATTGGGGACTATTTGAAATGATACGAGACTTTTCAGATCATTTTTAAATGTTAAGGGGAAAGGTTATGATGGAAGTCCATGCAAAAAAATCATCTGAAAACTAGATTCTATGAAACTATTAGAAATGCAAGTTTCGTCCAAAAATCATAATATATTATACATTAGTTTATACGAGATTCGGTGAAAAATCAAATTAAATCGGGGACTGTTCGAAATGATACGAAACGTCTAATATCATTTATATATTTTACGAGGGAAGATTATGATGGAAGTCCATGCAAAAAAATCATTTGAATATTAGATTTTATGAAACTTTTCGAAATGCAAGTTTCGGTCAAAAACCGTTGTATATTATACACTAATATCGCTCAAAAAATCAAATTTAATTGGGGACTGTTTGAAATGATACGAAACTTTTTAGATCATTTATATATGTTAAGAGGGAAGGTTATGATGGAATTCCATGCAAAAAATCATCTGAAAATTAGACTTTATGAAACTTTTCGAAATGCAAGTTTCGGTCCAAAATCGTAGTATATTATACACTAGTTTCGGCAAAAAAATCATATTTAATTGGGGACTATTTGAAATGATACAAGACTTTTCAGATCATTTATATATGTTAAGAGGAAAGGTTATGATGGAAGTCTTTGCAAACAAATCATCTAAAAACCTGATTCTATGAAACTTTTCAAAATGCAAGTTTCGGTCAAAAATCATAATATATTATACACTTGTTTATACTAGTTTCGGTGAAAAATCAAATTAAATCGGGGACTGTTCGAAATTATACGAAACGTCTAATATCATATATATATTTTACGAGGGAAGGTTATGATGGAAGTCCATGCAAAGAATCATTTGAAAATTAGATTTTATGAAACTTTTCGAAGTGCAAGTTTCGGTCAAAAATCGTAGTATATTATACACTAGGTTCGGCAAAAAATTCAAATTTAATTGGGTACTATTTGAAATGATACGAGACTTTTCAGATCATTAATATATGTTAAGAGGAAAGGTTATGATGGAAGTCAATGCAAAAAATCATCAGAAAATTAGATTCTATGAAACCTCTCGAAATGCAAGTTTACGTAAAAAAATCGTAGTATATTATACACTAGTTTCGGCAAAAAAAATCAAATTTAATTGGGGACTATTTGAAATGATACGAGACTTTTAAGATCATTTATATATGTTAAGAGGAAAGGTTATGATGGAAGTCAATGCAAAAAAATCATCTGAAAACTAGATTCTATGAAACTATTAGAAATGCAAGTTTCGTCCAAAAATCATAATATATTATACATTAGTTTATACTAGTTTCGGTCTAAAATAAAATTAAATCGGGGACTGTTCGAAATGTACGAAACGTCTAATATCATTTATATAATTTACGAGGAAAGGTTATGATGGAATTACATGCAAAAAATCATCTGAAAATTAGATTTTATGAAACTTTACGAAATGCAAGTTTTTGTCAAAAATCCTAGTATATTATACACTAGTTTCGGTCAAAAAAATCAAATTTAATTGGGGACAATTTGAAATGATACGAAACTTTTCAGATCATTTATATATGTTAAGAGGGAAGGTTATGGTGGAAGTCCATGCAAAAAATCATCTGAAAATTAGATTTTATGAAACTTTTCGAAATGCAAGATTCGGTCAAAAATCGTAGTATATTATATACTAGTTTCGGTCAAAAAAATAAAATTTAATTGGGGACTATTTGAAATGATACGATACTTATCACATGACTTATATATGTTATGAGGAAAGGTTATGATGGAAGTCCATGCAAAAAACATCAGAAAATTAGATTCTATGAAACTTCTCGAAATGCAAGTTTCGGTAAAAAAAATCGTAGTATATTATACACTAGTTTCGGCAAAAAAAATCAAATTTAATTGTGGACTATTTGAAATGATACGAGACTTTTCAGATCATTTATATATGTTATGAGGAAAGGTTAAGATGGAATTCCATGCAAAAAAATAATCTGAAAACTAGATTATATGAAACTATTCAAAATGCAAGGTTCGGACAAAAATCATAATATATTATACACTAGTTTATACTAGTTTCGGTGAAAAATCAAATTAAATTGGGGACTGTTCGAAATGATACGAAACGTCTAATATCATTTATATATTTTAAGAGGGAAGGTTATGATGGAAGTCCATGCAAAAAATCATCTGAATATTAGATTTTATGAAACTTTTCGAAATGCAAGTTTCGGTCAAAAACCGTTGTATATTATACACTAGTATCTGTCAAAAAAATCAAATTTAATTGGGGACTATTTGAAATGATACGAAACTTTTTAGATCATTTATATATGTTAAGAGGGAAGGTTATGATTGAAGTCCATGCAAAAAAATCATCTGAAATTAGATTTTATGAAACTTTTCGAAATGCAAGTTTCGGTCAAAAATCGTAGTATATTATACACTAGTTTCGGCAAAAAAATCAAATTTAATTGGGGACTATTTGAAATGATACGAGACTTTTCAGATCATTTATATATGTTAAGAGGAAAGCTTATGATAGAAGTCTATGCAAAAAAAATCATCTGAAAACTAGATTCTATGAAACTTTTCGAAATGCAAGTTTCGGTCAAAAATCATAATATATTATACATTAGTTTATACTAGTTTCGGTGAAAAATAAAATTAAATCGGGGACTGTTCGAAATGATACGAAACATCTAATATCATATTTATATATTTTACGAGGGAAGGTTATGATGGAAGTCCATGCAAAAAATCATCTAAAAATTAGATTTTATGAAACTTTTCGATGTGCAAGTTTCGGTCAAAAATCGTAGTATATTATACACTAGTTTCGGCAAAAAAATCAAATTTAATTGGGTACTATTTAAAATGATATGAGACTTTTCAGATCATAAATATATGTTAAGAGGAAAGGTTATGATGGAAGTCAATGCAAAAAATCATCAGAAAATTAGATTCTATGAAACTTCTCGAAATGCAAGTTTACGTAAAAAAAACATCGTAGTATATTATACACTAGTTTCGGCAAAAAAAAATCAAATTTAACTGGGGACTATTTGAAATGATACGAGACTTTTAAAATCATTTATATATGTTAAGAGGAAAGGTTATGATGGAAGTCCATGCAAAAAAATTATCTGAAAACTAGATTCTATGAAACTATTAGAAATGCAAGTTTCGTCCAAAAATCATCATATATTATACATTAGTTTATACTAGTTTCGGTCTAAAATAAAATTAAATCTGGGACTGTTCGAAATGATACGAAACGTCTAATATCATTTATATAATTTACGAGGAAAGGTTATGATGGAAGTCCATGCAAAAAATCATCTGAATATTAGATTTTATGAAACTTTTCGAAATGCAAGTTTCGGTCAAAAAACCGTTTTATATTATACACTAGTTTCGGTCAAAAAAATCAAATTTAATTGGGGACTATTTGAAATGATACGAAACTTTTTAGATCATTTATATATGTTAAGAGGGAAGGTTATGATGGAAGTCCATGCAAAAAATCATCTGAAAATTAGATTTTATGAAACTTTTCGAAATGCAAGTTTCAGTCAAAAATCGTAGTATATTATACACTAGTTTTCGGCAAAAAAAAATCAAATTTAATTGGTGACTATTTGAAATGATACGAGACTTTTCAGATCATTTATATATGTTAAGAGGAAAGGTTATGATGGAAGTCCATGCAAAAAAATCATCTGAAAACTAGATTCTATGAAACTATTAGAAATGCAAGTTTCGTCCAAAAATCATCATATATTATACATTAGTTTATACGAGATTCGGTGAAAAATCAAATTAAATCGGGGACTGTTCGAAATGATACGAAACGTCTAATATCATTTATATATTTTACGAGGGAAGATTATGATGGAAGTCCATGCAAAAAAATCATCTGAATATTAGATTTTATGAAACTTTTTGAAATGCAAGTTTCGATCAAAAACCGTTGTATATTATACACTAATATCGCTCAAAAAATCAAATTTAATTGGGGAATATTTGAAATGATACGAAACTTTTTAGATCATTTATATATGTTAAGAGGGAAGGTTATGATGGAAATCCATGCAAAAAATCATCTGAAAATTAGATTTTATGAAACTTTTCAAAATGCAAGTTTCGGTCAAAAATCGTAGTATATTATACACTAGTTTCGGCAAAAAAATCAAATTTAATTAGGGACTATTTGAAATGATACGAGACTTTTCAGATCACTTATATATGTTAAGAGGAAAGGTTATGATGGAAGTCTATGCAAACAAATCATCTAAAAACCTGATTCTATGAAACTTTTCAAAATGCAAGTTTCGGTCAAAAATCATAATATATTATACACTAGTTTATACTAGTTTCGGTGAAAAATCAAATTAAATCGGGGACTGTTCGAAATGATACGAAACGTCTAATATCATATATATATTTTACAAGGGAAGGTTATGATGGAAGTCCATGCAAAAAATCATTTGAAAATTAGATTTTATGAAACTTTTCGAAGTACAAGTTTCGGTCAAAAATCGTAGTATATTATACACTAGGTTCGGCAAAAAAATCAAATTTAATTGGGTACTATTTGAAATGATACGAGACTTTTCAAATCATTAATATATGTTAAGAGGAAAGGTTATGATGGAAGTCAATGCAAAAAATCATCAAAAAATTAGATTCTATGAAACCTCTCGAAATGCAAGTTTACGTAATAAAATCGTAGTATATTATACACTAGTTTAGGCAAAAAAAATCAAATTTAATTGGGGACTATTTGAAATGATACGAGACTTTTAAGATCATTTATATATGTTAAGAGGAAAGTTTATGATGGAAGTCCATGCAAAAAAATCATCTGAAAACTAGATTCTATGAAACTATTAGAAATGCAAGTTTCGTCTAAAAATCATAATATATTATACATTAGTATATACTAGTTTCGGTCTAAAATAAAATTAAATCGGGGACTGTTCGAAATGTACGAAACGTCTAATATCATTTATATCATTTACGAGGAAAGGTTATGATGGAATTACATGCAAAAAATCATCTGAAAATTAGATTTTATGAAACTTTACGAAATGCAAGTTTCTGTCAAAAATCCTAGTATATTATACACTAGTTTCGGTCAAAAAAATCAAATTTAATTGGGGACAATTTGAATTGATACAAAACTTTTCAGATCATTTATATATGTTAAGAGGGAAGGTTATGGTGGAAGTCCATGCAAAAAATCATTTGAAAATTAGATTTTATGAAACTTTTCGAAATGCAAGATTCGGTCAAAAATCGTAGTATATTATATACTAGTTTCGGTCAAAAAAATCAAATTTAATTGGGGACTATTTGAAATGATACGATACTTATCACATGACTTATATATGTTATGAGGAAAGGTTATGATGGAAGTCCATGCAAAAAACATCAGAAAATTAGATTCTATGAAACTTCTCGAAATGCAAGTTTCGGTAAAAAATCGTAGTATATTATACACTAGTTTCGGAAGAAAAAAAATCAAATTTAATTGGGGACTATTTGAAATGATACGAGACTCTTCAAATCATTTATATATGTTAAGAGGAAAGCTTATGATGGAAGTCTATGCAAAAAAAATCATCTGAAAACTAGATTTTATGAAACTTTTCGAAATGCAAGTTTCGGTCAAAAATCATAATATATTATACATTAATTTATACTAGTTTCGGTGAAAAATCAAACTAAATCGGGGACTGTTCGAAATGATACGAAACATCTAATATCATATATATATATATATATATATATATATATATATATATATATATATATATATATATATATATATATATATATATATATTTTACGAGGGAAGGTTATGATGGAAGTCCATGCAAAAAATCATCTAAAAATTAGATTTTATGAAACTTTTCGATGTGCAAGTTTCGGTCAAAAATCGTAGTATATTATACACTAGTTTCGGCAAAAAAAATCAAATTTAATTGGGTACTATTTGAAATGATATGAGACTTTTCAGATCATTAATATATGTTAAGAGGAAAGGTTATGATGGAAGTCAATGCAAAAAATCATCAGAAAATTAGATTCTATGAAACTTCTCGAAATGCAAGTTTACGTAAAAAAACATCGTAGTATATTATACACTAGTTTCGGCAAAAAAAAATCAAATTTAATTGGGGACTATTTGAAATGATACGAGAATTTTCAAATCATTTATATATGTTAAGAGGAAAGGTTATGATGGAAGTCCATGCAAAAAAATCATCTGAAAACTAGATTCTATGAAACTATTAGAAATGCAAGTTTCGTCCAAAAATCATCATATATTATACATTAGTTTATACTAGTTTCGGTCTAAAAGAAAATTAAATCGGGGACTGTTCGAAATGATACGAAACGTCTAATATCATTTATATAATTTACGAGGAAAGGGTATGATGGAAGTCCATGCAAAAAATCATCTGAATATTAGATTTTATGAAACTTTTCGAAATGCAAGTTTCGGTCAAAAAACCGTTATACACTAGTTTCGGTCAAAAAAATCAAATTTAATTGGGGACTATTTGAAATGATAAGAAACTTTTTAGATCATTTATATATATTAAGCGGGAAGGTTATGATGGAAGTCCATGCAAAAAATCATCTGAAAATTAGATTTTATGAAACTTTTCGAAATGCAAGTTTCGGTCAAAAATCGTAGTATATTATACACTAGTTTCGGCAATAAAATTAAATTTAATTGGGGACTATTTGAAATGATACGAGACTTTTCAGATCATTTATATATGTTAAGAGGAAAGGTTGTGATGGAAGTCTATGCAAAAAAATCATCTGAAAACTAGATTCTATGAAACTTTTCGAAATGCAAGTTTCGGTCAAAAATCATAATATATTATACATTAGTTTATACTAGTTTCGGTGAAAAATAAAATTAAATCGGGGACTGTTCGAAATGATACGAAACGTCTAATATCATTTATATAATTTACGAGGAAAGGTTATGATGGAAGTCCATGCACAAAATCATCTGAATATTAGATTTTATGAAACTTTTCGAAATGCAAGTTTCGGTCAAAAAATCGTTGTATATTATACATTAGTTTCGGTCAAAAAAATCAAATTTAATTGGGGACTATTTGAAATGATACGAAACTTTTTAGATCATTTATATATGTTTAGAGGGAAGGTTATGATGGAAGTCCATGCAAAAAATCATCTGAAAATTAGATTTTATGAAACTTTTCGAAATGCAAGTTTCGGTCAAAAATCGTAGTATATTATACACTAGTTTCGGCAATAAAATCAAATTTAATTGGGGACTATTTGAAATGATACGAGACTTTTCAGATCATTTATATATGTTAAGAGGAAAGGTTATGATGGAAGTCTATGCAAAAAAATCATCTGAAAACTAGATTCTAAGAAACTTTTCGAAATGCAAGTTTCGGTCAAATATCATAATATATTATACATTAGTTTATACTAGTTTCGGTGAAAAATAAAATTAAATCGGGGACTGTTCGAAATGATACGAAACGTCTAATATCATTTATATAATTTACGAGGAAAGGTTATGATGGAAGTTCATGCACAAAATCATCTGAATATTAGATTTTATGAAACTTTTCGAAATGCAAGTTTCGGTCAAAAAATCGTTGTATATTATACATTAGTTTCGGTCAAAAAAATCAAATTTAATTGGGGACTATTTGAAATGATACGAAACTTTTTAGATCATTTATATATGTTTAGAGGGAAGGTTATGATGGAAGTCCATGCAAAAAATCATCTGAAAATTAGATTTTATGAAACTTTTCGAAATGCAACTTTCGGTCAAAAATCGTAGTATATTATACACTAGTTTCGGCAATAAAATCAAATTTAATTGGGGACTATTTGAAATGATACGAGACTTTCCAGATCATTTATATATGTTAAGAGGAAAGGTTATGATGGAAGTCTATGCAAAAAAATCATCTGAAAACTAGATTCTATGAAACTTTTCGAAATGCAAGTTTCGGTCAAAAATCATAATATATTATACATTAGTTTATACTAGTTTCGGTGAAAAATAAAATTAAATCGGGGACTGTTCGAAATGATACGAAACGTCTAATATCATTTATATAATTTACGAGGAAAGGTTATGATGGAAGTCCATGCACAAAATCATCTGAATATTAGATTTTATGAAACTTTTCGAAATGCAAGTTTTGGTCAAAAAATCGTTGTATATTATACACTAGTTTCGGTCAAAAAAATCAAATTTAATTGGGGACTATTTGAAATGATACGAAACTTTTTAGATCATTTATATATGTTTAGAGGGAAGGTTATGATGGAAGTCCATGCAAAAAATCATCTGAAAATTAGATTTTATGAAACTTTTCGAAATGCAAGTTTCGGTCAAAAATCGTAGTATATTATACACTAGTTTCGGCAATAAAATCAAATTTAATTGGGGACTATTTGAAATGATACGAGACTTTTCAGATCATTTATATATGTTAAGAGGAAAGGTTATGATGGAAGTCTATGCAAAAAAATCATCTGAAAACTAGATTCTATGAAACTTTTCGAAATGCAAGTTTCGGTCAAAAATCATAATATATTATACATTAGTTTATACTAGTTTCGGTGAAAAATAAAATTAAATCGGGGACTGTTCGAAATGATACGAAACGTCTAATATCATTTATATAATTTACGAGGAAAGGTTTTGATGGAAGTCCATGCAAAAAATCATCTGAATATTAGATTTTATGAAAACTTTTAGAAATGCAAGTTTCAGTCAAAAAACCGTTGTATATTATACACTAGTTTCGGTCAAAAAAATCAAATTTAATTAGGGACTATTTGAAATGATACGAAACTTTTTAGATCATTTATATATGTTTAGAGGGAAGGTTATGATGGAAGTCCATGCAAAAAATCATCTGAAAATTAGATTTTATGAAACTTTTCGAAATGCAAGTTTCGGTCAAAAATCGTAGTATATTATACACTAGTTTCGGCAATAAAATCAAATTTAATTGGGGAGTATTTGAAATGATACGAGACGTCTAATATCATTTATATAATTTACGAGGAAAGGTTATGATGGAAGTCCATGCAAAAAATCATCTGAATATTAGATTTTATGAAACTTTTCGAAATGCAAGTTTCGGTCAAAAAACCGTTATACACTAGTTTCGGTCAAAAAAATCAAATTTAATTGGGGACTATTTGAAATGATAAGAAACTTTTTAGATCATTTATATATATTAAGCGGGAAGGTTATGATGGAAGTCCATGCAAAAAATCATCTGAAAATTAGATTTTATGAAACTTTTCGAAATGCATGTTTCGGTCAAAAATCGTAGTATATTATACACTAGTTTCGGCAATAAAATTAAATTTAATTGGGGACTATTTGAAATGATACGAGACTTTTCAGATCATTTATATATGTTAAGAGGAAAGGTTATGATGGAAGTCTATGCAAAAAAATCATCTGAAAACTAGATTCTATGAAACTTTTCGAAATGCAAGTTTCGGTCAAAAATCATAATATATTATACATTAGTTTATACTAGTTTCGGTGAAAAATAAAATTAAATCGGGGACTGTTCGAAATGATACGAAACGTCTAATATCATTTATATAATTTACGAGGAAAGGTTATGATGGAAGTCCATGCAAAAAATCATCTGAATATTAGATTTTATGAAAACTTTTAGAAATGCAAGTTTCGGTCAAAAAACCGTTGTATATTATACACTAGTTTCGGTCAAAAAAATCAAATTTAATTAGGGACTATTTGAAATGATACGAAACTTTTTAGATCATTTATATATGTTTAGAGGGAAGGTTATGATTGAAGTCCATGCAAAAAATCATCTAAAAATTAGATTTTATGAAACTTTTCGAAATGCAAGTTTCAGTAAAAAATCGTAGTATATTATACACTAGTTTCGGCAATAAAATCAAATTTAATTGGGGAGTATTTGAAATGATACGAGACTTTTCATATCATTTATATATGTTAAAAGGAAAGGTTATGATGGAAGTCTATGCAAAAAAATCATCTGAAAACCAGATTCTATGAAACTTTTCGAAATGCAAGTTTCGGTCAAAAATCATAATATATTATACATTAGATTATACTAGTTTCGGTGAAAAATAAAATTAAATCGGGGACTGTTCGAAATGATATGAAACGTCTAATATCATTTATATAATTTACGAGGAAAGGTTATGATGGAAGAACATGCAAAAAATCATCTGAATATTAGATTTTATGAAACTTTTCGAAATGCAAGTTTCGGTCAAAAAACCGTTGTATATTATACACTAGTTTCGGTCAAAAAAATCAAATTTAATTAGGGACTATTTGAAATGATACGAAACTTTTTAGATCATTTATATATGTTTAGAGGGAAGGTTATGATGGAAGTCCATACAAAAAATCATTTGAAAATTAGGTTTTATGAAACTTTTCGAAATGCAAGTTTCGGTCAAAAATCGTAGTATATTATACACTAGTTTCGGCAATAAAATCAAATTTAATTGGGGACTATTTGAAATGATACGAGACTTTTCAGATCATTTATATATGTTAAGAGGAAAGGTTATGATGGAAGTCTATGCAAAAAAATCATCTGAAAACTAGATTCTATGAAACTTTTCGAAATGCAAGTTTCGGTCAAAAATCATAATATATTATACATTAGTTTATACTAGTTTCGGTGAAAAATAAAATTAAATCGGGGACTGTTCGAAATGATACGAAACGTCTAATATCATTTATATAATTTACGAGGAAAGGTTATGATGGAAGTCCATGCACAAAATCATCTGAATATTAGATTTTATGAAACTTTTCGAAATGCAAGTTTCGGTCAAAAAATCGTTGTATATTATACATTAGTTTCGGTCAAAAAAATCAAATTTAATTGGGGACTATTTGAAATGATACGAAACTTTTTAGATCATTTATATATGTTTAGAGGGAAGGTTATGATGGAAGTCCATGCAAAAAATCATCTGAAAATTAGATTTTATGAAACTTTTCGAAATGCAAGTTTCGGTCAAAAATCGTAGTATATTATACACTAGTTTCGGCAATAAAATCAAATTTAATTGGGGACTATTTGAAATGATACGAGACTTTTCAGATCATTTATATATGTTAAGAGGAAAGGTTATGATGGAAGTCTATGCAAAAAAATCATCTGAAAACTAGATTCTATGAAACTTTTCGAAATGCAAGTTTCGGTCAAAAATCATAATATATTATACATTAGTTTATACTAGTTTCGGTGAAAAATAAAATTAAATCGGGGACTGTTCGAAATGATACGAAACGTCTAATATCATTTATATAATTTACGAGGAAAGGTTATGATGGAAGTCCATGCAAAAAATCATCTGAATATTAGATTTTATGAAACTTTTCGAAATGCAAGTTTCAGTCAAAAAACCGTTGTATATTATACACTAGTTTCGGTCAAAAAAATCAAATTTAATTAGGGACTATTTGAAATGATACGAAACTTTTTAGATCATTTATATATGTTTAGAGGGAAGGTTATGATGGAAGTCCATGCAAAAAATCATCTGAAAATTAGATTTTATGAAACTTTTCGAAATGCAAGTTTCGGTCAAAAATCGTAGTATATTATAAACTAGTTTCGGCAATAAAATCAAATTTAATTGGGGACTATTTGAAATGATACGAGACTTTTCAGATCATTTATATATGTTAAGAGGAAAGGTTATGATGGAAGTCTATGCAAAAAAATCATCTGAAAACTAGATTCTATGAAACTTTTCGAAATGCAAGTTTCGGTCAAAAATCATAATATATTATACATTAGTTTATACTAGTTTCGGTGAAAAATAAAATTAAATCGGGGACTGTTCGAAATGATACAAAACGTCTAATATCATTTATATAATTTACGAGGAAAGGTTATGATGGAAGTCCATGCACAAAATCATCTGAATATTAGATTTTATGAAACTTTTCGAAATGCAAGTTTCGGTCAAAAAATCGTTGTATATTATACATTAGTTTCGGTCAAAAAAATCAAATTTAATTGGGGACTATTTGAAATGATACGAAACTTTTTAGATCATTTATAAATGTTTAGAGGGAAGGTTATGATGGAAGTCCATGCAAAAAATCATCTGAAAATTAGATTTTATGAAACTTTTCGAAATGCAAGTTTCGGTCAAAAATCGTAGTATATTATACACTAGTTTCGGCAATAAAATCAAATTTAATTGGGGACTATTTGAAATGATACGAGACTTTTCAGATCATTTATATATGTTAAGAGGAAAGGTTATGATGGAAGTCTATGCAAAAAAATCATCTGAAAACTAGATTCTATGAAACTTTTCGAAATGCAAGTTTCGGTCAAAAATCATAATATATTATACATTAGTTTATACTAGTTTCGGTGAAAAATAAAATTAAATCGGGGACTGTTCGAAATGATACGAAACGTCTAATATCATTTATATAATTTACGAGGAAAGGTTATGATGGAAGTCCATGCAAAAAATCATCTGAATATTAGATTTTATGAAACTTTTCGAAATGCAAGTTTCAGTCAAAAAACCGTTGTATATTATACACTAGTTTCGGTCAAAAAAATCAAATTTAATTAGGGACTATTTGAAATGATACGAAACTTTTTAGATCATTTATATATGTTTAGAGGGAAGGTTATGATGGAAGTCCATGCAAAAAATCATCTGAAAATTAGATTTTATGAAACTTTTCGAAATGCAAGTTTCGGTCAAAAATCGTAGTATATTATACACTAGTTTCGGCAATAAAATCAAATTTAATTGGGGACTATTTGAAATGATACGAGACTTTTCCTATCATTTATATATGTTAAGAGGAAAGGTTATGCTGGAAGTCTATGCAAAAAAATCATCTGAAAACTAGATTCTATGAAACTTTTCGAAATGCAAGTTTCGGTCAAAAATCATAATATATTATACATTAGTTTATACTAGTTTCGGTGAAAAATAAAATTAAATCGGGGACTATTCGAAATGATACGAAACGTCTAATATCATTTATATATTTTATGAGGGAAGGTTATGATGGAAGTCCATGCAAAAAAATCATCTGAAATCTAGATTCTATGAAACTATTAGAAATGCAAATTTCGTCCAAAAATCATAATATATTATACACTAGTTTATACTAGTTTCAATCTAAAATAAAATTAAATACGAGACTTTTCAGATCATTAATATATGTTAAGAGGAAAGGTTATGATGGAAGTCAATGCAAAAAATCATCAGAAAATTAGATTCTATGAAACTTCTCGAAATGCAAGTTTACGTAAAAAAATCGTAGTATATTATGCACTAGTTTTCGGCAAAAAAAAATCAAATTTAATTGGGGACTATTTGAAATGATACGAGACTTTTCAGATCATTTATATATGTTAAGAGGAAAGGTTATGATGGAAGTCCATGCAAAAAAATCATCTGAAAACTAGATTCTCTGAAACTATTAGAAATGCATGTTTTGTCCAAAAAACATAATATATTATACATTAGTTTATACTAGTTTCGGTCTAAAGTAAATTAAATCGGGGACTGTTCGAAATGATACGAAAAGTCTAATATCATTTATATAATTTACGAGGAAAGGTTATGATGGAATTACATGCAAAAAATCATCTGAAAATTAGATTTTATGAAACTTTACGAAATGCAAGTTTCTGTCAAAAATCGTAGTATATTATACACTAGTTTCGGTCAAAAAAATCAAATTTAATTGGGGACAATTTGAAATGATACGAAACTTTTCAGATCATTTATATATGTTAAGAGGGTAGGTTATGGTGGAAATCCATGCAAAAAATCATCTGAAAATTAGATTCTATGAAACTTCTCGAATTGCAAGTTTCGGTAAAAAATCGTAGTACATTATACAATAGTTTCGGCAAAAAAATCAAATTTAATTGGGGACTATTTGAAATGATACGAGACTTTTCAGATCATTTATATATGTTATGAGGAAAGGTTAAGGTGGAAGTCCATGTAAAAAAATCATATGAAAACTAGATTGTATGAAACTATTTGAAATGCAAGTTTCGGTCAAAAATCATAATATATTATACTCTAGTTTATACTAGTTTCGGTGAAAAATCAAATTAAATCGGGGACTGTTCGAAATGATACGAAACGTCTAATATCATTTATAAATTTTACGAGGGAAGGTTATGATGGAAGTCCATGCAAAAAATCATCTGAAAATTAGATTTTATGAAACTTTTCGAAGTGCAAGTTTCGGTCAAAAATCGTAGTATATTATACACTAGTTTCGGCAAAAAAATCAAATTTAATTGGGTACTATTTGAAATTATAAGAGACTTTTCAGATCATTAATATATGTTAGGAGAAAAGGTTATGATGGAAGTCAATGCAAAAAATCATCAGAAAATTAGATTCTATGAAACTTCTCGAAATGCAAGTGTACGTAAAAAAAATTCCTAGTATATTATACACTAGTTTTCGGCAAAAAAAAATCAAATTTAATTGGGGACTATTTGAAATAATACGAGACTTTTCAGACCATTTATATATGTTATGAGGAAAGGTTAAGGTGGAAGTCCATTTAAAAAATCATATGAAAACTAGATTGTATGAAACTATTCGAAATGCAAGTTTCAGTCAAAAATCATAATATATTATACAGTAGTTTATACTAGTTTCGGTGAAAAATCAAATTAAATCGGGGACTGTTCGAAATGATACGAAACGTCTAATATCATTTATAAATTTTACGAGGGAAGGTTATGATGGAAGTCCATGCAAAAAATCATCTGAAAATTAGATTTTATGAAACTTTTTGAAGTGCAAGTTTCGGTCAAAAATCGTAGTATATTATACACTAGTTTCGGCAAAAAAATCAAATTTAATTGGGTACTATTTGAAATTATACGAGACTTTTCAGATCATTAATATATGTTAAGAGAAAAGGTTATGATGGAAGTCAATGCAAAAAATCATCAGAAAATTAGATTCTATGAAACTTCTCGAAATGCAAGTTTACGTAAAAAAAATTCGTAGTATATTATACACTAGTTTTCGTCAAAAAAAAATCAAATTTAATTGGGGACTATTTGAAATGATACGAGACTTTTCAGACCATTTATATATGTTCAGAGGAAAGGTTATGATGGAAGTCCATGCAAAAAAATCATCTGAAAACTAGATTCTATGAAACTATTAGAAATGCAAGTTTCGTCCAAAAATCATAATATATTATACATTAGTTTATAATAGTTTCGGTCTAAAGTAAATTAAATCGGGGACTGTTCGAAATGATACGAAACGTCTAATATCATTTATATAATTTACGAGGAAAGGTTATGATGGAATTACATGCAAAAAACATCTGAAAATTAGATTTTATGAAACTTTACGAAATGCAAGTTTCTGTCAAAAATCGTAGTATATTATACACTAGTTTCGGTCAAAAAAATCAAATTTAATTGGGGACAATTTGAAATGATACGAAAATTTTCAGATCATTTATATATGTTAAGAGGGAAGGTTATGGTGGAAATCCATGCAAAAAATCATCTGAAAATTAGATTTTATGAAACTTTTCGAAATGCAAGATTCGGTCAAAAATCGTAGTATATTATATACTAGTTTCGGTCAAAAAAATCAAATTTAATTGGGGACTATTTGAAATGATACGATACTTTTCAGATCACTTATATATGTTAAGAGGAAAGGTTATGATGGAAGTCCATGCAAAAAAACATCAGAAAATTAGATTCTATGAAACTTCTCGAAACGCAAGTTTCGGTAAAAAAATCGTAGTACATTATACAATAGTTTCGGAAAAAAAATCAAATTTAATTGGGGACTATATAAAATGATACGAGACTTTTCAAATCATTTATATATTTTATGAGGAAAGGTTAAGATGGAAGTCCATGTAAAAAAATCATATGAAAACTAGATTGTATGAAACTATTCGAAATGCAAGTTTCGGTCAAAAATCATAATATATTATACACTAGTTTATACTAGTTTCGGTGAAAAATCAAATTAAATCGGGGACTGTTCGAAATGATACGAAACGTCTAATATCATTTATATATTTTACGAGGGAAGGTTATGATGGAAGTCAATGCAAAAAATCATCAGAAAATTAGATTCTATGAAACTTCTCGAAATGCAAGTTTACGAAAAAAAATCGTAGTATATTATGCACTAGTTTTCGGCAAAAAAAAAATCAAATTTAATTGGGGACTATTTGAAATGATACGAGACTTATCAGATCATTTATATATGTTAAGAGGAAAGGTTATGATGGAAGTCCATGCAAAAAAATCATCTGAAAACTAGATTCTCTGAAAATATTAGAAATGCAAGTTTCGTCCAAAAAACATAATATATTATACATTAGTTTATACTAGTTTCGGTCTAAAGTAAATTAAATCGGGGACTGTTTGAAATGATACGAAAAGTCTAATATCATTTATATAATTTACGAGGAAAGGTTATGATGGAATTACATGCAAAAAATCAACTGAAAATTAGATTTTATGAAACTTTACGAAATGCAAGTTTCTGTCAAAAATCGTAGTATATTATACACTAGTTTCGGTTAAAAAAATCAAATTTAATTGGGGTCAATTTGAAATGATACGAAACTTTTCAGATCATTTATATATGTTAAGAGGGTAGGTTATGGTGGAAATCCATGCAAAAAATCATCTGAAAATTAGATTTTATGAAACTTTTCGAAATGCAAGTTTCGGTAAAAAATCGTAGTACATTATACAATAGTTTCGGGAAAAAAATCAAATTTAATTGGGGACTATTTGAAATGATACGAGACTTTTCAGATCATTTATATATGTTATGAGGAAAGGTTAAGGTGGAAGTCCATGTATAAAAATCATATGAAAACTAGATTGTATGAAACTATTCGAAATGCAAGTTTCGGTCAAAAATCATAATATATTATACAGTAGTTTATACTAGTTTCGGTGAAAAATCAAATTAAATCGGGGACTGTTCGAAATGATACAAAACGTCTAATATCATTTAAAATTTTACGAGGGAAGGTTATGATGGATGTCCATGCAAAAAATCATCTGAAAATTAGATTTTATGAAACTTTTCGAAGTGCAAGTTTCGGTCAAAAATCGTAGTATATTATACACTAGTTTCGGCAAAAAAATCAAATTTAATTGGGTACTATTTGAAATTATACGAGACTTTTCAGATCATTAATATATGTTAAGAGAAAAGGTTATGATGGAAGTCAATGCAAAAAATCATCAGAAAATTAGATTCTATGAAACTTCTCGAAATGCAAGTTTACGTAAAAAAAATTCGTAGTATATTATACACTAGTTTTCGTCAAAAAAAAATCAAATTTAATTGGGGACTATTTGAAATGATACGAGACTTTTCAGACCATTTATATATGTTCAGAGGAAAGGTTATGATGGAAGTCCATGCAAAAAAATCATCTGAAAACTAGATTCTATGAAACTATTAGAAATGCAAGTTTCGTCCAAAAATCATAATATATTATACATTAGTTTATAATAGTTTCGGTCTAAAGTAAATTAAATCGGGGACTGTTCGAAATGATACGAAACGTCTAATATCATTTATATAATTTACGAGGAAAGGTTATGATGGAATTACATGCAAAAAACATCTGAAAATTAGATTTTATGAAACTTTACGAAATGCAAGTTTCTGTCAAAAATCGTAGTATATTATACACTAGTTTCGGTCAAAAAAATCAAATTTAATTGGGGACAATTTGAAATGATACGAAAATTTTCAGATCATTTATATATGTTAAGAGGGAAGGTTATGGTGGAAATCCATGCAAAAAATCATCTGAAAATTAGATTTTATGAAACTTTTCGAAATGCAAGATTCGGTCAAAAATCGTAGTATATTATATACTAGTTTCGGTCAAAAAAATCAAATTTAATTGGGGACTATTTGAAATGATACGATACTTTTCAGATCATTTATATATGTTAAGAGGAAAGGTTATGATGGAAGTCCATGCAAAAAAACATCAGAAAATTAGATTCTATGAAACTTCTCGAAACGCAAGTTTCGGTAAAAAAATCGTAGTACATTATACAATAGTTTCGGAAAAAAAATCAAATTTAATTGGGGACTATATAAAATGATACGAGACTTTTTAAATCATTTATATATTTTATGAGGAAAGGTTAAGATGGAAGTCCATGTAAAAAAATCATATGAAAACTAGATTGTATGAAACTATTCGAAATGCAAGTTTCGGTCAAAAATCATAATATATTATACACTAGTTTATACTAGTTTCGGTGAAAAATCAAATTAAATCGGGGACTGTTCGAAATGATACGAAACGTCTAATATCATTTATATATTTTACGAGGGAAGGTTATGATGGAAGTCAATGCAAAAAATCATCAGAAAATTAGATTCTATGAAACTTCTCGAAATGCAAGTTTACGAAAAAAAATCGTAGTATATTATGCACTAGTTTTCGGCAAAAAAAAAATCAAATTTAATTGGGGACTATTTGAAATGATACGAGACTTATCAGATCATTTATATATGTTAAGAGGAAAGGTTATGATGGAAGTCCATGCAAAAAAATCATCTGAAAACTAGATTCTCTGAAAATATTAGAAATGCAAGTTTCGTCCAAAAAACATAATATATTATACATTAGTTTATACTAGTTTCGGTCTAAAGTAAATTAAATCGGGGACTGTTCGAAATGATACGAAAAGTCTAATATCATTTATATAATTTACGAGGAAAGGTTATGATGGAATTACATGCAAAAAATCAACTGAAAATTAGATTTTATGAAACTTTACGAAATGCAAGTTTCTGTCAAAAATCGTAGTATATTATACACTAGTTTCGGTCAAAAAAATCAAATTTAATTGGGGTCAATTTGAAATGATACGAAACTTTTCAGATCATTTATATATGTTAAGAGGGTAGGTTATGGTGGAAATCCATGCAAAAAATCATCTGAAAATTAGATTTTATGAAACTTTTCGAAATGCAAGTTTCGGTAAAAAATCGTAGTACATTATACAATAGTTTCGGGAAAAAAATCAAATTTAATTGGGGACTATTTGAAATGATTCGAGACTTTTCAGATCATTTATATATGTTATGAGGAAAGGTTAAGGTGGAAGTCCATGTATAAAAATCATATGAAAACTAGATTGTATGAAACTATTCGAAATGCAAGTTTCGGTCAAAAATCATAATATATTATACAGTAGTTTATACTAGTTTCGGTGAAAAATCAAATTAAATCGGGGACTGTTCGAAATGATACGAAACGTCTAATATCATTTATAAATTTTACGAGGGAAGGTTATGATGGAAGTCCATGCAAAAAATCATCTGAAAATTAGATTTTATGAAACTTTTCGAAGTGCAAGTTTCGGTCAAAAATCGTAGTATATTATACACTAGTTTCGGCAAAAAAATCAAATTTAATTGGGTACTATTTGAAATTATACGAGACTTTTCAGATCATTAATATATGTTAAGAGAAAAGGTTATGATGGAAGTCAATGCAAAAAATCATCAGAAAATTAGATTCTATGAAACTTCTCGAAATGCAAGTTTACGTAAAAAAAATTCGTAGTATATTATACACTAGTTTTCGTCAAAAAAAAATCAAATTTAATTGGGGACTATTTGAAATGATACGAGACTTTTCAGACCATTTATATATGTTCAGAGGAAAGGTTATGATGGAAGTCCATGCAAAAAAATCATCTGAAAACTAGATTCTATGAAACTATTAGAAATGCAAGTTTCGTCCAAAAATCATAATATATTATACATTAGTTTATAATAGTTTCGGTCTAAAGTAAATTAAATCGGGGACTGTTCGAAATGATACGAAACGTCTAATATCATTTATATAATTTACGAGGAAAGGTTATGATGGAATTACATGCAAAAAACATCTGAAAATTAGATTTTATGAAACTTTACAAAATGCAAGTTTCTGTCAAAAATCGTAGTTAATTATACACTAGTTTCGGTCAAAAAAATCAAATTTAATTGGGGACAATTTGAAATGATACGAAAATTTTCAGATCATTTATATATGTTAAGAGGGAAGGTTATGGTGGAAATCCATGCAAAAAATCATCTGAAAATTAGATTTTATGAAACTTTTCGAAATGCAAGATTCGGTC
Organism: Lathyrus aphaca; assembly: GCA_963966055.1. Classification (NCBI taxonomy): domain Eukaryota; kingdom Viridiplantae; phylum Streptophyta; class Magnoliopsida; order Fabales; family Fabaceae; genus Lathyrus; species Lathyrus aphaca. Next base: position 237,592,568 of record OZ014522.1, read on the forward strand.
AAAAATCGTAGTATATTATATACTAGTTTCGGTCAAAAAAATCAAATTTAATTGGGGACTATTTGAAATGATACGATACTTTTCAGATCATTTATATATGTTAAGAGGAAAGGTTATGATGGAAGTCCATGCAAAAAAACATCAGAAAATTAGATTCTATGAAACTTCTCGAAACGCAAGTTTCGGTAAAAAAATCGTAGTACATTATACAATAGTTTCGGAAAAAAAATCAAATTTAATTGGGGACTATATAAAATGATACGAGACTTTTCAAATCATTTATATATTTTATGAGGAAAGGTTAAGATGGAAGTCCATGTAAAAAAATCATATGAAAACTAGATTGTATGAAACTATTCGAAATGCAAGTTTCGGTCAAAAATCATAATATATTATACACTAGTTTATACTAGTTTCGGTGAAAAATCAAATTAAATCGGGGACTGTTCGAAATGATACGAAACGTCTAATATCATTTATATATTTTACGAGGGAAGGTTATGATGGAAGTCAATGCAAAAAATCATCAGAAAATTAGATTCTATGAAACTTCTCGAAATGCAAGTTTACGTAAAAAAATCGTAGTATATTATGCACTAGTTTTCGGCAAAAAAAAATCAAATTTAATTGGGGACTATTTGAAATGATACGAGACTTATCAGATCATTTATATATGTTAAGAGGAAAGGTTATGATGGAAGTCCATGCAAAAAAATCATCTGAAAACTAGATTCTCTGAAAATATTAGAAATGCAAGTTTCGTCCAAAAAACATAATATATTATACATTAGTTTATACTAGTTTCGGTCTAAAGTAAATTAAATCGGGGACTGTTCGAAATGATACGAAAAGTCTAATATCATTTATATAATTTACGAGGAAAGGTTATGATGGAATTACATGCAAAAAATCAACTGAAAATTAGATTTTATGAAACTTTACGAAATGCAAGTTTCTGTCAAAAATCGTAGTATATTATACACTAGTGTCGGTCAAAAAAATCAAATTTAATTGGGGTCAATTTGAAATGATACGAAACTTTTCAGATCATTTATATATGTTAAGAGGGTAGGTTATGGTGGAAATCCATGCAAAAAATCATCTGAAAATTAGATTCTATGAAACTTCTCGAAATGCAAGTTTCGGTAAAAAATCGTAGTACATTATACAATAGTTTCGGGAAAAAAATCAAATTTAATTGGGGACTATTTGAAATGATACGAGACTTTTCAGATCATTTATATATGTTATGAGGAAAGGTTAAGGTGGAAGTCCATGTATAAAAATCATATGAAAACTAGATTGTATGAAACTATTCGAAATGCAAGTTTCGGTCACAAATCATAATATATTATACACTAGTTTATACTAGTTTCGGTGAAAAATCAAATTAAATCGGGGACTGTTTGAAATGATACGAAACGTCTAATATCATTTATATATTTTACGAGGGAAGGTTATGATGGAAGTCCATGCAAAAAACCATCTGAAAATTAGATTTTATGAAACTTTTCGAAGTGCAAGTTTCGGTCAAAAATCGTAGTATATTATACACTAGTTTCGGCAAAAAAATAAAATTTAATTGGGTACTATTTGAAATTATACGAGACTTTTCAGATCATTAATATATATCAAGAGGAAAGGTTATGATGGAAGTCAATGCAAAAAATCATCAGAAAATTAGATTCTATGAACTTCTCGAAATGCAAGTTTACGTAAAAAAATCGTAATATATTATACACTAGTTTCGGCAAAAAAAAATCAAATTTAATTGGGGACTATTTTAAATGATACGAGACTTTTCAGATCATTTATATATGTTCAGAGGAAAGGTTATGATGGAAGTCCATGCAAAAAATTCATCTGAAAACTAGATTCTATGAAACTATTAGAAATGCAAGTTTCGTCCAAAAATCATAATATATTATACATTAGTTTATACTAGTTTCGGTCTAAAATAAAATTAAATCGGGGACTGTTCGAAATGATACGAAACGTCTAATATCATTTATATAATTTACGAGGAAAGGTTATAATGGAATTACATGCAAAAAATCATGTGAAAATTAGATTTTATGAAACTTTACGAAATGCAAGTTTCTGTCAAAAATCGTAGTATATTATACACTAGTTTCGGTCAAAAAAATCAAATTTAATTGGGGACAATTTGAAATGATACGAAACTTTTCAGATCATTTATATATGTTAAGAGGGAAGGTTATGGTGGAAATCCAAGCAAAAAATCATCTGAAAATTAGATTTTATTAAACTTTTCGAAATGCAAGATTCGGTCAAAAATCGTAGTATATTATATACTAGTTTTTGTCAAAAAAATCAAATTTAATTGGGGACTATTTGAAATGATACGATACTTTTCAGATCACTTATATATGTTAAGAGGAAAGGTTATGATGGAAGTCCATGAAAAAAAACATCAGAAAATTAGATTCTATGAAACTTCTCGAAATGCAAGTTTCGGTAAAAAATCGTAGTAAATTATACACTAGTTTCGGCACAAAAAAATCAAATTTAATTGGGGACTATTTTAAATGATACGAGACTTTTCAGATCATTTATATATGTTAAGAGGAAAGGTTATGATGGAAGTCCATGCAAAAAAATCATCTGAAAACTAGATTCTCTGAAAATATTAGAATTGCAAGTTTCGTCCAAAAAACATAATATATTATACATTAGTTTATACTAGTTTCGGTCTAAAGTAAATTAAATCGGGGACTGTTCGAAATGATACGAAAAGTCTAATATCATTTATATAATTTACGAGGAAAGGTTATGATGGAATTACATGCAAAAAATCAACTGAAAATTAGATTTTATGAAACTTTACGAAATGCAAGTTTCTGTCAAAAATCGTAGTATATTATACACTAGTGTCGGTCAAAAAAATCAAATTTAATTGGGGTCAATTTGAAATGATACGAAACTTTTCAGATCATTTATATATGTTAAGAGGGTAGGTTATGGTGGAAATCCATGCAAAAAATCATCTGAAAATTAGATTCTATGAAACTTCTCGAAATGCAAGTTTCGGTAAAAAATCGTAGTACATTATACAATAGTTTCGGGAAAAAAATCAAATTTAATTGGGGACTATTTGAAATGATACGAGACTTTTCAGATCATTTATATATGTTATGAGGAAAGGTTAAGGTGGAAGTCCATGTATAAAAATCATATGAAAACTAGATTGTATGAAACTATTCGAAATGCAAGTTTCGGTCACAAATCATAATATATTATACACTAGTTTATACTAGTTTCGGTGAAAAATCAAATTAAATCGGGGACTATTTGAAATGATACGAAACATCTAATATCATTTATATATTTTACGAGGGAAGGTTATGATGGAAGTCCATGCAAAAAACCATCTGAAAATTAGATTTTATGAAACTTTTCGAAGTGCAAGTTTCGGTCAAAAATCGTAGTATATTATACACTAGTTTCGGCAAAAAAATAAAATTTAATTGGGTACTATTTGAAATTATACGAGACTTTTCAGATCATTAATATATATCAAGAGGAAAGGTTATGATGGAAGTCAATGCAAAAAATCATCAGAAAATTAGATTCTATGAACTTCTCGAAATGCAAGTTTACGTAAAAAAATCGTAATATATTATACACTAGTTTCGGCAAAAAAAAATCAAATTTAATTGGGGACTATTTTAAATGATACGAGACTTTTCAGATCATTTATATATGTTCAGAGGAAAGGTTATGATGGAAGTCCATGCAAAAAATTCATCTGAAAACTAGATTCTATGAAACTATTAGAAATGCAAGTTTCGTCCAAAAATCATAATATATTATACATTAGTTTATACTAGTTTCGGTCTAAAATAAAATTAAATCGGGGACTGTTCGAAATGATACGAAACGTCTAATATCATTTATATAATTTACGAGGAAAGGTTATAATGGAATTACATGCAAAAAATCATGTGAAAATTAGATTTTATGAAACTTTACGAAATGCAAGTTTCTGTCAAAAATCGTAGTATATTATACACTAGTTTCGGTCAAAAAAATCAAATTTAATTGGGGACAATTTGAAATGATACGAAACTTTTCAGATCATTTATATATGTTAAGAGGGAAGGTTATGGTGGAAATCCAAGCAAAAAATCATCTGAAAATTAGATTTTATTAAACTTTTCGAAATGCAAGATTCGGTCAAAAATCGTAGTATATTATATACTAGTTTTTGTCAAAAAAATCAAATTTAATTGGGGACTATTTGAAATGATACGATACTTTTCAGATCACTTATATATGTTAAGAGGAAAGGTTATGATGGAAGTCCATGAAAAAAAACATCAGAAAATTAGATTCTATGAAACTTCTCGAAATGCAAGTTTCGGTAAAAAATCGTAGTAAATTATACACTAGTTTCGGCACAAAAAAAAATCAAATTTAATTGGGGACTATTTGAAATGATACGAGACTTTTCAGATCATTTATATATGTTATGAGGAAAGGTTAAGATGGAAGTCCATGCAAAAAAATCATCTGAAAACTAGATTGTATGAAACTATTCGAAATGCAAGTTTCGGTCAAAAATCATAATATTTAATACACTAGTTTATTCTAGTTTCGGTGAAAAATCAAATTAAATCGGGGACTGTTCGAAATGATACGAAACGTCTAATATCATTTATAAATTTTACGAGGGAAGGTTATGATGGAAGTCCATGCAAAAAATCATCTGAAAATTAGATTTTATGAAACTTTTCGAAGTGCAAGTTTCGGTCAAAAATCGTAGTATATTATACACTAGTTTCGGCAAAAAAATCAAATTTAATTGGGTACTATTTGAAATTATACGAGACTTTTCAAATCATTAATATATATTAAGAGGAAAGGTTATGATGGAAGTCAATGCAAAAAATCATCAGAAAATTAGATTCTATGAAACTTCTCGAAATGCAAGTTTATCTAAAAAAATCGTAGTATATTATACACTAGTTTCGGCAAAAAAAAATCAAATTTAATTGGGGACTATTTTAAATGATACGAGACTTTTCAGATCATTTATATATGTTAAGAGGAAAGGTTATGATGGAAGTCCATGCAAAAAAATCATCTGAAAACTAGATTCTATGAAACTATTAGAAATGCAAGTTTCGTCCAAAAATCATAATATATTATACATTAGTTTATACTAGTTTCGGTCTAAAGTAAATTAAATCGGGGACTGTTCGAAATGATACGAAACGTCTAATATCATTTATATAATTTACGAGGAAAGGTTATGATGGAATTACATGCAAAAAACATCTGAAAATTAGATTTAATGAAACTTTACGAAATGCAAGTTTCTGTCAAAAATCGTAGTATATTATACACTAGTTTCGGTCAAAAAAATCAAATTTAATTAGGGACAATTTGAAATGATACGAAACTTTTCAGATCATTTATATATGTTAAGAGGGAAGGTTATGGTGGAAATCCATGCAAAAAATCATCTGAAAATTAGATTTTATGAAACTTTTCGAAATGCAAGATTCGGTCAAAAATCGTAGTATATTATATACTAGTTTCGGTCAAAAAAATCAAATTTAATTAGGGACAATTTGAAATGATACGAAACTTTTCAGATCATTTATATATGTTAAGAGGGAAGGTTATGGTGGAAATCCATGCAAAAAATCATCTGAAAATTAGATTTTATGAAACTTTTCGAAATGCAAGATTCGGTCAAAAATCGTAGTATATTATATACTAGTTTCGGTCAAAAAAATCAAATTTAATTGGGGACTATTTGAAATGATACGATACTTTTCAGATCATTTATATATGTTAAGAAGAAAGGTTATGATGGAAGTCCATGCAAAAAAACATCAGAAAATTAGATTCTATGAAACTTCTCGAAACGCAAGTTTCGGTAAAAAAAGCGTAGTACATTATACAATAGTTTCGGCAAAAAAAATCAAATTTAATTGGGGACTATATAAAATGATACGAGACTTTTCAAATCATTTATATATTTTATGAGGAAAGGTTAAGATGGAAGTCCATGTAAAAAAATCATATGAAAACTAGATTGTATGAAACTATTCGAAATGCAAGTTTCGGTCAAAAATCATAATATATTATACACTAGTTTATACTAGTTTCGGTGAAAAATCAAATTAAATCGGGGACTGTTTGAAATGATACGAAACGTCTAATATCATTTATATATTTAACGAGGGAAGGTTATGATGGAAGTCCATGCAAAAAATCATCTGAAAATTAGATTTTATGAAACTTTTCTAAGTGCAAGTTTCGGTCAAAAATCGTAGTATATTATACACTAGTTTTGGTAAAAAAATAAAATTTAATTGGGTACTATTTGAAATTATACGAGACTTTTCAGATCATTAATATATATTAAGAGGAAAGGTTATGATGGAAGTCAATGCAAAAAATCATCAGAAAATTAGATTCTATGAAACTTCTCGAAATGCAAGTTTACCTAAAAAAAATCGTAGTATATTATACACTAGTTTCGGCAAAAAAAAATCAAATTTAATTGGGGACTTTTTTAAATGATACGAGACTTTTCAGATCATTTATATATGTTAAGAGGAAAGGGTATGATGGAAGTCCATGCAAAAAAATCATCTGAAAACTAGATTCTATGAAACTATTAGAAATGCAAGTTTCGTCCAAAAATCATAATATATTATACATTAGTTTATACTAGTTTCGGTCTAAAATAAAATTAAATCGGGGACTGTTCGAAATGATACGAAACGTCTAATATCATTTATATAATTTACGAGGAAAGGTTATGATGGAATTACATGCAAAAAATCATGTGAAAATTAGATTTTATGAAACTTTACGAAATGCAAGTTTCTGTCAAAAATCGTAGTATATTATACACTAGTTTCGGTCAAAAAAATCAAATTTAATTGGGGACAATTTGAAATGATACGAAACTTTTCTGATCATTTATATATGTTAAGAGGGAAGGTTATGGTGGAAATCCAAGCAAAAAATCATCTGAAAATTAGATTTTATTAAACTTTTCGAAATGCAAGATTCGGTAAAAAAACGTAGTATATTATATACTAGTTTTTTTCAAAAAAATCAAATTTAATTGGGGACTATTTGAAATGATACGATACTTTTCAGATCACTTATATATGTTAAGAGGAAAGGTTATGATGGAAGTCCATGAAAAAAAACATCAGAAAATTAGATTCTATGAAATTTCTCGAAATGCAAGTTTCGGTAAAAAATCGTAGTAAATTATACACTAGTTTCGGCACAAAAAAAAATCAAATTTAATTGGGGACTATTTGAAATGATACGAGACTTTTCAGATCATTTATATATGTTATGAGGAAAGGTTAAGATGGAAGTCCATGCAAAAAAATCATCTGAAAACTAGATTGTATGAAACTATTCGAAATGCAAGTTTCGGTCAAAAATCATAATATTTAATACACTAGTTTATTCTAGTTTCGGTGAAAAATCAAATTAAATCGGGGACTGTTCAAAATGATACGAAACGTCTAATATCATTTATAAATTTTACGAGGGAAGGTTATGATGGAAGTCCATGCAAAAAATCATCTGAAAATTAGATTTTATGAAACTTTTCGAAGTGCAAGTTTCGGTCAAAAATTGTAGTATATTATACACTAGTTTCGGCAAAAAAATCAAATTTAATTGGGTACTATTTGAAATTATACGAGACTTTTCAGATCATTAATATATATTAAGAGGAAAGGTTATGATGGAAGTCAATGCAAAAAATCATCAGAAAATTAGATTCTATGAAACTTCTCGAAATGCAAGTTTACCTAAAAAAATCGTAGTATATTATACACTAGTTTCGGCAAAAAAAAATCAAATTTAATTGGGGACTATTTTAAATGATACGAGACTTTTCAGATCATTTATATATGTTAAGAGGAAAGGTTATGATGGAAGTCCATGCAAAAAAATCATCTGAAAACTAGATTCTATGAAACTATTAGAAATGCAAGTTTCGTCCAAAAATCATAATATATTATACATTAGTTTATACTAGTTTCGGTCTAAAGTAAATTAAATCGGGGACTGTTCGAAATGATACGAAACGTCTAATATCATTTATATAATTTACGAGGAAAGGTTATGATGGAATTACATGCAAAAAACATCTGAAAATTAGATTTTATGAAACTTTACGAAATGCAAGTTTCTGTCAAAAATCGTAGTATATTATACACTAGTTTCGGTCAAAAAAATCAAATTTAATTAGGGACAATTTGAAATGATACGAAACTTTTCAGATCATTTATATATGTTAAGAGGGAAGGTTATGGTGGAAATCCATGCAAAAAATCATCTGAAAATTAGATTTTATGAAACTTTTCGAAATGCAAGATTCGGTCAAAAATCGTAGTATATTATATACTAGTTTCGGTCAAAAAAATCAAATTTAATTGGGGACTATTTGAAATGATACGATACTTTTCAGATCATTTATATATGTTAAGAAGAAAGGTTATGATGGAAGTCCATGCAAAAAAACATCAGAAAATTAGATTCTATGAAACTTCTCGAAACGCAAGTTTCGGTAAAAAAAGCGTAGTACATTATACAATAGTTTCGGCAAAAAAAATCAAATTTAATTGGGGACTATATAAAATGATACGAGACTTTTCAAATCATTTATATATTTTATGAGGAAAGGTTAAGATGGAAGTCCATGTAAAAAAATTATATGAAAACTAGATTGTATGAAACTATTCGAAATGCAAATTCGGTCAAAAATCATAATATATTATACACTAGTTTATACTAGTTTCGGTGAAAAATCAAATTAAATCGGGAACTGTTCAAAATGATACGAAACGTCTAATATCATTTATATATTTAACGAGGGAAGGTTATGATGGAAGTCCATGCAAAAAATCATCTGAAAATTAGATTTTATGAAACTTTTCTAAGTGCAAGTTTCGGTCAAAAATCGTAGTATATTATACACTAGTTTTGGTAAAAAAATAAAATTTAATTGGGTACTATTTGAAATTATACGAGACTTTTCAGATCATTAATATATATTAAGAGGAAAGGTTATGATGGAAGTCAATGCAAAAAATCATCAGAAAATTAGATTCTATGAAACTTCTCGAAATGCAAGTTTACCTAAAAAAATCGTAGTATATTATACACTAGTTTCGGCAAAAAAAAATCAAATTTAATTGGGGACTATTTTAAATGATACGAGACTTTTCAGATCATTTATATATGTTAAGAGGAAAGGTTATGATGGAAGTCCATGCAAAAAAATCATCTAAAAACTAGATTCTATGAAACTATTAGAAATGCAAGTTTCGTCCAAAAATCATAATATATTATACATTAGTTTATACTAGTTTCGGTCTAAAATAAAATTAAATCGGGGACTGTTCGAAATGATACGAAACGTCTAATATCATTTATATAATTTACGAGGAAAGGTTATGATGGAATTACATGCAAAAAATCATCTGAAAATTAGATTTTATGAAACTTTACGAAATGCAAGTTTCTGTCAAAAATCGTAGTATATTATACACTAGTTTCGGTCAAAAAAATCAAATTTAATTGGGGACAATTTGAAATGATACGAAACTTTTCAGATCATTTATATATGTTAAGAGGGAAGGTTATGGTGGAAATCCATGCAAAAAATCATCTGAAAATAAGATTTTATGAAACTTTTCGAAATGCAAGATTCGGTTAAAAATCGTAGTATATTATATACTAGTTTCGGTCAAAAAAATCAAATTTAATTGGGGACTATTTGAAATGATACGATACTTTTCAGATCACTTATATATGTTAAGAGGAAAGGTTATGATGGAAGTCCATGAAAAAAAACATCAGAAAATTAGATTCTATGAAACTTCTCGAAACGCAAGTTTCGGTAAAAAAATCGTAGTATATTATACACTAGTTTTGGAAAAAAAAAACAAATTTAATTGGGGACTATTTGAAATGATACGAGACTTTTCAGATCATTTATATATGTTATGAGGAAAGGTTAAGATGGAAGTCCATGCAAAAAAAATCATCTGAAAACTAGATTGTATGAAACTATTCGAAATGCAAGTTTCGGTCAAAAATCATAATATATTAATACACTAGTTTATACTAGTTTCGGTGAAAAATCAAATTAAATCGGGGACTGTTCGAAATGATACGAAACGTCTAATATCATTTATATATTTTACGAGGGAAGGTTTTGATGGAAGTCCATGCAAAAAAGCATCTGAAAATTAGATTATATGAAACTTTTCGAAGTGCAAGTTTCGGTCAAAAATCGTAGTATATTATACACTAGTTTCGGCAAAAAATCAAATTTAATTGGGTATTATTTGAAATTATACGAGACTTTTCAGATCATTAATATATGTTAAGAGGAAAGGTTATGATGGAAGTCAATGTAAAAAATCATCAGAAAATTAGATTCTATGAAACTTCTCGAAATGCAAGTTTACGTAAAAAAATCGTAGTATATTATACACTAGTTTCGGCAAAAAAAAAATCAAATTTAATTGGGGACTATTTTAAATGATACGAGACTTTTCAGATCATTTATATATGTTAAGAGGAAAGGTTATGATGGAAGTCCATGCAAAAAAATCATCTGAAAACTAGATTCTATGAAATTATTAGAAATGCAAGTTTCGTCCAAAAATCATAATATATTATACATTAGTTTATACTAGTTTCGGTCTAAAATAAAATTAAATCGGGGACTGTTCGAAATGATACGAAACATCTAATATCATTTATATAATTTACGAGGAAAGGTTATGATGGAATTACATGCAAAAAATCATCTGAAAATTAGATTTTATGAAACTTTACGAAATGCAAGTTTCTGTCAAAAATCGTAGTATTTTATACACTAGTTTCGGTCAAAAAAATCAAATTTAATTGGGGACAATTTGAAATGATACGAAACTTTTTAGATCATTTATATATGTTAAGAGGGAAGGTTATGGTGGAAATCCATGCAAAAAATCATCTGAAAATTAGATTTTATGAAACTTTTCGAAATGCAAGATTCGGTCAAAAATCGTAGTATATTATATACTAGTTTCGGTCAAAAAAATCAAATTTAATTGGGGACTATTTGAAATGATACGATACTTTTCAGATCACTTATATATGTTAAGAGGAAAGGTTATGATGGAAGTCCATGAAAAAAAACATCAGAAAATTAGATTCTATGAAACTTCTCGAAATGCAAGTTTCGGTAAAAAATCGTAGTATATTATACACTAGTTTTGGCAAAAAAAATCAAATTTAATTGGGGACTATTTGAAATGATACGAGACTTTTCAGATCATTTATATATGTTATGAGGAAAGGTTAAGATGGAAGTCCATGCAAAAAAAATCATCTGAAAACTAGATTGTATGAAACTATTCGAAATGCAAGTTTCGGTCAAAAATCATAATATATTAATACACTAGTTTATACTAGTTTCGGTGAAAAATCAAATTAAATCGGGGACTGTTCGAAATGATACGAAACGTCTAATATCATTTATATATTTTACGAGGGAAGGTTATGATGGAAGTCCATGCAAAAAAGCATCTGAAAATTAGATTATATGAAACTTTTCGAAGTGCAAGTTTCGGTCAAAAATCGTAGTATATTATACACTAGTTTCGGCAAAAAATCAAATTTAATTGGGTATTCTTTGAAATTATACGAGACTTTTCAGATCATTAATATATGTTAAGAGGAAAGGTTATGATGGAAGTCAATGTAAAAAATCATCAGAAAATTAGATTCTATGAAACTTCTCGAAATGCAAGTTTACGTAAAAAAATCGTAGTATATTATACACTAGTTTCGGCAAAAAAAAAAATCAAATTTAATTGGGGACTATTTTAAATGATACGAGACTTTTCAGATCATTTATATATGTTAAGAGGAAAGGTTATGATGGAAGTCCATGCAAAAAAATCATCTGAAAACTAGATTCTATGAAATTATTAGAAATGCAAGTTTCGTCCAAAAATCATAATATATTATACATTAGTTTATACTAGTTTCGGTCTAAAATAAAATTAAATCGGGGACTGTTGGAAATGATACGAAACATCTAATATCATTTATATAATTTACGAGGAAAGGTTATGATGGAATTACATGCAAAAAATCATCTGAAAATTAGATTTTATGAAACTTTACGAAATGCAAGTTTCTGTCAAAAATCGTAGTATTTTATACACTAGTTTCGGTCAAAAAAATCAAATTTAATTGGGGACAATTTGAAATGATACGAAACTTTTTAGATCATTTATATATGTTAAGAGGGAAGGTTATGGTGGAAATCCATGCAAAAAATCATCTGAAAATTAGATTTTATGAAACTTTTCGAAATGCAAGATTCGGTCAAAAATCGTAGTATATTATATACTAGTTTCGGTCAAAAAAATCAAATTTAATTGGGGACTATTTGAAATGATACGATACTTTTCAGATCACTTATATATGTTAAGAGGAAAGGTTATGATGGAAGTCCATGAAAAAAAACATCAGAAAATTAGATTCTATGAAACTTCTCGAAATGCAAGTTTCGGTAAAAAATCGTAGTATATTATACACTAGTTTTGGCAAAAAAAATCAAATTTAATTGGGGACTATTTGAAATGATACGAGACTTTTCAGATCATTTATATATGTTATGAGGAAAGGTTAAGATGGAAGTCCATGCAAAAAAAATCATCTGAAAACTAGATTGTATGAAACTATTCGAAATGCAAGTTTCGGTCAAAAATCATAATATATTAATACACTAGTTTATACTAGTTTCGGTGAAAAATCAAGTTAAATCGGGGACTGTTCGAAATGATACGAAACGTCTAATATCATTTATATATTTTACGAGGGAAGGTTATGATGGAAGTCCATGCAAAAAAGCATCTGAAAATTAGATTATATGAAACTTTTCGAAGTGCAAGTTTCGGTCAAAAATCGTAGTATATTATACACTAGTTTCGGCAAAAAATCAAATTTAATTGGGTATTCTTTGAAATTATACGAGACTTTTCAGATCATTAATATATGTTAAGAGGAAAGGTTATGATGGAAGTCAATGTAAAAAATCATCAGAAAATTAGATTCTATGAAACTTCTCGTAATGCAAGTTTACGTAAAAAAATCGTAGTATATTATACACTAGTTTCGGCAAAAAAAAAATCAAATTTAATTGGGGACTATTTTAAATGATACGAGACTTTTCAGATCATTTATATATGTTAAGAGGAAAGGTTATGATGGAAGTCCATGCAAAAAAATCATCTGAAAACTAGATTCTATGAAATTATTAGAAATGCAAGTTTCGTCCAAAAATCATAATATATTATACATTAGTTTATACTAGTTTCGGTCTAAAATAAAATTAGATCGGGGACTGTTCGAAATGATACGAAACGTCTAATATCATTTATATAATTTACGAGGAAAGGTTATGATGGAATTACATGCAAAAAATCATCTGAAAATTAGAATTTATGAAACTTTACGAAATGCAAGTTTCTGTCAAAAATCGTAGTATTTTATACACTAGTTTCGGTCAAAAAAATCAAATTTAATTGGGGACAATTTGAAATGATACGAAACTTTTTAGATCATTTATATATGTTAAGAGGGAAGGTTATGGTGGAAATTAATGCAAAAAATCATCTGAAAATTAGATTTTATGAAACTTTTCGAAATGCAAGATTCGGTCAAAAATCGTAGTATATTATATACTAGTTTCGGTCAAAAAAATAAAATTTAATTGGGGACTATTTGAAATGATACGATACTTTTCAGATCACTTATATATGTTAAGAGGAAAGGTTATGATGGAAGTCCATGAAAAAAAACATCAGAAAATTAGATTCTATGAAACTTCTCGAAATGCAAGTTTCGGTAAAAAATCGTAGTATATTATACACTAGTTTTGGCAAAAAAAATCAAATTTAATTGGGGACTATTTGAAATGATACGAGACTTTTCAGATCATTTATATATGTTATGAGGAAAGGTTAAGATGGAAGTCCATGCAAGAAAAATCATCTGAAAACTAGATTGTATGAAACTATTCGAAATGCAAGTTTCGGTCAAAAATCATAATATATTAATACACTAGTTTATACTAGTTTCAGTGAAAAATCAAATTAAATCGGGGACTGTTCGAAATGATACGAAACGTCTAATATCATTTATATATTTTACGAGGGAAGGTTATGATGGATGTCCATGCAAAAAAGCATCTGAAAATTAGATTTTATGAAACTTTTCGAAGTGCAAGTTTCGGTCAAAAATCGTAGTATATTATACACTAGTTTCGGCAAAAAATCAAATTTAATTGGGTACTATTTGAAATTATACGAGACTTTTCAGATCATTAATATATGTTAAGAGGAAAGGTTATGATGGAAGTCAATGCAAAAAATCATCAGAAAATTAGATTCTATGAAACTTCTCGAAATGCAAGTTTACGTAAAAAAATCGTAGTATATTATACACTAGTTTCGGCAAAAAAAAATCAAATTTAATTGGGGACTATTTTAAATGATACGAGACTTTTCAGATCATTTATATATGTTAAGAGGAAAGGTTATGATGGAAGTCCATGCAAAAAAATCATCTAAAAACTAGATTCTATGAAACTATTAGAAATGCAAGTTTCGTCCAAAAATCATAATATATTATATATTAGTTTATACTAGTTTCGGTCTAAAATAAAATTAAATCGGGGACTGTTCGAAATGATACGAAACGTCTAATATCATTTATATAATTTACGAGGAAAGGTTATGATGGAATTACATGCAAAAAATCATCTGAAAATTAGATTTTATGAAACTTTACGAAATGCAAGTTTCTGTCAAAAATCGTAGTATATTATACACTAGTTTCGGTCAAAAAAATCAAATTTAATTGGGGACAATTTGAAATGATACAAAACTTTTCAGATCATTTATATATGTTAAGAGGGAAGGTTATGGTGGAAATCCATGCAAAAAATCATCTGAAAATTAGATTTTATGAAACTTTTCGAAATGCAAGATTCGGTCAAAAATCGTAGTATATTATATATACTAGTTTCGGTCAAAAAAATCAAATTTAATTGGGGACTATTTGAAATGATACGATACTTTTCAGATCACTTATATATGTTAAGAGGAAAGGTTATGATGGAAGTCCATGAAAAAAAACATCAGAAAATTAGATTCTATGAAACTTCTCGAAATGCAAGTTTCGGTAAAAAATCGTAGTATATTATACACTAGTTTTGGTAAAAAAAATCAAATTTAATTGGGGACTATTTGAAATGATACGAGACTTTTCAGATCATTTATATATGTTATGAGGAAAGGTTAAGATGGAAGTCCATGCAAAAAAATCATCTGAAAACTAGATTGTATGAAACTATTCGAAATGCAAGTTTCGGTCAAAAATCATAATATATTAATACACTAGTTTATACTAGTTTCAGTGAAAAATCAAATTAAATCGGGGACTGTTCGAAATGATACGAAACGTCTAATATCATTTATATATTTTACGAGGGAAGGTTATGATGGATGTCCATGCAAAAAAGCATCTGAAAATTAGATTTTATGAAACTTTTCGAAGTGCAAGTTTCGGTCAAAAATCGTAGTATATTATACACTAGTTTCGGCAAAAAATCAAATTTAATTGGGTACTATTTGAAATTATACGAGACTTTTCAGATCATTAATATATGTTAAGAGGAAAGGTTATGATGGAAGTCAATGCAAAAAATCATCAGAAAATTAGATTCTATGAAACTTCTCGAAATGCAAGTTTACGTAAAAAAATCGTAGTATATTATACACTAGTTTCGGCAAAAAAAAATCAAATTTAATTGGAGACTATTTTAAATGATACGAGACTTTTCAGATCATTTATATATGTTAAGAGGAAAGGTTATGATGGAAGTCCATTCAAAAAAATCATCTAAAAACTAGATTCTATGAAACTATTAGAAATGCATGTTTCGTCCAAAAATCATAATATATTATACATTAGTTTATACTAGTTTCGGTCTAAAATAAAATTAAATCGGGGACTGTTCGAAATGATACGAAACGTCTAATATCATTTATATAATTTACGAGGAAAGGTTATGATGGAATTACATGCAAAAAATCATCTGAAAATTAGATTTTATGAAACTTTATGAAATGCAAGTTTCTGTCAAAAATCGTAGTATTTTATACACTAGTTTCGGTCAAAAAAATCAAATTTAATTGGGGACAATTTGAAATGATACAAAATTTTCTGATCATTTATATATGTTAAGAGGGAAGGTTATGGTGGAAATCCATGCAAAAAATCATCTAAAAATTAGATTTTATGAAACTTTTCGAAATGCAAGATTCGGTCAAAAATCGTAGTATATTATATACTAGTTTCGGTCAAAAAAATCAAATTTAATTGGGGACTATTTGAAATGATACGATACTTTTCAGATCACTTATATATGTTAAGAGGAAAGGTTATGATGGAAGTCCATGAAAAAAAACATCAGAAAATTAGATTCTATGAAACATCTCGAAATGCAAGTTTCGGTAAAAAATCGTAGTATATTATACACTAGTTTTGGCAAAAAAAAATCAAATTTAATTGGGGACTATTTGAAATGATACGAGACTTTTCAGATCATTTATATATGTTATGAGGAAAGGTTAAGATGGAAGTCCATGCAAAAAAAATCATCTGAAAACTAGATTGTATGAAACTATTCGAAATGCAAGTTTCGGTCAAAAATCATAATATATTAATACACTAGTTTATACTAGTTTCGGTGAAAAATCAAATTAAATCGGGGACTGTTCGAAATGATACGAAACGTCTAATATCATTTATATATTTTACGAGGGAAGGTTATGATGGAAGTCCATGCAAAAAAGCATCTGAAAATTAGATTTTATGAAACTTTTCGAAGTGCAAGTTTCGGTCAAAAATCGTAGTATATTATACACTAGTTTCGGAAAAAAATCAAATTTAATTGGGTACTATTTGAAATTATACGAGACTTTTCAGATCATTAATATATGTTAAGAGGAAAGGTTATGATGGAAGTCAATGCAAAAAATCATCAGAAAATTAGATTCTATGAAACTTCTCGAAATGCAAGTTTACGTAAAAAAATCGTAGTATATTATACACTAGGTTCGGCAAAAAAAAATCAAATTTAATTGGGGACTATTTTAAATGATACGAGACTTTTCAGATCATTTATATATGTTAAGAGGAAAGGTTATGATGGAAGTCCATGCAAAAAAATCATCTAAAAACTAGATTCTATGAAACTATTAGAAATGCAAGTTTCGTCCAAAAATCATAATATATTATACATTAGTTTATACTAGTTTCGGTCTAAAATAAAATTAAATCGGGGACTGTTCGAAATGATACGAAACGTCTAATATCATTTATATAATTTACGAGGAAAGGTTATGGTGGAAATCCATGCAAGAAATCATCTGAAAATTAGATTTTATGAAACTTTTCGAAATGCAAGATTCGGTCAAAAATCGTAGTATGTTATATACAAGTTTCGGTCAAAAAAATCAAATTTAATTGGGGACTATTTGAAATGATACGATACTTTTCAGATCACTTATATATGTTAAGAGGAAAGGTTATGATGGAAGTCCATGAAAAAAAACATCAGAAAATTAGATTCTATGAAACTTCTCGAAATGCAAGTTTCGGTAAAAAAAGGTAGTATATTATACACTAGTTTCGGCAAAAAAAAATCAAATTTAATTGGGGACTATTTGAAATGATACGAGACTTTTCAGATCATTTATATATGTTATGAGGAAAGGTTAAGATGGAAGTCCATGCAAAAAAATCATCTGAAAACTAGATTGTATGAAACTATTCGAAATGCAAGTTTCGGTCAAAAATCATAATATATTAATACACTAGTTTATACTAGTTTCGGTGAAAAATCAAATTAAATCGGAGACTGTTCGAAATGATACGAAACGTCTAGTATCATTTATATATTTTACGAGGGAAAGTTATGATGGAAGTCCATGCAAAAAAGCATCTGAAAATTAGATTTTATGAAACTTTTCGAAGTGCAAGTTTCGGTCAAAAATCGTAGTATATTATACACTAGTTTCGGAAAAAAATCAAATTTAATTGGGTACTATTTGAAATTATACGAGACTTTTCAGATCATTAATATATGTTAAGAGGAAAGGTTATGATGGAAGTCAATGCAAAAAATCATCAGAAAATTAGATTCTATGAAACTTCTCGAAATGCAAGTTTACGTAAAAAAATCGTAGTATATTATACACTAGTTTCGGCAAAAAAAAATCAAATTTAATTGGAGACTATTTTAAATGATACGAGACTTTTCAGATCATTTATATATGTTAAGAGGAAAGGTTATGATGGAAGTCCATGCAAAAAAATCATCTAAAAACTAGATTCTATGAAACTATTAGAAATGCATGTTTCGTCCAAAAATCATAATATATTATACATTAGTTTATACTAGTTTCGGTCTAAAATAAAATTAAATCGGGGACTGTTCGAAATGATACGAAACGTCTAATATCATTTATATAATTTACGAGGAAAGGTTATGATGGAATTACATGCAAAAAATCATCTGAAAATTAGATTTTATGAAACTTTATGAAATGCAAGTTTCTGTCAAAAATCGTAGTATTTTATACACTAGTTTCGGTCAAAAAAATCAAATTTAATTGGGGACAATTTGAAATGATACAAAATTTTCTGATCATTTATATATGTTAAGAGGGAAGGTTATGGTGGAAATCCATGCAAAAAATCATCTAAAAATTAGATTTTATGAAACTTTTCGAAATGCAAGATTCGGTCAAAAATCGTAGTATATTATATTCTAGTTTCGGTCAAAAAAATCAAATTTAATTGGGGACTATTTGAAATGATACGATACTTTTCAGATCACTTATATATGTTAAGAGGAAAGGTTATGATGGAAGTCCATGAAAAAAAACATCAGAAAATTAGATTCTATGAAACATCTCGAAATGCAAGTTTCGGTAAAAAATCGTAGTATATTATACACTAGTTTTGGCAAAAAAAAATCAAATTTAATTGGGGACTATTTGAAATGATACGAGACTTTTCAGATCATTTATATATGTTATGAGGAAAGGTTAAGATGGAAGTCCATGCAAAAAAAATCATCTGAAAACTAGATTGTATGAAACTATTCGAAATGCAAGTTTCGGTCAAAAATCATAATATATTAATACACTAGTTTATACTAGTTTCGGTGAAAAATCAAATTAAATCGGGGACTGTTCGAAATGATACGAAACGTCTAATATCATTTATATATTTTACGAGGGAAGGTTATGATGGAAGTCCATGCAAAAAAGCATCTGAAAATTAGATTTTATGAAACTTTTCGAAGTGCAAGTTTCGGTCAAAAATCGTAGTATATTATACACTAGTTTCGGAAAAAAATCAAATTTAATTGGGTACTATTTGAAATTATACGAGACTTTTCAGATCATTAATATATGTTAAGAGGAAAGGTTATGATGGAAGTCAATGCAAAAAATCATCAGAAAATTAGATTCTATGAAACTTCTCGAAATGCAAGTTTACGTAAAAAAATCGTAGTATATTATACACTAGGTTCGGCAAAAAAAAATCAAATTTAATTGGGGACTATTTTAAATGATACGAGACTTTTCAGATCATTTATATATGTTAAGAGGAAAGGTTATGATGGAAGTCCATGCAAAAAAATCATCTAAAAACTAGATTCTATGAAACTATTAGAAATGCAAGTTTCGTCCAAAAATCATAATATATTATACATTAGTTTATACTAGTTTCGGTCTAAAATAAAATTAAATCGGGGACTGTTCGAAATGATACGAAACGTCTAATATCATTTATATAATTTACGAGGAAAGGTTATGGTGGAAATCCATGCAAGAAATCATCTGAAAATTAGATTTTATGAAACTTTTCGAAATGCAAGATTCGGTCAAAAATCGTAGTATGTTATATACAAGTTTCGGTCAAAAAAATCAAATTTAATTGGGGACTATTTGAAATGATACGATACTTTTCAGATCACTTATATATGTTAAGAGGAAAGGTTATGATGGAAGTCCATGAAAAAAAACATCAGAAAATTAGATTCTATGAAACTTCTCGAAATGCAAGTTTCGGTAAAAAAAGGTAGTATATTATACACTAGTTTCGGCAAAAAAAAATCAAATTTAATTGGGGACTATTTGAAATGATACGAGACTTTTCAGATCATTTATATATGTTATGAGGAAAGGTTAAGATGGAAGTCCATGCAAAAAAATCATCTGAAAACTAGATTGTATGAAACTATTCGAAATGCAAGTTTCGGTCAAAAATCATAATATATTAATACACTAGTTTATACTAGTTTCGGTGAAAAATCAAATTAAATCGGAGACTGTTCGAAATGATACGAAACGTCTAGTATCATTTATATATTTTACGAGGGAAGGTTATGATGGAAGTCCATGCAAAAAAGCATCTGAAAATTAGATTTTATGAAACTTTTCGAAGTGCAAGTTTCGGTCAAAAATCGTAGTATATTATACACTAGTTTCGGAAAAAAATCAAATTTAATTGGGTACTATTTGAAATTATACGAGACTTTTCAGATCATTAATATATGTTAAGAGGAAAGGTTATGATGGAAGTCAATGCAAAAAATCATCAGAAAATTAGATTCTATGAAACTTCTCGAAATGCAAGTTTACGTAAAAAAATCGTAGTATATTATACACTAGTTTCGGCAAAAAAAAATCAAATTTAATTGGAGACTATTTTAAATGATACGAGACTTTTCAGATCATTTATATATGTTAAGAGGAAAGGTTATGATGGAAGTCCATGCAAAAAAATCATCTAAAAACTAGATTCTATGAAACTATTAGAAATGCATGTTTCGTCCAAAAATCATAATATATTATACATTAGTTTATACTAGTTTCGGTCTAAAATAAAATTAAATCGGGGACTGTTCGAAATGATACGAAACGTCTAATATCATTTATATAATTTACGAGGAAAGGTTATGATGGAATTACATGCAAAAAATCATCTGAAAATTAGATTTTATGAAACTTTATGAAATGCAAGTTTCTGTCAAAAATCGTAGTATTTTATACACTAGTTTCGGTCAAAAAAATCAAATTTAATTGGGGACAATTTGAAATGATACAAAATTTTCTGATCATTTATATATGTTAAGAGGGAAGGTTATGGTGGAAATCCATGCAAAAAATCATCTAAAAATTAGATTTTATGAAACTTTTCGAAATGCAAGATTCGGTCAAAAATCGTAGTATATTATATACTAGTTTCGGTCAAAAAAATCAAATTTAATTGGGGACTATTTGAAATGATACGATACTTTTCAGATCACTTATATATGTTAAGAGGAAAGGTTATGATGGAAGTCCATGAAAAAAAACATCAGAAAATTAGATTCTATGAAACATCTCGAAATGCAAGTTTCGGTAAAAAATCGTAGTATATTATACACTAGTTTTGGCAAAAAAAAATCAAATTTAATTGGGGACTATTTGAAATGATACGAGACTTTTCAGATCATTTATATATGTTATGAGGAAAGGTTAAGATGGAAGTCCATGCAAAAAAAATCATCTGAAAACTAGATTGTATGAAACTATTCGAAATGCAAGTTTCGGTCAAAAATCATAATATATTAATACACTAGTTTATACTAGTTTCGGTGAAAAATCAAATTAAATCGGGGACTGTTCGAAATGATACGAAACGTCTAATATCATTTATATATTTTACGAGGGAAGGTTATGATGGAAGTCCATGCAAAAAAGCATCTGAAAATTAGATTTTATGAAACTTTTCGAAGTGCAAGTTTCGGTCAAAAATCGTAGTATATTATACACTAGTTTCGGAAAAAAATCAAATTTAATTGGGTACTATTTGAAATTATACGAGACTTTTCAAATCATTAATATATGTTAAGAGGAAAGGTTATGATGGAAGTCAATGCAAAAAATCATCAGAAAATTAGATTCTATGAAACTTCTCGAAATGCAAGTTTACGTAAAAAAATCGTAGTATATTATACACTAGGTTCGGCAAAAAAAAAATCAAATTTAATTGGGGACTATTTTAAATGATACGAGACTTTTCAGATCATTTATATATGTTAAGAGGAAAGGTTATGATGGAAGTCCATGCAAAAAAATCATCTAAAAACTAGATTCTATGAAACTATTAGAAATGCAAGTTTCGTCCAAAAATCATAATATATTATACATTAGTTTATACTAGTTTCGGTCTAAAATAAAATTAAATCGGGGACTGTTCGAAATGATACGAAACGTCTAATATCATTTATATAATTTACGAGGAAAGGTTATGGTGGAAATCCATGCAAGAAATCATCTGAAAATTAGATTTTATGAAACTTTTCGAAATGCAAGATTCGGTCAAAAATCGTAGTATGTTATATACAAGTTTCGGTCAAAAAAATCAAATTTAATTGGGGACTATTTGAAATGATACGATACTTTTCAGATCACTTATATATGTTAAGAGGAAAGGTTATGATGGAAGTCCATGAAAAAAAACATCAGAAAATTAGATTCTATGAAACTTCTCGAAATGCAAGTTTCGGTAAAAAAAGGTAGTATATTATACACTAGTTTCGGCAAAAAAAAATCAAATTTAATTGGGGACTATTTGAAATGATACGAGACTTTTCAGATCATTTATATATGTTATGAGGAAAGGTTAAGATGGAAGTCCATGCAAAAAAATCATCTGAAAACTAGATTGTATGAAACTATTCGAAATGCAAGTTTCGGTCAAAAATCATAATATATTAATACACTAGTTTATACTAGTTTCGGTGAAAAATCAAATTAAATCGGAGACTGTTCGAAATGATACGAAACGTCTAGTATCATTTATATATTTTACGAGGGAAGGTTATGATGGAAGTCCATGCAAAAAAGCATCTGAAAATTAGATTTTATGAAACTTTTCGAAGTGCAAGTTTCGGTCAAAAATCGTAGTATATTATACACTAGTTTCGGAAAAAAATCAAATTTAATTGGGTACTATTTGAAATTATACGAGACTTTTCAGATCATTAATATATGTTAAGAGGAAAGGTTATGATGGAAGTCAATGCAAAAAATCATCAGAAAATTAGATTCTATGAAACTTCTCGAAATGCAAGTTTACGTAAAAAAATCGTAGTATATTATACACTAGTTTCGGCAAAAAAAAATCAAATTTAATTGGAGACTATTTTAAATGATACGAGACTTTTCAGATCATTTATATATGTTAAGAGGAAAGGTTATGATGGAAGTCCATGCAAAAAAATCATCTAAAAACTAGATTCTATGAAACTATTAGAAATGCATGTTTCGTCCAAAAATCATAATATATTATACATTAGTTTATACTAGTTTCGGTCTAAAATAAAATTAAATCGGGGACTGTTCGAAATGATACGAAACGTCTAATATCATTTATATAATTTACGAGGAAAGGTTATGATGGAATTACATGCAAAAAATCATCTGAAAATTAGATTTTATGAAACTTTATGAAATGCAAGTTTCTGTCAAAAATCGTAGTATTTTATACACTAGTTTCGGTCAAAAAAATCAAATTTAATTGGGGACAATTTGAAATGATACAAAATTTTCTGATCATTTATATATGTTAAGAGGGAAGGTTATGGTGGAAATCCATGCAAAAAATCATCTAAAAATTAGATTTTATGAAACTTTTCGAAATGCAAGATTCGGTCAAAAATCGTAGTATATTATATACTAGTTTCGGTCAAAAAAATCAAATTTAATTGGGGACTATTTGAAATGATACGATACTTTTCAGATCACTTATATATGTTAAGAGGAAAGGTTATGATGGAAGTCCATGAAAAAAAACATCAGAAAATTAGATTCTATGAAACATCTCGAAATGCAAGTTTCGGTAAAAAATCGTAGTATATTATACACTAGTTTTGGCAAAAAAAAATCAAATTTAATTGGGGACTATTTGAAATGATACGAGACTTTTCAGATCATTTATATATGTTATGAGGAAAGGTTAAGATGGAAGTCCATGCAAAAAAAATCATCTGAAAACTAGATTGTATGAAACTATTCGAAATGCAAGTTTCGGTCAAAAATCATAATATATTAATACACTAGTTTATACTAGTTTCGGTGAAAAATCAAATTAAATCGGGGACTGTTCGAAATGATACGAAACGTCTAATATCATTTATATATTTTACGAGGGAAGGTTATGATGGAAGTCCATGCAAAAAAGCATCTGAAAATTAGATTTTATGAAACTTTTCGAAGTGCAAGTTTCGGTCAAAAATCGTAGTATATTATACACTAGTTTCGGAAAAAAATCAAATTTAATTGGGTACTATTTGAAATTATACGAGACTTTTCAGATCATTAATATATGTTAAGAGGAAAGGTTATGATGGAAGTCAATGCAAAAAATCATCAGAAAATTAGATTCTATGAAACTTCTCGAAATGCAAGTTTACGTAAAAAAATCGTAGTATATTATACACTAGGTTCGGCAAAAAAAAATCAAATTTAATTGGGGACTATTTTAAATGATACGAGACTTTTCAGATCATTTATATATGTTAAGAGGAAAGGTTATGATGGAAGTCCATGTAAAAAAATCATCTAAAAACTAGATTCTATGAAACTATTAGAAATGCAAGTTTCGTCCAAAAATCATAATATATTATACATTAGTTTATACTAGTTTCGGTCTAAAATAAAATTAAATCGGGGACTGTTCGAAATGATACGAAACGTCTAATATCATTTATATAATTTACGAGGAAAGGTTATGGTGGAAATCCATGCAAGAAATCATCTGAAAATTAGATTTTATGAAACTTTTCGAAATGCAAGATTCGGTCAAAAATCGTAGTATGTTATATACTAGTTTCGGTCAAAAAAATCAAATTTAATTGGGGACTATTTGAAATGATACGATACTTTTCAGATCACTTATATATGTTAAGAGGAAAGGTTATGATGGAAGTCCATGAAAAAAAACATCAGAAAATTAGATTCTATGAAACTTCTCGAAATGCAAGTTTCGGTAAAAAAAGGTAGTATATTATACACTAGTTTCGGCAAAAAAAAATCAAATTTAATTGGGGACTATTTGAAATGATACGAGACTTTTCAGATCATTTATATATGTTATGAGGAAAGGTTAAGATGGAAGTCCATGCAAAAAAATCATCTGAAAACTAGATTGTATGAAACTATTCGAAATGCAAGTTTCGGTCAAAAATCATAATATATTAATACACTAGTTTATACTAGTTTCGGTGAAAAATCAAATTAAATCGGGGACTGTTCGAAATGATACGAAACGTCTAATATCATTTATATATTTTACGAGGGAAGGTTATGATGGAAGTCCATGCAAAAAAGCATCTGAAAATTAGATTTTATGAAACTTTTCGAAGTGCAAGTTTCGGTCAAAAATCGTAGTATATTATACACTAGTTTCGGCAAAAAATCAAATTTAATTGGGTACTATTTGAGATTATACGAGACTTTTCAGATCATTAATATATGTTAAGAGGAAAGGTTATGATGGAAGTCAATGCAAAAAATCATCAGAAAATTAGATTCTATGAAACTTCTCGAAATGCAAGTTTACGTAAAAAAATCGTAGTATATTATACACTAGTTTCGGCAAAAAAAATCAAATTTAATTGGGGACTATTTTAAATGATACGAGACTTTTCAGATCATTTATATATGTTAAGAGGAAAGGTTATGATGGAAGTCCATGCAAAAAAATCATCTGAAAACTAGATTCTATGAAACTATTAGAAATGCAAGTTTCGTCCAAAAATCATAATATATTATACATTAGTTTATACTAGTTTCGGTCTAAAATAAAATTAAATCGGGGACTGTTCGAAATGATACGAAACGTCTAATATCATTTATATAATTTACGAGGAAAGGTTATGATGGAATTACATGCAAAAAATCATCTGAAAATTAGATTTTATGAAACTTTACGAAATGCAAGTTTCTGTCAAAAATCGTAGTATATTATACACTAGTTTCGGTCAAAAAAATCAAATTTAATTGGGGACAATTTGAAATGATACGAAACTTTTCAGATCATTTATATATGTTAAGAGGGAAGGTTATGGTGGAAATCCATGCAAAAAATCATCTGAAAATTAGATTTTATGAAACTTTTCGAAATGCAAGATTCGGTCAAAAATCGTAGTATATTATATACTAGTTTCGGTCAAAAAAATCAAATTTAATTGGGGACTATTTGAAATGATACGATACTTTTCAGATCACTTATATATGTTAAGAGGAAAGGTTATGATGGAAGTCCATGAAAAAAAACATCAGAAAATTAGATTCTATGAAACTTCTCGAAATGCAAGTTTCGGTAAAAAATCGTAGTATATTATACACTAGTTTCGGCAAAAAAAAATCAAATTTAATTGGGGACTATTTGAAATGATACGAGACCTTTCAGATCATTTATATATGTTATGAGGAAAGGTTAAGATGGAAGTCCATGCAAAAAAAATCATCTGAAAACTAGATTGTATGAAACTATTCGAAATGCAAGTTTCGGTCAAAAATCATAATATATTAATACACTAGTTTATACTAGTTTCGGTGAAAAATCAAATTAAATCGGGGACTGTTCGAAATGATACGAAACGTCTAATATCATTTATATATTTTACGAGGGAAGGTTATGATGGAAGTCCATGCAAAAAAGCATCTGAAAATTAGATTTTATGAAACTTTTCGAAGTGCAAGTTTCGGTCAAAAATCGTAGTATATTATACACTAGTTTCGGAAAAAAATCAAATTTAATTGGGTACTATTTGAAATTATACGAGACTTTTCAGATCATTAATATATGTTAAGAGGAAAGGTTATGATGGAAGTCAATGCAAAAAATCATCAGAAAATTAGATTCTATGAAACTTCTCGAAATGCAAGTTTACATAAAAAAATCGTAGTATATTATACACTAGTTTCGGCAAAAAAAAAATCAAATTTAATTGGGGACTATTTTAAATGATACGAGACTTTTCAGATCATTTATATATGTTAAGAGGAAAGGTTATGATGGAAGTCCATGCAAAAAAATCATCTAAAAACTAGATTCTATGAAACTATTAGAAATGCAAGTTTCGTCCAAAAATCATAATATATTATACATTAGTTTATACTAGTTTCGGTCTAAAATAAAATTAAATCGGGGACTGTTCGAAATGATACGAAACGTCTAATATCATTTATATAATTTACGAGGAAAGGTTATGATGGAATTACATGCAAAAAATCATCTGAAAATTAGATTTTATGAAACTTTACGAAATGCAAGTTTCTGTCAAAAATCGTAGTATATTATACACTAGTTTCGGTCAAAAAAATCAAATTTAATTGGGGACAATTTGAAATGATACGAAACTTTTCAGATCATTTATATATGTTAAGAGGGAAGGTTATGGTGGAAATCCATGCAAAAAATCATCTGAAAATTAGATTTTATGAAACTTTTCGAAATGCAAGATTCGGTCAAAAATCGTAGTATATTATATACTAGTTTCGGTCAAAAAAATCAAATTTAATTGGGGACTATTTGAAATGATACGATACTTTTCAGATCACTTATATATGTTAAGAGGAAAGGTTATGATGGAAGTCCATGAAAAAAAACATCAGAAAATTAGATTCTATGAAACTTCTCGAAATGCAAGTTTCGGTAAAAAATCGTAGTATATTATACACTAGTTTCGGCAAAAAAAAATCAAATTTAATTGGGGACTATTTGAAATGATACGAGACCTTTCAGATCATTTATATATGTTATGAGGAAAGGTTAAGATGGAAGTCCATGCAAAAAAAATCATCTGAAAACTAGATTGTATGAAACTATTCGAAATGCAAGTTTCGGTCAAAAATCATAATATATTAATACACTAGTTTATACTAGTTTCGGTGAAAAATCAAATTAAATCGGGGACTGTTCGAAATGATACGAAACGTCTAATATCATTTATATATTTTACGAGGGAAGGTTATGATGGAAGTCCATGCAAAAAAGCATCTGAAAATTAGATTTTATGAAACTTTTCGAAGTGCAAGTTTCGGTCAAAAATCGTAGTATATTATACACTAGTTTCGGAAAAAAATCAAATTTAATTGGGTACTATTTGAAATTATACGAGACTTTTCAGATCATTAATATATGTTAAGAGGAAAGGTTATGATGGAAGTCAATGCAAAAAATCATCAGAAAATTAGATTCTATGAAACTTCTCGAAATGCAAGTTTACGTAAAAAAATCGTAGTATATTATACACTAGGTTCGGCAAAAAAAAAATCAAATTTAATTGGGGACTATTTTAAATGATACGAGACTTTTCAGATCATTTATATATGTTAAGAGGAAAGGTTATGATGGAAGTCCATGCAAAAAAATCATCTAAAAACTAGATTCTATGAAACTATTAGAAATGCAAGTTTCGTCCAAAAATCATAATATATTATACATTAGTTTATACTAGTTTCGGTCTAAAATAAAATTAAATCGGGGACTGTTCGAAATGATACGAAACGTCTAATATCATTTATATAATTTACGAGGAAAGGTTATGGTGGAAATCCATGCAAGAAATCATCTGAAAATTAGATTTTATGAAACTTTTCGAAATGCAAGATTCGGTCAAAAATCGTAGTATGTTATATACAAGTTTCGGTCAAAAAAATCAAATTTAATTGGGGACTATTTGAAATGATACGATACTTTTCAGATCACTTATATATGTTAAGAGGAAAGGTTATGATGGAAGTCCATGAAAAAAAACATCAGAAAATTAGATTCTATGAAACTTCTCGAAATGCAAGTTTCGGTAAAAAAAGGTAGTATATTATACACTAGTTTCGGCAAAAAAAAATCAAATTTAATTGGGGACTATTTGAAATGATACGAGACTTTTCAGATCATTTATATATGTTATGAGGAAAGGTTAAGATGGAAGTCCATGCAAAAAAATCATCTGAAAACTAGATTGTATGAAACTATTCGAAATGCAAGTTTCGGTCAAAAATCATAATATATTAATACACTAGTTTATACTAGTTTCGGTGAAAAATCAAATTAAATCGGAGACTGTTCGAAATGATACGAAACGTCTAGTATCATTTATATATTTTACGAGGGAAGGTTATGATGGAAGTCCATGCAAAAAAGCATCTGAAAATTAGATTTTATGAAACTTTTCGAAGTGCAAGTTTCGGTCAAAAATCGTAGTATATTATACACTAGTTTCGGAAAAAAATCAAATTTAATTGGGTACTATTTGAAATTATACGAGACTTTTCAGATCATTAATATATGTTAAGAGGAAAGGTTATGATGGAAGTCAATGCAAAAAATCATCAGAAAATTAGATTCTATGAAACTTCTCGAAATGCAAGTTTACGTAAAAAAATCGTAGTATATTATACACTAGTTTCGGCAAAAAAAAATCAAATTTAATTGGAGACTATTTTAAATGATACGAGACTTTTCAGATCATTTATATATGTTAAGAGGAAAGGTTATGATGGAAGTCCATGCAAAAAAATCATCTAAAAACTAGATTCTATGAAACTATTAGAAATGCATGTTTCGTCCAAAAATCATAATATATTATACATTAGTTTATACTAGTTTCGGTCTAAAATAAAATTAAATCGGGGACTGTTCGAAATGATACGAAACGTCTAATATCATTTATATAATTTACGAGGAAAGGTTATGATGGAATTACATGCAAAAAATCATCTGAAAATTAGATTTTATGAAACTTTATGAAATGCAAGTTTCTGTCAAAAATCGTAGTATTTTATACACTAGTTTCGGTCAAAAAAATCAAATTTAATTGGGGACAATTTGAAATGATACAAAATTTTCTGATCATTTATATATGTTAAGAGGGAAGGTTATGGTGGAAATCCATGCAAAAAATCATCTAAAAATTAGATTTTATGAAACTTTTCGAAATGCAAGATTCGGTCAAAAATCGTAGTATATTATATACTAGTTTCGGTCAAAAAAATCAAATTTAATTGGGGACTATTTGAAATGATACGATACTTTTCAGATCACTTATATATGTTAAGAGGAAAGGTTATGATGGAAGTCCATGAAAAAAAACATCAGAAAATTAGATTCTATGAAACATCTCGAAATGCAAGTTTCGGTAAAAAATCGTAGTATATTATACACTAGTTTTGGCAAAAAAAAATCAAATTTAATTGGGGACTATTTGAAATGATACGAGACTTTTCAGATCATTTATATATGTTATGAGGAAAGGTTAAGATGGAAGTCCATGCAAAAAAAATCATCTGAAAACTAGATTGTATGAAACTATTCGAAATGCAAGTTTCGGTCAAAAATCATAATATATTAATACACTAGTTTATACTAGTTTCGGTGAAAAATCAAATTAAATCGGGGACTGTTCGAAATGATACGAAACGTCTAATATCATTTATATATTTTACGAGGGAAGGTTATGATGGAAGTCCATGCAAAAAAGCATCTGAAAATTAGATTTTATGAAACTTTTCGAAGTGCAAGTTTCGGTCAAAAATCGTAGTATATTATACACTAGTTTCGGAAAAAAATCAAATTTAATTGGGTACTATTTGAAATTATACGAGACTTTTCAGATCATTAATATATGTTAAGAGGAAAGGTTATGATGGAAGTCAATGCAAAAAATCATCAGAAAATTAGATTCTATGAAACTTCTCGAAATGCAAGTTTACGTAAAAAAATCGTAGTATATTATACACTAGGTTCGGCAAAAAAAAATCAAATTTAATTGGGGACTATTTTAAATGATACGAGACTTTTCAGATCATTTATATATGTTAAGAGGAAAGGTTATGATGGAAGTCCATGTAAAAAAATCATCTAAAAACTAGATTCTATGAAACTATTAGAAATGCAAGTTTCGTCCAAAAATCATAATATATTATACATTAGTTTATACTAGTTTCGGTCTAAAATAAAATTAAATCGGGGACTGTTCGAAATGATACGAAACGTCTAATATCATTTATATAATTTACGAGGAAAGGTTATGGTGGAAATCCATGCAAGAAATCATCTGAAAATTAGATTTTATGAAACTTTTCGAAATGCAAGATTCGGTCAAAAATCGTAGTATGTTATATACTAGTTTCGGTCAAAAAAATCAAATTTAATTGGGGACTATTTGAAATGATACGATACTTTTCAGATCACTTATATATGTTAAGAGGAAAGGTTATGATGGAAGTCCATGAAAAAAAACATCAGAAAATTAGATTCTATGAAACTTCTCGAAATGCAAGTTTCGGTAAAAAAAGGTAGTATATTATACACTAGTTTCGGCAAAAAAAAATCAAATTTAATTGGGGACTATTTGAAATGATACGAGACTTTTCAGATCATTTATATATGTTATGAGGAAAGGTTAAGATGGAAGTCCATGCAAAAAAATCATCTGAAAACTAGATTGTATGAAACTATTCGAAATGCAAGTTTCGGTCAAAAATCATAATATATTAATACACTAGTTTATACTAGTTTCGGTGAAAAATCAAATTAAATCGGGGACTGTTCGAAATGATACGAAACGTCTAATATCATTTATATATTTTACGAGGGAAGGTTATGATGGAAGTCCATGCAAAAAAGCATCTGAAAATTAGATTTTATGAAACTTTTCGAAGTGCAAGTTTCGGTCAAAAATCGTAGTATATTATACACTAGTTTCGGCAAAAAATCAAATTTAATTGGGTACTATTTGAGATTATACGAGACTTTTCAGATCATTAATATATGTTAAGAGGAAAGGTTATGATGGAAGTCAATGCAAAAAATCATCAGAAAATTAGATTCTATGAAACTTCTCGAAATGCAAGTTTACGTAAAAAAATCGTAGTATATTATACACTAGTTTCGGCAAAAAAAATCAAATTTAATTGGGGACTATTTTAAATGATACGAGACTTTTCAGATCATTTATATATGTTAAGAGGAAAGGTTATGATGGAAGTCCATGCAAAAAAATCATCTGAAAACTAGATTCTATGAAACTATTAGAAATGCAAGTTTCGTCCAAAAATCATAATATATTATACATTAGTTTATACTAGTTTCGGTCTAAAATAAAATTAAATCGGGGACTGTTCGAAATGATACGAAACGTCTAATATCATTTATATAATTTACGAGGAAAGGTTATGATGGAATTACATGCAAAAAATCATCTGAAAATTAGATTTTATGAAACTTTACGAAATGCAAGTTTCTGTCAAAAATCGTAGTATATTATACACTAGTTTCGGTCAAAAAAATCAAATTTAATTGGGGACAATTTGAAATGATACGAAACTTTTCAGATCATTTATATATGTTAAGAGGGAAGGTTATGGTGGAAATCCATGCAAAAAATCATCTGAAAATTAGATTTTATGAAACTTTTCGAAATGCAAGATTCGGTCAAAAATCGTAGTATATTATATACTAGTTTCGGTCAAAAAAATCAAATTTAATTGGGGACTATTTGAAATGATACGATACTTTTCAGATCACTTATATATGTTAAGAGGAAAGGTTATGATGGAAGTCCATGAAAAAAAACATCAGAAAATTAGATTCTATGAAACTTCTCGAAATGCAAGTTTCGGTAAAAAATCGTAGTATATTATACACTAGTTTCGGCAAAAAAAAATCAAATTTAATTGGGGACTATTTGAAATGATACGAGACCTTTCAGATCATTTATATATGTTATGAGGAAAGGTTAAGATGGAAGTCCATGCAAAAAAAATCATCTGAAAACTAGATTGTATGAAACTATTCGAAATGCAAGTTTCGGTCAAAAATCATAATATATTAATACACTAGTTTATACTAGTTTCGGTGAAAAATCAAATTAAATCGGGGACTGTTCGAAATGATACGAAACGTCTAATATCATTTATATATTTTACGAGGGAAGGTTATGATGGAAGTCCATGCAAAAAAGCATCTGAAAATTAGATTTTATGAAACTTTTCGAAGTGCAAGTTTCGGTCAAAAATCGTAGTATATTATACACTAGTTTCGGAAAAAAATCAAATTTAATTGGGTACTATTTGAAATTATACGAGACTTTTCAGATCATTAATATATGTTAAGAGGAAAGGTTATGATGGAAGTCAATGCAAAAAATCATCAGAAAATTAGATTCTATGAAACTTCTCGAAATGCAAGTTTACATAAAAAAATCGTAGTATATTATACACTAGTTTCGGCAAAAAAAAAATCAAATTTAATTGGGGACTATTTTAAATGATACGAGACTTTTCAGATCATTTATATATGTTAAGAGGAAAGGTTATGATGGAAGTCCATGCAAAAAAATCATCTAAAAACTAGATTCTATGAAACTATTAGAAATGCAAGTTTCGTCCAAAAATCATAATATATTATACATTAGTTTATACTAGTTTCGGTCTAAAATAAAATTAAATCGGGGACTGTTCGAAATGATACGAAACGTCTAATATCATTTATATAATTTACGAGGAAAGGTTATGATGGAATTACATGCAAAAAATCATCTGAAAATTAGATTTTATGAAACTTTACGAAATGCAAGTTTCTGTCAAAAATCGTAGTATATTATACACTAGTTTCGGTCAAAAAAATCAAATTTAATTGGGGACAATTTGAAATGATACGAAACTTTTCAGATCATTTATATATGTTAAGAGGGAAGGTTATGGTGGAAATCCATGCAAAAAATCATCTGAAAATTAGATTTTATGAAACTTTTCGAAATGCAAGATTCGGTCAAAAATCGTAGTATATTATATACTAGTTTCGGTCAAAAAAATCAAATTTAATTGGGGACTATTTGAAATGATACGATACTTTTCAGATCACTTATATATGTTAAGAGGAAAGGTTATGATGGAAGTCCATGAAAAAAAACATCAGAAAATTAGATTCTATGAAACTTCTCGAAATGCAAGTTTCGGTAAAAAAAGGTAGTATATTATACACTAGTTTCGGCAAAAAAAAATCAAATTTAATTGGGGACTATTTGAAATGATACGAGACTTTTCAGATCATTTATATATGTTATGAGGAAAGGTTAAGATGGAAGTCCATGCAAAAAAATCATCTGAAAACTAGATTGTATGAAACTATTCGAAATGCAAGTTTCGGTCAAAAATCATAATATATTAATACACTAGTTTATACTAGTTTCGGTGAAAAATCAAATTAAATCGGGGACTGTTCGAAATGATACGAAACGTCTAATATCATTTATATATTTTACGAGGGAAGGTTATGATGGAAGTCCATGCAAAAAAGCATCTGAAAATTAGATTTTATGAAACTTTTCGAAGTGTAAGTTTCGGTCAAAAATCGTAGTATATTATACACTAGTTTCGGCAAAAAATCAAATTTAATTGGGTACTATTTGAAATTATACGAGACTTTTCAGATCATTAATATATGTTAAGAGGAAAGGTTATGATGGAAGTCAATGCAAAAAATCATCAGAAAATTAGATTCTATGAAACTTCTCGAAATGCAAGTTTACGTAAAACAATCGTAGTATATTATACACTAGTTTCGGCAAAAAAAATCAAATTTAATTGGGGACTATTTTAAATGATATGAGACTTTTCAGATCATTTATATATGTTAAGAGGAAAGGTTATGATGGAAGTCCATGCAAAAAAATCATCTGAAAACTAGAT
Source organism: Lathyrus aphaca (assembly GCA_963966055.1). Lineage (NCBI taxonomy): Eukaryota > Viridiplantae > Streptophyta > Magnoliopsida > Fabales > Fabaceae > Lathyrus > Lathyrus aphaca. The sequence goes on from OZ014522.1 coordinate 237,627,484, forward strand.
TCTATGAAACTATTAGAAATGCAAGTTTCGTCCAAAAATCATAATATATTATACATTAGTTTATACTAGTTTCGGTCTAAAATAAAATTAAATCGGGGACTGTTCGAAATGATACGAAACGTCTAATATCATTTATATAATTTACGAGGAAAGGTTATGATGGAATTACATGCAAAAAATCATCTGAAAATTAGATTTTATGAAACTTTACGAAATGCAAGTTTCTGTCAAAAATCGTAGTATATTATACACTAGTTTCGGTCAAAAAAATCAAATTTAATTGGGGACAATTTGAAATGATACGAAACTTTTCAGATCATTTATATATGTTAAGAGGGAAGGTTATGGTGGAAATCCATGCAAAAAATCATCTGAAAATTAGATTTTATGAAACTTTTCGAAATGCAAGATTCGGTCAAAAATCGTAGTATATTATATACTAGTTTCGGTCAAAAAAATCAAATTTAATTGGGGACTATTTGAAATGATACGATACTTTTCAGATCACTTATATATGTTAAGAGGAAAGGTTATGATGGAAGTCCATGAAAAAAAACATCAGAAAATTAGATTCTATGAAACTTCTCGAAATGCAAGTTTCGGTAAAAAAAGGTAGTATATTATACACTAGTTTCGGCAAAAAAAAATCAAATTTAATTGGGGACTATTTGAAATGATACGAGACTTTTCAGATCATTTATATATGTTATGAGGAAAGGTTAAGATGGAAGTCCATGCAAAAAAATCATCTGAAAACTAGATTGTATGAAACTATTCGAAATGCAAGTTTCGGTCAAAAATCATAATATATTAATACACTAGTTTATACTAGTTTCGGTGAAAAATCAAATTAAATCGGGGACTGTTCGAAATGATACGAAACGTCTAATATCATTTATATATTTTACGAGGGAAGGTTATGATGGAAGTCCATGCAAAAAAGCATCTGAAAATTAGATTTTATGAAACTTTTCGAAGTGTAAGTTTCGGTCAAAAATCGTAGTATATTATACACTAGTTTCGGCAAAAAATCAAATTTAATTGGGTACTATTTGAAATTATACGAGACTTTTCAGATCATTAATATATGTTAAGAGGAAAGGTTATGATGGAAGTCAATGCAAAAAATCATCAGAAAATTAGATTCTATGAAACTTCTCGAAATGCAAGTTTACGTAAAAAAATCGTAGTATATTATACACTAGTTTCGGCAAAAAAAATCAAATTTAATTGGGGACTATTTTAAATGATACGAGACTTTTCAGATCATTTATATATGTTAAGAGGAAAGGTTATGATGGAAGTCCATGCAAAAAAATCATCTGAAAACTAGATTCTATGAAACTATTAGAAATGCAAGTTTCGTCCAAAAATCATAATATATTATACATTAGTTTATACTAGTTTCGGTCTAAAATAAAATTAAATCGGGGACTGTTCGAAATGATACGAAACGTCTAATATCATTTATATAATTTACGAGGAAAGGTTATGATGGAATTACATGCAAAAAATCATCTGAAAATTAGATTTTATGAAACTTTACGAAATGCAAGTTTCTGTCAAAAATCGTAGTATATTATACACTAGTTTCGGTCAAAAAAATCAAATTTAATTGGGGACAATTTGAAATGATACGAAACTTTTCAGATCATTTATATATGTTAAGAGGGAAGGTTATGGTGGAAATCCATGCAAAAAATCATCTGAAAATTAGATTTTATGAAACTTTTCGAAATGCAAGATTCGGTCAAAAATCGTAGTATATTATTATATACTAGTTTCGGTCAAAAAAATCAAATTTAATTGGGGACTATTTGAAATGATAAGATACTTTTCAGATCACTTATATATGTTAAGAGGAAAGGTTATGATGGAAGTCCATGAAAAAAAACATCAGAAAATTAGATTCTATGAAACTTCTCGAAATGCAAGTTTCGGTAAAAAATCGTAGTATATTATAGACTAGTTTTGGCAAAAAAAAATCAAATTTAATTGGGGACTATTTGAAATGATACGAGACTTTTCAGATCATTTATATATGTTATGAGGAATGGTTAAGATGGAAGTCCATGCAAAAAAATCATCTGAAAACTAGATTGTATGAAACTATTCGAAATGCAAGTTTCGGTCAAAAATCATAATATATTAATACACTAGTTTATACTAGTTTCGGTGAAAAATCAAATTAAATCGGGGACTATTCGAAATGATACGAAACGTCTAATATCATTTATATATTTTACGAGGGAAGGTTATGATGGAAGTCCATGCAAAAAAGCATCTGAAAATTAGATTTTATGAAACTTTTCAAAGTTCAAGTTTCGGTCAAAAATCGTAGTATATTATACACTAGTTTCGGCAAAAATTCAAATTTAATTGGGTACTATTTGAAATTATACGAGACTTTTCAGATCATTAATATATGTTAAGAGGAAAGGTTATGATGGAAGTCAATGCAAAAAATCATCAGAAAATTAGATTCTATGAAACTTCTCGAAATGCAAGTTTACGTAAAAAAATCGTAGTATATTATACACTAGTTTCGGCAAAAAAAATCAAATTTAATTGGGGACTATTTGAAATGATACGAGACTTTTCAGATCATTTATATATGTTAAGAGGAAAGGTTATGATGGAAGTCCATGCAAAAAAATCATCTGAAAACTAGATTCTATGAAACTATTAGAAATGCAAGTTTCGTCCAAAAATCATAATATATTATACATTAGTTTATACTAGTTTCGGTCTAAAATAAAATTAAATCGGGGACTGTTCGAAATGATACGAAACGTCTAATATCATTTATATAATTTACGAGGAAAGGTTATGATGGAATTACATGCAAAAAATCATCTGAAAATTAGATTTTATGAAACTTTACGAAATGCAAGTTTCTGTCAAAAATCGTAGTATATTATACACTAGTTTCGGTCAAAAAAATCAAATTTAATTGGGGACAATTTGAAATGATACAAAATTTTCAGATCATTTATATATGTTAAGAGGGAAGGTTATGGTGGAAATCCATGCAAAAAATCATCTGAAAATTAGATTTTATGAAACTTTTCGAAATGCAAGATTCGGTCAAAAATCGTAGTATATTATATACTAGTTTCGGTCAAAAAAATCAAATTTAATTGGCGACTATTTGAAATGATACGATACTTTTCAGATCACTTATATATGTTAAGAGGAAAGGTTATGATGGAAGTCCATGAAAAAAAACATCAGAAAATTAGATTCTATGAAACATCTCGAAATGCAAGTTTCGGTAAAAAATCGTAGTATATTATACACTAGTTTTGGCAAAAAAAATCAAATTTAATTGGGGACTATTTGAAATGATACGAGACTTTTCAGATCATTTATATATGTTACGAGGAAAGGTTAAGATGGAAGTCCATGCAAAAAAAATCATCTGAAAACTAGATTGTATGAAACTATTCGAAATGCAAGTTTCGGTCAAAAATCATAATATATTAATACACTAGTTTATACTAGTTTCGGTGAAAAATCAAATTAAATCGGGGACTGTTCGAAATGATACGAAACGTCTAATATCATTTATATATTTTACGAGGGAAGGTTATGATGGAAGTCCATGCAAAAAAGCATCTGAAAATTAGATTTTATGAAACTTTTCGAAGTGCAAGTTTCGGTCAAAAATCGTAGTATATTATACACTAGTTTCGGTCAAAAAAATCAAATTTAATCGGGGACAATTTGAAATGATACGAAACTTTTCAGATCATTTATATATGTTAAGAGGGAAGGTTATGGTGGAAATCCATGCAAAAAATCATCTGAAATTAGATTTTATGAAACTTTTCGAAATGCAAGATTCGGTCAAAAATCGTAGTATATTATATACTAGTTTCGGTCAAAAAAATCAAATTTAATTGGCGACTATTTGAAATGATACGATACTTTTCAGATCACTTATATATGTTAAGAGGAAAGGTTATGATGGAAGTCCATGAAAAAAAACATCAGAAAATTAGATTCTATGAAACATCTCGAAATGCAAGTTTCGGTAAAAAATCGTAGTATATTATACACTAGTTTTGGCAAAAAAAATCAAATTTAATTGGGGACTATTTGAAATGATACGAGACTTTTCAGATCATTTATATATGTTACGAGGAAAGGTTAAGATGGAAGTCCATGCAAAAAAAATCATCTGAAAACTAGATTGTATGAAACTATTCGAAATGCAAGTTTCGGTCAAAAATCATAATATATTAATACACTAGTTTATACTAGTTTCGGTGAAAAATCAAATTAAATCGGGGACTGTTCGAAATGATACGAAACGTCTAATATCATTTATATATTTTACGAGGGAAGGTTATGATGGAAGTCCATGCAAAAAAGCATCTGAAAATTAGATTTTATGAAACTTTTCGAAGTGCAAGTTTCGGTCAAAAATCGTAGTATATTATACACTAGTTTCGGAAAAAAATCAAATTTAATTGGGTACTATTTGAAATTATACGAGACTTTTCAGATCATTAATATATGTTAAGAGGAAAGGTTATGATGGAAGTCAATGCAAAAAATCATCAGAAAATTAGATTCTATGAAACTTCTCGAAATGCAAGTTTACGTAAAAAAATCGTAGTATATTATACACTAGTTTCGGCAAAAAAAAAATCAAATTTAATTGGGGACTATTTTAAATGATACGAGACTTTTCAGATCATTTATATATGTTAAGAGGAAAGGTTATGATGGAAGTCCATGCAAAAAAATCATCTAAAAACTAGATTCTATGAAACTATTAGAAATGCAAGTTTCGTCCAAAAATCATAATATATTATACATTAGTTTATACTAGTTTCGGTCTAAAATAAAATTAAATCGGGGACTGTTCGAAATGATACGAAACGTCTAATATCATTTATATAATTTACGAGGAAAGGTTATGATGGAATTACATGCAAAAAATCATCTGAAAATTAGATTTTATGAAACTTTACGAAATGCAAGTTTCTGTCAAAAATCGTAGTATATTATACACTAGTTTCGGTCAAAAAAATCAAATTTAATCGGGGACAATTTGAAATGATACGAAACTTTTCAGATCATTTATATATGTTAAGAGGGAAGGTTATGGTGGAAATCCATGCAAAAAATCATCTGAAATTAGATTTTATGAAACTTTTCGAAATGCAAGATTCGGTCAAAAATCGTAGTATATTATATACTAGTTTCGGTTAAAAAAATCAAATTTAATTGGCGACTATTTGAAATGATACGATACTTTTCAGATCACTTATATATGTTAAGAGGAAAGGTTATGATGGAAGTCCATGAAAAAAAACATCAGAAAATTAGATTCTATGAAACATCTCGAAATGCAAGTTTCGGTAAAAAATCGTAGTATATTATACACTAGTTTTGGCAAAAAAAATCAAATTTAATTGGGGACTATTTGAAATGATACGAGACTTTTCAGATCATTTATATATGTTACGAGGAAAGGTTAAGATGGAAGTCCATGCAAAAAAAATCATCTGAAAACTAGATTGTATGAAACTATTCGAAATGCAAGTTTCGGTCAAAAATCATAATATATTAATACACTAGTTTATACTAGTTTCGGTGAAAAATCAAATTAAATCGGGGACTGTTCGAAATGATACGAAACGTCTAATATCATTTATATATTTTACGAGGGAAGGTTATGATGGAAGTCCATGCAAAAAAGCATCTGAAAATTAGATTTTATGAAACTTTTCGAAGTGCAAGTTTCGGTCAAAAATCGTAGTATATTATACACTAGTTTCGGAAAAAAATCAAATTTAATTGGGTACTATTTGAAATTATACGAGACTTTTCAGATCATTAATATATGTTAAGAGGAAAGGTTATGATGGAAGTCAATGCAAAAAATCATCAGAAAATTAGATTCTATGAAACTTCTCGAAATGCAAGTTTACGTAAAAAAATCGTAGTATATTATACACTAGTTTCGGCAAAAAAAAAATCAAATTTAATTGGGGACTATTTTAAATGATACGAGACTTTTCAGATCATTTATATATGTTAAGAGGAAAGGTTATGATGGAAGTCCATGCAAAAAAATCATCTAAAAACTAGATTCTATGAAACTATTAGAAATGCAAGTTTCGTCCAAAAATCATAATATATTATACATTAGTTTATACTAGTTTCGGTCTAAAATAAAATTAAATCGGGGACTGTTCGAAATGATACGAAACGTCTAATATCATTTATATAATTTACGAGGAAAGGTTATGATGGAATTACATGCAAAAAATCATCTGAAAATTAGATTTTATGAAACTTTACGAAATGCAAGTTTCTGTCAAAAATCGTAGTATATTATACACTAGTTTCGGTCAAAAAAATCAAATTTAATCGGGGACAATTTGAAATGATACGAAACTTTTCAGATCATTTATATATGTTAAGAGGGAAGGTTATGGTGGAAATCCATGCAAAAAATCATCTGAAATTAGATTTTATGAAACTTTTCGAAATGCAAGATTCGGTCAAAAATCGTAGTATATTATATACTAGTTTCGGTCAAAAAAATCAAATTTAATTGGCGACTATTTGAAATGATACGATACTTTTCAGATCACTTATATATGTTAAGAGGAAAGGTTATGATGGAAGTCCATGAAAAAAAACATCAGAAAATTAGATTCTATGAAACATCTCGAAATGCAAGTTTCGGTAAAAAATCGTAGTATATTATACACTAGTTTTGGCAAAAAAAATCAAATTTAATTGGGGACTATTTGAAATGATACGAGACTTTTCAGATCATTTATATATGTTACGAGGAAAGGTTAAGATGGAAGTCCATGCAAAAAAAATCATCTGAAAACTAGATTGTATGAAACTATTCGAAATGCAAGTTTCGGTCAAAAATCATAATATATTAATACACTAGTTTATACTAGTTTCGGTGAAAAATCAAATTAAATCGGGGACTGTTCGAAATGATACGAAACGTCTAATATCATTTATATATTTTACGAGGGAAGGTTATGATGGAAGTCCATGCAAAAAAGCATCTGAAAATTAGATTTTATGAAACTTTTCGAAGTGCAAGTTTCGGTCAAAAATCGTAGTATATTATACACTAGTTTCGGAAAAAAATCAAATTTAATTGGGTACTATTTGAAATTATACGAGACTTTTCAGATCATTAATATATGTTAAGAGGAAAGGTTATGATGGAAGTCAATGCAAAAAATCATCAGAAAATTAGATTCTATGAAACTTCTCGAAATGCAAGTTTACGTAAAAAAATCGTAGTATATTATACACTAGTTTCGGCAAAAAAAAAATCAAATTTAATTGGGGACTATTTTAAATGATACGAGACTTTTCAGATCATTTATATATGTTAAGAGGAAAGGTTATGATGGAAGTCCATGCAAAAAAATCATCTAAAAACTAGATTCTATGAAACTATTAGAAATGCAAGTTTCGTCCAAAAATCATAATATATTATACATTAGTTTATACTAGTTTCGGTCTAAAATAAAATTAAATCGGGGACTGTTCGAAATGATACGAAACGTCTAATATCATTTATATAATTTACGAGGAAAGGTTATGATGGAATTACATGCAAAAAATCATCTGAAAATTAGATTTTATGAAACTTTACGAAATGCAAGTTTCTGTCAAAAATCGTAGTATATTATACACTAGTTTCGGTCAAAAAAATCAAATTTAATCGGGGACAATTTGAAATGATACGAAACTTTTCAGATCATTTATATATGTTAAGAGGGAAGGTTATGGTGGAAATCCATGCAAAAAATCATCTGAAATTAGATTTTATGAAACTTTTCGAAATGCAAGATTCGGTCAAAAATCGTAGTATATTATATACTAGTTTCGGTCAAAAAAATCAAATTTAATTGGGGACTATTTGAAATGATACGATACTTTTCAGATCACTTATATATGTTAAGAGGAAAGGTTATGATGGAAGTCCATGAAAAAAAACATCAGAAAATTAGATTCTATGAAACATCTCGAAATGCAAGTTTCGGTAAAAAATTGTAGTATATTATACACTAGTTTTGGCAAAAAAAATCAAATTTAATTGGGGACTATTTGAAATGATACGAGACTTTTCAGATCATTTATATATGTTATGAGGAAAGGTTAAGATGGAAGTCCATGCAAAAAAAATCATCTGAAAACTAGATTGTATGAAACTATTCGAAATGCAAGTTTCGGTCAAAAATCATAATATATTAATACACTAGTTTATACTAGTTTCGGTGAAAAATCAAATTAAATCGGGGACTGTTCGAAATGATACGAAACGTCTAATATCATTTATATATTTTACGAGGGAAGGTTATGATGGAAGTCCATGCAAAAAAGCATCTGAAAATTAGATTTTATGAAACTTTTCGAAGTGCAAGTTTCGGTCAAAAATCGTAGTATATTATACACTAGTTTCGGAAAAAAATCAAATTTAATTGGGTACTATTTGAAATTATACGAGACTTTTCAGATCATTAATATATGTTAAGAGGAAAGGTTATGATGGAAGTCAATGCAAAAAATCATCAGAAAATTAGATTCTATGAAACTTCTCGAAATGCAAGTTTACGTAAAAAAATCGTAGTATATTATACACTAGTTTCGGCAAAAAAAAAATCAAATTTAATTGGGGACTATTTTAAATGATACGAGACTTTTCAGATCATTTATATATGTTAAGAGGAAAGGTTATGATGGAAGTCCATGCAAAAAAATCATCTAAAAACTAGATTCTATGAAACTATTAGAAATGCAAGTTTCGTCCAAAAATCATAATATATTATACATTAGTTTATACTAGTTTCGGTCTAAAATAAAATTAAATCGGGGACTGTTCGAAATGATACGAAACGTCTAATATCATTTATATAATTTACAAGGAAAGGTTATGATGGAATTACATGCAAAAAATCATCTGAAAATTAGATTTTATGAAACTTTACGAAATGCAAGTTTCTGTCAAAAATCGTAGTATATTATACACTAGTTTCGGTCAAAAAAATCAAATTTAATCGGGGACAATTTGAAATGATACGAAACTTTTCAGATCATTTATATATGTTAAGAGGGAAGGTTATGGTGGAAATCCATGCAAAAAATCATCTGAAATTAGATTTTATGAAACTTTTCGAAATGCAAGATTCGGTCAAAAATCGTAGTATATTATATACTAGTTTCGGTCAAAAAAATCAAATTTAATTGGCGACTATTTGAAATGATACGATACTTTTCAGATCACTTATATATGTTAAGAGGAAAGGTTATGATGGAAGTCCATGAAAAAAAACATCAGAAAATTAGATTCTATGAAACATCTCGAAATGCAAGTTTCGGTAAAAAATTGTAGTATATTATACACTAGTTTTGGCAAAAAAAATCAAATTTAATTGGGGACTATTTGAAATGATACGAGACTTTTCAGATCATTTATATATGTTATGAGGAAAGGTTAAGATGGAAGTCCATGCAAAAAAAATCATCTGAAAACTAGATTGTATGAAACTATTCGAAATGCAAGTTTCGGTCAAAAATCATAATATATTAATACACTAGTTTATACTAGTTTCGGTGAAAAATCAAATTAAATCGGGGACTGTTCGAAATGATACGAAACGTCTAATATCATTTATATATTTTACGAGGGAAGGTTATGATGGAAGTCCATGCAAAAAAGCATCTGAAAATTAGATTTTATGAAACTTTTCGAAGTGCAAGTTTCGGTCAAAAATCGTAGTATATTATACACTAGTTTCGGAAAAAAATCAAATTTAATTGGGTACTATTTGAAATTATACGAGACTTTTCAGATCATTAATATATGTTAAGAGGAAAGGTTATGATGGAAGTCAATGCAAAAAATCATCAGAAAATTAGATTCTATGAAACTTCTCGAAATGCAAGTTTACGTAAAAAAATCGTAGTATATTATACACTAGTTTCGGCAAAAAAAAAATCAAATTTAATTGGGGACTATTTTAAATGATACGAGACTTTTCAGATCATTTATATATGTTAAGAGGAAAGGTTATGATGGAAGTCCATGCAAAAAAATCATCTAAAAACTAGATTCTATGAAACTATTAGAAATGCAAGTTTCGTCCAAAAATCATAATATATTATACATTAGTTTATACTAGTTTCGGTCTAAAATTAAATTAAATCGGGGACTGTTCGAAATGATACGAAACGTCTAATATCATTTATATAATTTACGAGGAAAGGTTATGATGGAATTACATGCAAAAAATCATCTGAAAATTAGATTTTATGAAACTTTACGAAATGCAAGTTTCTGTCAAAAATCGTAGTATATTATACACTAGTTTCGGTCAAAAAAATCAAATTTAATTGGGGACAATTTGAAATGATACGAAACTTTTCAGATCATTTATATATGTTAAGAGGGAAGGTTATGGTGGAAATCCATGCAAAAAATCATCTGAAATTAGATTTTATGAAACTTTTCGAAATGCAAGATTCGGTCAAAAATCGTAGTATATTATATACTAGTTTCGGTCAAAAAAATCAAATTTAATTGGCGACTATTTGAAATGATACGATACTTTTCAGATCACTTATATATGTTAAGAGGAAAGGTTATGATGGAAGTCCATGAAAAAAAACATCAGAAAATTAGATTCTATGAAACATCTCGAAATGCAAGTTTCGGTAAAAAATTGTAGTATATTATACACTAGTTTTGGCAAAAAAAATCAAATTTAATTGGGGACTATTTGAAATGATACGAGACTTTTCAGATCATTTATATATGTTATGAGGAAAGGTTAAGATGGAAGTCCATGCAAAAAAAATCATCTGAAAACTAGATTGTATGAAACTATTCGAAATGCAAGTTTCGGTCAAAAATCATAATATATTAATACACTAGTTTATACTAGTTTCGGTGAAAAATCAAATTAAATCGGGGACTTTTCGAAATGATACGAAACGTCTAATATCATTTATATATTTTACGAGGGAAGGTTATGATGGAAGTCCATGCAAAAAAGCATCTGAAAATTAGATTTTATGAAACTTTTCGAAGTGCAAGTTTCGGTCAAAAATCGTAGTATATTATACACTAGTTTCGGAAAAAAATCAAATTTAATTGGGTACTATTTGAAATTATACGAGACTTTTCAGATCATTAATATATGTTAAGAGGAAAGGTTATGATGGAAGTCAATGCAAAAAATCATCAGAAAATTAGATTCTATGAAACTTCTCGAAATGCAAGTTTACGTAAAAAAATCGTAGTATATTATACACTAGTTTCGGCAAAAAAAAAATCAAATTTAATTGGGGACTATTTTAAATGATACGAGACTTTTCAGATCATTTATATATGTTAAGAGGAAAGGTTATGATGGAAGTCCATGCAAAAAAATCATCTAAAAACTAGATTCTATGAAACTATTAGAAATGCAAGTTTCGTCCAAAAATCATAATATATTATACATTAGTTTATACTAGTTTCGGTCTAAAATAAAATTAAATCGGGGACTGTTCGAAATGATACGAAACGTCTAATATCATTTATATAATTTACGAGGAAAGGTTATGATGGAATTACATGCAAAAAATCATCTGAAAATTAGATTTTATGAAACTTTACGAAATGCAAGTTTCTGTCAAAAATCGTAGTATATTATACACTAGTTTCGGTCAAAAAAATCAAATTTAATCGGGGACAATTTGAAATGATACGAAACTTTTCAGATCATTTATATATGTTAAGAGGGAAGGTTATGGTGGAAATCCATGCAAAAAATCATCTGAAATTAGATTTTATGAAACTTTTCGAAATGCAAGATTCGGTCAAAAATCGTAGTATATTATATACTAGTTTCGGTCAAAAAAATCAAATTTAATTGGCGACTATTTGAAATGATACGATACTTTTCAGATCACTTATATATGTTAAGAGGAAAGGTTATGATGGAAGTCCATGAAAAAAAACATCAGAAAATTAGATTCTATGAAACATCTCGAAATGCAAGTTTCGGTAAAAAATCGTAGTATATTATACACTAGTTTTGGCAAAAAAAATCAAATTTAATTGGGGACTATTTGAAATGATACGAGACTTTTCAGATCATTTATATATGTTACGAGGAAAGGTTAAGATGGAAGTCCATGCAAAAAAAATCATCTGAAAACTAGATTGTATGAAACTATTCGAAATGCAAGTTTCGGTCAAAAATCATAATATATTAATACACTAGTTTATACTAGTTTCGGTGAAAAATCAAATTAAATCGGGGACTGTTCGAAATGATACGAAACGTCTAATATCATTTATATATTTTACGAGGGAAGGTTATGATGGAAGTCCATGCAAAAAAGCATCTGAAAATTAGATTTTATGAAACTTTTCGAAGTGCAAGTTTCGGTCAAAAATCGTAGTATATTATACACTAGTTTCGGAAAAAAATCAAATTTAATTGGGTACTATTTGAAATTATACGAGACTTTTCAGATCATTAATATATGTTAAGAGGAAAGGTTATGATGGAAGTCAATGCAAAAAATCATCAGAAAATTAGATTCTATGAAACTTCTCGAAATGCAAGTTTACGTAAAAAAATCGTAGTATATTATACACTAGTTTCGGCAAAAAAAAAATCAAATTTAATTGGGGACTATTTTAAATGATACGAGACTTTTCAGATCATTTATATATGTTAAGAGGAAAGGTTATGATGGAAGTCCATGCAAAAAAATCATCTAAAAACTAGATTCTATGAAACTATTAGAAATGCAAGTTTCGTCCAAAAATCATAATATATTATACATTAGTTTATACTAGTTTCGGTCTAAAATAAAATTAAATCGGGGACTGTTCGAAATGATACGAAACGTCTAATATCATTTATATAATTTACGAGGAAAGGTTATGATGGAATTACATGCAAAAAATCATCTGAAAATTAGATTTTATGAAACTTTACGAAATGCAAGTTTCTGTCAAAAATCGTAGTATATTATACACTAGTTTCGGTCAAAAAAATCAAATTTAATCGGGGACAATTTGAAATGATACGAAACTTTTCAGATCATTTATATATGTTAAGAGGGAAGGTTATGGTGGAAATCCATGCAAAAAATCATCTGAAATTAGATTTTATGAAACTTTTCGAAATGCAAGATTCGGTCAAAAATCGTAGTATATTATATACTAGTTTCGGTCAAAAAAATCAAATTTAATTGGCGACTATTTGAAATGATACGATACTTTTCAGATCACTTATATATGTTAAGAGGAAAGGTTATGATGGAAGTCCATGAAAAAAAACATCAGAAAATTAGATTCTATGAAACATCTCGAAATGCAAGTTTCGGTAAAAAATCGTAGTATATTATACACTAGTTTTGGCAAAAAAAATCAAATTTAATTGGGGACTATTTGAAATGATACGAGACTTTTCAGATCATTTATATATGTTACGAGGAAAGGTTAAGATGGAAGTCCATGCAAAAAAAATCATCTGAAAACTAGATTGTATGAAACTATTCGAAATGCAAGTTTCGGTCAAAAATCATAATATATTAATACACTAGTTTATACTAGTTTCGGTGAAAAATCAAATTAAATCGGGGACTGTTCGAAATGATACGAAACGTCTAATATCATTTATATATTTTACGAGGGAAGGTTATGATGGAAGTCCATGCAAAAAAGCATCTGAAAATTAGATTTTATGAAACTTTTCGAAGTGCAAGTTTCGGTCAAAAATCGTAGTATATTATACACTAGTTTCGGAAAAAAATCAAATTTAATTGGGTACTATTTGAAATTATACGAGACTTTTCAGATCATTAATATATGTTAAGAGGAAAGGTTATGATGGAAGTCAATGCAAAAAATCATCAGAAAATTAGATTCTATGAAACTTCTCGAAATGCAAGTTTACGTAAAAAAATCGTAGTATATTATACACTAGTTTCGGCAAAAAAAAAATCAAATTTAATTGGGGACTATTTTAAATGATACGAGACTTTTCAGATCATTTATATATGTTAAGAGGAAAGGTTATGATGGAAGTCCATGCAAAAAAATCATCTAAAAACTAGATTCTATGAAACTATTAGAAATGCAAGTTTCGTCCAAAAATCATAATATATTATACATTAGTTTATACTAGTTTCGGTCTAAAATAAAATTAAATCGGGGACTGTTCGAAATGATACGAAACGTCTAATATCATTTATATAATTTACGAGGAAAGGTTATGATGGAATTACATGCAAAAAATCATCTGAAAATTAGATTTTATGAAACTTTACGAAATGCAAGTTTCTGTCAAAAATCGTAGTATATTATACACTAGTTTCGGTCAAAAAAATCAAATTTAATCGGGGACAATTTGAAATGATACGAAACTTTTCAGATCATTTATATATGTTAAGAGGGAAGGTTATGGTGGAAATCCATGCAAAAAATCATCTGAAATTAGATTTTATGAAACTTTTCGAAATGCAAGATTCGGTCAAAAATCGTAGTATATTATATACTAGTTTCGGTCAAAAAAATCAAATTTAATTGGCGACTATTTGAAATGATACGATACTTTTCAGATCACTTATATATGTTAAGAGGAAAGGTTATGATGGAAGTCCATGAAAAAAAACATCAGAAAATTAGATTCTATGAAACATCTCGAAATGCAAGTTTCGGTAAAAAATTGTAGTATATTATACACTAGTTTTGGCAAAAAAAATCAAATTTAATTGGGGACTATTTGAAATGATACGAGACTTTTCAGATCATTTATATATGTTATGAGGAAAGGTTAAGATGGAAGTCCATGCAAAAAAAATCATCTGAAAACTAGATTGTATGAAACTATTCGAAATGCAAGTTTCGGTCAAAAATCATAATATATTAATACACTAGTTTATACTAGTTTCGGTGAAAAATCAAATTAAATCGGGGACTGTTCGAAATGATACGAAACGTCTAATATCATTTATATATTTTACGAGGGAAGGTTATGATGGAAGTCCATGCAAAAAAGCATCTGAAAATTAGATTTTATGAAACTTTTCGAAGTGCAAGTTTCGGTCAAAAATCGTAGTATATTATACACTAGTTTCGGAAAAAAATCAAATTTAATTGGGTACTATTTGAAATTATACGAGACTTTTCAGATCATTAATATATGTTAAGAGGAAAGGTTATGATGGAAGTCAATGCAAAAAATCATCAGAAAATTAGATTCTATGAAACTTCTCGAAATGCAAGTTTACGTAAAAAAATCGTAGTATATTATACACTAGTTTCGGCAAAAAAAAAATCAAATTTAATTGGGGACTATTTTAAATGATACGAGACTTTTCAGATCATTTATATATGTTAAGAGGAAAGGTTATGATGGAAGTCCATGCAAAAAAATCATCTAAAAACTAGATTCTATGAAACTATTAGAAATGCAAGTTTCGTCCAAAAATCATAATATATTATACATTAGTTTATACTAGTTTCGGTCTAAAATAAAATTAAATCGGGGACTGTTCGAAATGATACGAAACGTCTAATATCATTTATATAATTTACGAGGAAAGGTTATGATGGAATTACATGCAAAAAATCATCTGAAAATTAGATTTTATGAAACTTTACGAAATGCAAGTTTCTGTCAAAAATCGTAGTATATTATACACTAGTTTCGGTCAAAAAAATCAAATTTAATCGGGGACAATTTGAAATGATACGAAACTTTTCAGATCATTTATATATGTTAAGAGGGAAGGTTATGGTGGAAATCCATGCAAAAAATCATCTGAAATTAGATTTTATGAAACTTTTCGAAATGCAAGATTCGGTCAAAAATCGTAGTATATTATATACTAGTTTCGGTCAAAAAAATCAAATTTAATTGGCGACTATTTGAAATGATACGATACTTTTCAGATCACTTATATATGTTAAGAGGAAAGGTTATGATGGAAGTCCATGAAAAAAAACATCAGAAAATTAGATTCTATGAAACATCTCGAAATGCAAGTTTCGGTAAAAAATCGTAGTATATTATACACTAGTTTTGGCAAAAAAAATCAAATTTAATTGGGGACTATTTGAAATGATACGAGACTTTTCAGATCATTTATATATGTTACGAGGAAAGGTTAAGATGGAAGTCCATGCAAAAAAAATCATCTGAAAACTAGATTGTATGAAACTATTCGAAATGCAAGTTTCGGTCAAAAATCATAATATATTAATACACTAGTTTATACTAGTTTCGGTGAAAAATCAAATTAAATCGGGGACTGTTCGAAATGATACGAAACGTCTAATATCATTTATATATTTTACGAGGGAAGGTTATGATGGAAGTCCATGCAAAAAAGCATCTGAAAATTAGATTTTATGAAACTTTTCGAAGTGCAAGTTTCGGTCAAAAATCGTAGTATATTATACACTAGTTTCGGAAAAAAATCAAATTTAATTGGGTACTATTTGAAATTATACGAGACTTTTCAGATCATTAATATATGCTAAGAGGAAAGGTTATGATGGAAGTCAATGCAAAAAATCATCAGAAAATTAGATTCTATGAAACTTCTCGAAATGCAAGTTTACGTAAAAAAATCGTAGTATATTATACACTAGTTTCGGCAAAAAAAAAATCAAATTTAATTGGGGACTATTTTAAATGATACGAGACTTTTCAGATCATTTATATATGTTAAGAGGAAAGGTTATGATGGAAGTCCATGCAAAAAAATCATCTAAAAACTAGATTCTATGAAACTATTAGAAATGCAAGTTTCGTCCAAAAATCATAATATATTATACATTAGTTTATACTAGTTTCGGTCTAAAATAAAATTAAATCGGGGACTGTTCGAAATGATACGAAACGTCTAATATCATTTATATAATTTACGAGGAAAGGTTATGATGGAATTACATGCAAAAAATCATCTGAAAATTAGATTTTATGAAACTTTACGAAATGCAAGTTTCTGTCAAAAATCGTAGTATATTATACACTAGTTTCGGTCAAAAAAATCAAATTTAATCGGGGACAATTTGAAATGATACGAAACTTTTCAGATCATTTATATATGTTAAGAGGGAAGGTTATGGTGGAAATCCATGCAAAAAATCATCTGAAATTAGATTTTATGAAACTTTTCGAAATGCAAGATTCGGTCAAAAATCGTAGTATATTATATACTAGTTTCGGTCAAAAAAATCAAATTTAATTGGCGACTATTTGAAATGATACGATACTTTTCAGATCACTTATATATGTTAAGAGGAAAGGTTATGATGGAAGTCCATGAAAAAAAACATCAGAAAATTAGATTCTATGAAACATCTCGAAATGCAAGTTTCGGTAAAAAATTGTAGTATATTATACACTAGTTTTGGCAAAAAAAATCAAATTTAATTGGGGACTATTTGAAATGATACGAGACTTTTCAGATCATTTATATATGTTATGAGGAAAGGTTAAGATGGAAGTCCATGCAAAAAAAATCATCTGAAAACTAGATTGTATGAAACTATTCGAAATGCAAGTTTCGGTCAAAAATCATAATATATTAATACACTAGTTTATACTAGTTTCGGTGAAAAATCAAATTAAATCGGGGACTGTTCGAAATGATACGAAACGTCTAATATCATTTATATATTTTACGAGGGAAGGTTATGATGGAAGTCCATGCAAAAAAGCATCTGAAAATTAGATTTTATGAAACTTTTCGAAGTGCAAGTTTCGGTCAAAAATCGTAGTATATTATACACTAGTTTCGGAAAAAAATCAAATTTAATTGGGTACTATTTGAAATTATACGAGACTTTTCAGATCATTAATATATGTTAAGAGGAAAGGTTATGATGGAAGTCAATGCAAAAAATCATCAGAAAATTAGATTCTATGAAACTTCTCGAAATGCAAGTTTACGTAAAAAAATCGTAGTATATTATACACTAGTTTCGGCAAAAAAAAAATCAAATTTAATTGGGGACTATTTTAAATGATACGAGACTTTTCAGATCATTTATATATGTTAAGAGGAAAGGTTATGATGGAAGTCCATGCAAAAAAATCATCTAAAAACTAGATTCTATGAAACTATTAGAAATGCAAGTTTCGTCCAAAAATCATAATATATTATACATTAGTTTATACTAGTTTCGGTCTAAAATAAAATTAAATCGGGGACTGTTCGAAATGATACGAAACGTCTAATATCATTTATATAATTTACAAGGAAAGGTTATGATGGAATTACATGCAAAAAATCATCTGAAAATTAGATTTTATGAAACTTTACGAAATGCAAGTTTCTGTCAAAAATCGTAGTATATTATACACTAGTTTCGGTCAAAAAAATCAAATTTAATCGGGGACAATTTGAAATGATACGAAACTTTTCAGATCATTTATATATGTTAAGAGGGAAGGTTATGGTGGAAATCCATGCAAAAAATCATCTGAAATTAGATTTTATGAAACTTTTCGAAATGCAAGATTCGGTCAAAAATCGTAGTATATTATATACTAGTTTCGGTCAAAAAAATCAAATTTAATTGGCGACTATTTGAAATGATACGATACTTTTCAGATCACTTATATATGTTAAGAGGAAAGGTTATGATGGAAGTCCATGAAAAAAAACATCAGAAAATTAGATTCTATGAAACATCTCGAAATGCAAGTTTCGGTAAAAAATTGTAGTATATTATACACTAGTTTTGGCAAAAAAAATCAAATTTAATTGGGGACTATTTGAAATGATACGAGACTTTTCAGATCATTTATATATGTTATGAGGAAAGGTTAAGATGGAAGTCCATGCAAAAAAAATCATCTGAAAACTAGATTGTATGAAACTATTCGAAATGCAAGTTTCGGTCAAAAATCATAATATATTAATACACTAGTTTATACTAGTTTCGGTGAAAAATCAAATTAAATCGGGGACTGTTCGAAATGATACGAAACGTCTAATATCATTTATATATTTTACGAGGGAAGGTTATGATGGAAGTCCATGCAAAAAAGCATCTGAAAATTAGATTTTATGAAACTTTTCGAAGTGCAAGTTTCGGTCAAAAATCGTAGTATATTATACACTAGTTTCGGAAAAAAATCAAATTTAATTGGGTACTATTTGAAATTATACGAGACTTTTCAGATCATTAATATATGTTAAGAGGAAAGGTTATGATGGAAGTCAATGCAAAAAATCATCAGAAAATTAGATTCTATGAAACTTCTCGAAATGCAAGTTTACGTAAAAAAATCGTAGTATATTATACACTAGTTTCGGCAAAAAAAAAATCAAATTTAATTGGGGACTATTTTAAATGATACGAGACTTTTCAGATCATTTATATATGTTAAGAGGAAAGGTTATGATGGAAGTCCATGCAAAAAAATCATCTAAAAACTAGATTCTATGAAACTATTAGAAATGCAAGTTTCGTCCAAAAATCATAATATATTATACATTAGTTTATACTAGTTTCGGTCTAAAATTAAATTAAATCGGGGACTGTTCGAAATGATACGAAACGTCTAATATCATTTATATAATTTACGAGGAAAGGTTATGATGGAATTACATGCAAAAAATCATCTGAAAATTAGATTTTATGAAACTTTACGAAATGCAAGTTTCTGTCAAAAATCGTAGTATATTATACACTAGTTTCGGTCAAAAAAATCAAATTTAATTGGGGACAATTTGAAATGATACGAAACTTTTCAGATCATTTATATATGTTAAGAGGGAAGGTTATGGTGGAAATCCATGCAAAAAATCATCTGAAATTAGATTTTATGAAACTTTTCGAAATGCAAGATTCGGTCAAAAATCGTAGTATATTATATACTAGTTTCGGTCAAAAAAATCAAATTTAATTGGCGACTATTTGAAATGATACGATACTTTTCAGATCACTTATATATGTTAAGAGGAAAGGTTATGATGGAAGTCCATGAAAAAAAACATCAGAAAATTAGATTCTATGAAACATCTCGAAATGCAAGTTTCGGTAAAAAATTGTAGTATATTATACACTAGTTTTGGCAAAAAAAATCAAATTTAATTGGGGACTATTTGAAATGATACGAGACTTTTCAGATCATTTATATATGTTATGAGGAAAGGTTAAGATGGAAGTCCATGCAAAAAAAATCATCTGAAAACTAGATTGTATGAAACTATTCGAAATGCAAGTTTCGGTCAAAAATCATAATATATTAATACACTAGTTTATACTAGTTTCGGTGAAAAATCAAATTAAATCGGGGACTTTTCGAAATGATACGAAACGTCTAATATCATTTATATATTTTACGAGGGAAGGTTATGATGGAAGTCCATGCAAAAAAGCATCTGAAAATTAGATTTTATGAAACTTTTCGAAGTGCAAGTTTCGGTCAAAAATCGTAGTATATTATACACTAGTTTCGGAAAAAAATCAAATTTAATTGGGTACTATTTGAAATTATACGAGACTTTTCAGATCATTAATATATGTTAAGAGGAAAGGTTATGATGGAAGTCAATGCAAAAAATCATCAGAAAATTAGATTCTATGAAACTTCTCGAAATGCAAGTTTACGTAAAAAAATCGTAGTATATTATACACTAGTTTCGGCAAAAAAAAAATCAAATTTAATTGGGGACTATTTTAAATGATACGAGACTTTTCAGATCATTTATATATGTTAAGAGGAAAGGTTATGATGGAAGTCCATGCAAAAAAATCATCTAAAAACTAGATTCTATGAAACTATTAGAAATGCAAGTTTCGTCCAAAAATCATAATATATTATACATTAGTTTATACTAGTTTCGGTCTAAAATAAAATTAAATCGGGGACTGTTCGAAATGATACGAAACGTCTAATATCATTTATATAATTTACGAGGAAAGGTTATGATGGAATTACATGCAAAAAATCATCTGAAAATTAGATTTTATGAAACTTTACGAAATGCAAGTTTCTGTCAAAAATCGTAGTATATTATACACTAGTTTCGGTCAAAAAAATCAAATTTAATCGGGGACAATTTGAAATGATACGAAACTTTTCAGATCATTTATATATGTTAAGAGGGAAGGTTATGGTGGAAATCCATGCAAAAAATCATCTGAAATTAGATTTTATGAAACTTTTCGAAATGCAAGATTCGGTCAAAAATCGTAGTATATTATATACTAGTTTCGGTCAAAAAAATCAAATTTAATTGGCGACTATTTGAAATGATACGATACTTTTCAGATCACTTATATATGTTAAGAGGAAAGGTTATGATGGAAGTCCATGAAAAAAAACATCAGAAAATTAGATTCTATGAAACATCTCGAAATGCAAGTTTCGGTAAAAAATTGTAGTATATTATACACTAGTTTTGGCAAAAAAAATCAAATTTAATTGGGGACTATTTGAAATGATACGAGACTTTTCAGATCATTTATATATGTTATGAGGAAAGGTTAAGATGGAAGTCCATGCAAAAAAAATCATCTGAAAACTAGATTGTATGAAACTATTCGAAATGCAAGTTTCGGTCAAAAATCATAATATATTAATACACTAGTTTATACTAGTTTCGGTGAAAAATCAAATTAAATCGGGGACTGTTCGAAATGATACGAAACGTCTAATATCATTTATATATTTTACGAGGGAAGGTTATGATGGAAGTCCATGCAAAAAAGCATCTGAAAATTAGATTTTATGAAACTTTTCGAAGTGCAAGTTTCGGTCAAAAATCGTAGTATATTATACACTAGTTTCGGAAAAAAATCAAATTTAATTGGGTACTATTTGAAATTATACGAGACTTTTCAGATCATTAATATATGTTAAGAGGAAAGGTTATGATGGAAGTCAATGCAAAAAATCATCAGAAAATTAGATTCTATGAAACTTCTCGAAATGCAAGTTTACGTAAAAAAATCGTAGTATATTATACACTAGTTTCGGCAAAAAAAAAATCAAATTTAATTGGGGACTATTTTAAATGATACGAGACTTTTCAGATCATTTATATATGTTAAGAGGAAAGGTTATGATGGAAGTCCATGCAAAAAAATCATCTAAAAACTAGATTCTATGAAACTATTAGAAATGCAAGTTTCGTCCAAAAATCATAATATATTATACATTAGTTTATACTAGTTTCGGTCTAAAATAAAATTAAATCGGGGACTGTTCGAAATGATACGAAACGTCTAATATCATTTATATAATTTACGAGGAAAGGTTATGATGGAATTACATGCAACAAATCATCTGAAAATTAGATTTTATGAAACTTTACGAAATGCAAGTTTCTGTCAAAAATCGTAGTATATTATACACTAGTTTCGGTCAAAAAAATCAAATTTAATTGGGGACAATTTGAAATGATACGAAACTTTTCAGATCATTTATATATGTTAAGAGGGAAGGTTATGGTGGAAATCCATGCAAAAAATCATCTGAAAATTAGATTTTATGAAACTTTTCGAAATGCAAGATTCGGTCAAAAATCGTAGTATATTATATACTAGTTTCGGTCAAAAAAATCAAATTTAATTGGGGACTATTTGAAATGATACGATACTTTTCAGATCACTTATATATGTTAAGAGGAAAGGTTATGATGGAAGTCCATGAAAAAAAACATCAGAAAATTAGATTCTATGAAACTTCTCGAAATGCAAGTTTCGGTAAAAAAAGGTAGTATATTATACACTAGTTTCGGCAAAAAAAAATCAAATTTAATTGGGGACTATTTGAAATGATACGAGACTTTTCAGATCATTTATATATGTTATGAGGAAAGGTTAAGATGGAAGTCCATGCAAAAAAATCATCTTAAAACTAGATTGTATGAAACTATTCGAAATGCAAGTTTCGGTCAAAAATCATAATATATTAATACACTAGTTTATACTAGTTTCGGTGAAAAATCAAATTAAATCGGGGACTGTTCGAAATGATACGAAACGTCTAATATCATTTATATATTTTACGAGGGAAGGTTATGATGGAAGTCCATGCAAAAAAGCATCTGAAAATTAGATTTTATGAAACTTTTCGAAGTGCAAGTTTCGGTCAAAAATCGTAGTATATTATACACTAGTTTCGGAAAAAAATCAAATTTAATTGGGTACTATTTGAAATTATACGAGACTTTTCAGATCATTAATATATGTTAAGAGGAAAGGTTATGATGGAAGTCAATGCAAAAAATCATCAGAAAATTAGATTCTATGAAACTTCTCGAAATGCAAGTTTACGTAAAAAAATCGTAGTATATTATACACTAGTTTCGGCAAAAAAAAAATCAAATTTAATTGGGGACTATTTTAAATGATACGAGACTTTTCAGATCATTTATATATGTTAAGAGGAAAGGTTATGATGGAAGTCCATGCAAAAAAATCATCTAAAAACTAGATTCTATGAAACTATTAGAAATGCAAGTTTCGTCCAAAAATCATAATATATTATACATTAGTTTATACTAGTTTCGGTCTAAAATAAAATTAAATCGGGGACTGTTCGAAATGATACGAAACGTCTAATATCATTTATATAATTTACGAGGAAAGGTTATGATGGAATTACATGCAAAAAATCATCTGAAAATTAGATTTTATGAAACTTTACGAAATGCAAGTTTCTGTCAAAAATCGTAGTATATTATACACTAGTTTCGGTCAAAAAAATCAAATTTAATTGGGGACAATTTGAAATGATACGAAACTTTTCAGATCATTTATATATGTTAAGAGGGAAGGTTATGGTGGAAATCCATGCAAAAAATCATCTGAAAATTAGATTTTATGAAACTTTTCAAAATGCAAGATTCGGTCAAAAATCGTAGTATATTATATACTAGTTTCGGTCAAAAAAATCAAATTTAATTGGGGACTATTTGAAATGATACGATACTTTTCAGATCACTTATATATGTTAAGAGGAAAGGTTATGATGGAAGTCCATGAAAAAAAACATCAGAAAATTAGATTCTATGAAACTTCTCGAAATGCAAGTTTCGGTAAAAAAAGGTAGTATATTATACACTAGTTTCGGCAAAAAAAAATCAAATTTAATTGGGGACTATTTGAAATGATACGAGACTTTTCAGATCATTTATATATGTTATGAGGAAAGGTTAAGATGGAAGTCCATGCAAAAAAATCATCTTAAAACTAGATTGTATGAAACTATTCGAAATGCAAGTTTCGGTCAAAAATCATAATATATTAATACACTAGTTTATACTAGTTTCGGTGAAAAATCAAATTAAATCGGGGACTGTTCGAAATGATACGAAACGTCTAATATCATTTATATATTTTACGAGGGAAGGTTATGATGGAAGTCCATGCAAAAAAGCATCTGAAAATTAGATTTTATGAAACTTTTCGAAGTGCAAGTTTCGGTCAAAAATCGTAGTATATTATACACTAGTTTCAGCAAAAAATCAAATTTAATTGGGTACTATTTGAAATTATACGAGACTTTTCAGATCATTAATATATGTTAAGAGGAAAGGTTATGATGGAAGTCAATGCAAAAAATCATCAGAAAATTAGATTCTATGAAACTTCTCGAAATGCAAGTTTACGTAAAAAAATCGTAGTATATTATACACTAGTTTCGGCAAAAAAAATCAAATTTAATTGGGGACTATTTTAAATGATACGAGACTTTTCAGATCATTTATATATGTTAAGAGGAAAGGTTATGATGGAAGTCCATGCAAAAAAATCATCTAAAAACTAGATTCTATGAAACTATTAGAAATGCAAGTTTCGTCCAAAAATCATAATATATTATACATTAGTTTATACTAGTTTCGGTCTAAAATAAAATTAAATCGGGGACTGTTCGAAATGATACGAAACGTCTAATATCATTTATATAATTTACGAGGAAAGGTTATGATGGAATTACATGCAAAAAATCATCTGAAAATTAGATTTTATGAAACTTTACGAAATGCAAGTTTCTGTCAAAAATCGTAGTATATTATACACTAGTTTCGGTCAAAAAAATCAAATTTAATTGGGGACAATTTGAAATGATACGAAACTTTTCAGATCATTTATATATGTTAAGAGGGAAGGTTATGGTGGAAATCCATGCAAAAAATCATCTGAAAATTAGATTTTATGAAACTTTTCGAAATGCAAGATTCGGTCAAAAATCGTAGTATATTATATACTAGTTTCGGTCAAAAAAATCAAATTTAATTGGGGACTATTTGAAATGATACGATACTTTTCAGATCACTTATATATGTTAAGAGGAAAGGTTATGATGGAAGTCCATGAAAAAAAACATCAGAAAATTAGATTCTATGAAACTTCTCGAAATGCAAGTTTCGGTAAAAAAAGGTAGTATATTATACACTAGTTTCGGCAAAAAAAAATCAAATTTAATTGGGGACTATTTGAAATGATACGAGACTTTTCAGATCATTTATATATGTTATGAGGAAAGGTTAAGATGGAAGTCCATGCAAAAAAATCATCTGAAAACTAGATTGTATGAAACTATTCGAAATGCAAGTTTCGGTCAAAAATCATAATATATTAATACACTAGTTTATACTAGTTTCGGTGAAAAATCAAATTAAATCGGGGACTGTTCGAAATGATACGAAACGTCTAATATCATTTATATATTTTACGAGGGAAGGTTATGATGGAAGTCCATGCAAAAAAGCATCTGAAAATTAGATTTTATGAAACTTTTCGAAGTGCAAGTTTCGGTCAAAAATCGTAGTATATTATACACTAGTTTCGGCAAAAAATCAAATTTAATTGGGTACTATTTGAAATTATACGAGACTTTTCAGATCATTAATATATGTTAAGAGGAAAGGTTATGATGGAAGTCAATGCAAAAAATCATCAGAAAATTAGATTCTATGAAACTTCTCGAAATGCAAGTTTACGTAAAAAAATCGTAGTATATTATACACTAGTTTCGGCAAAAAAAATCAAATTTAATTGGGGACTATTTTAAATGATACGAGACTTTTCAGATCATTTATATATGTTAAGAGGAAAGGTTATGATGGAAGTCCATGCAAAAAAATCATCTGAAAACTAGATTCTATGAAACTATTAGAAATGCAAGTTTCGTCCAAAAATCATAATATATTATACATTAGTTTATACTAGTTTCGGTCTAAAATAAAATTAAATCGGGGACTGTTCGAAATGATACGAAACGTCTAATATCATTTATATAATTTACGAGGAAAGGTTATGATGGAATTACATGCAAAAAATCATCTGAAAATTAGATTTTATGAAACTTTACGAAATGCAAGTTTCTGTCAAAAATCGTAGTATATTATACACTAGTTTCGGTCAAAAAAATCAAATTTAATTGGGGACAATTTGAAATGATACGAAACTTTTCAGATCATTTATATATGTTAAGAGGGAAGGTTATGGTGGAAATCCATGCAAAAAATCATCTGAAAATTAGATTTTATGAAACTTTTCGAAATGCAAGATTCGGTCAAAAATCGTAGTATATTATATACTAGTTTCGGTCAAAAAAATCAAATTTAATTGGGGACTATTTGAAATGATAAGATACTTTTCAGATCACTTATATATGTTAAGAGGAAAGGTTATGATGGAAGTCCATGAAAAAAAACATCAGAAAATTAGATTCTATGAAACTTCTCGAAATGCAAGTTTCGGTAAAAAAAGGTAGTATATTATAGACTAGTTTCGGCAAAAAAAAATCAAATTTAATTGGGGACTATTTGAAATGATACGAGACTTTTCAGATCATTTATATATGTTATGAGGAAAGGTTAAGATGGAAGTCCATGCAAAAAAATCATCTGAAAACTAGATTGTATGAAACTATTCGAAATGCAAGTTTCGGTCAAAAATCATAATATATTAATACACTAGTTTATACTAGTTTCGGTGAAAAATCAAATTAAATCGGGGACTGTTCGAAATGATACGAAACGTCTAATATCATTTATATATTTTACGAGGGAAGGTTATGATGGAAGTCCATGCAAAAA
The DNA here is from genome assembly GCA_963966055.1 of Lathyrus aphaca. Taxonomy (NCBI): domain Eukaryota; kingdom Viridiplantae; phylum Streptophyta; class Magnoliopsida; order Fabales; family Fabaceae; genus Lathyrus; species Lathyrus aphaca. Next base: position 237,654,571 of record OZ014522.1, read on the forward strand.
AGCATCTGAAAATTAGATTTTATGAAACTTTTCAAAGTTCAAGTTTCGGTCAAAAATCGTAGTATATTATACACTAGTTTCGGGAAAAATTCAAATTTAATTGGGTACTATTTGAAATTATATGAGACTTTTCAGATCATTAATATATGTTAAGAGGAAAGGTTATGATGGAAGTCAATGCAAAAAATCATCAGAAAATTAGATTCTATGAAACTTCTCGAAATGCAAGTTTACGTAAAAAAATCGTAGTATATTATACACTAGTTTCGGCAAAAAAAATCAAATTTAATTGGGGACTATTTGAAATGATACGAGACTTTTCAGATCATTTATATATGTTAAGAGGAAAGGTTATGATGGAAGTCCATGCAAAAAAATCATCTGAAAACTAGATTCTATGAAACTATTAGAAATGCAAGTTTCGTCCAAAAATCATAATATATTATACATTAGTTTATACTAGTTTCGGTCTAAAATAAAATTAAATCGGGGACTGTTCGAAATGATACGAAACGTCTAATATCATTTATATAATTTACGAGGAAAGGTTATGATGGAATTACATGCAAAAAATCATCTGAAAATTAGATTTTATGAAACTTTACGAAATGCAAGTTTCTGTCAAAAATCGTAGTATATTATACACTAGTTTCGGTCAAAAAAATCAAATTTAATTGGGGACAATTTGAAATGATACAAAATTTCAGATCATTTATATATGTTAAGAGGGAAGGTTATGGTGGAAATCCATGCAAAAAATCATCTGAAAATTAGATTTTATGAAACTTTTCGAAATGCAAGATTCGGTCAAAAATCGTAGTATCTTATATACTAGTTTCGGTCAAAAAAATCAAATTTAATTGGCGACTATTTGAAATGATACGATACTTTTCAGATCACTTATATATGTTAAGAGGAAAGGTTATGATGGAAGTCCATGAAAAAAAACATCAGAAAATTAGATTCTATGAAACATCTCGAAATGCAAGTTTCGGTAAAAAATCGTAGTATATTATACACTAGTTTTGGCCAAAAAAATCAAATTTAATTGGGGACTATTTGAAATGATACGAGACTTTTCAGATCATTTATATATGTTATGAGGAAAGGTTAAGATGGAAGTCCATGCAAAAAAAATCATCTGAAAACTAGATTGTATGAAACTATTCGAAATGCAAGTTTCGGTCAAAAATCATAATATATTAATACACTAGTTTATACTAGTTTCGGTGAAAAATCAAATTAAATCGGGGACTGTTCGAAATGATACGAAACGTCTAATATCATTTATATATTTTACGAGGGAAGGTTATGATGGAAGTCCATGCAAAAAAGCATCTGAAAATTAGATTTTATGAAAATTTTCGAAGTTCAAGTTTCGGTCAAAAATCGTAGTATATTATACACTAGTTTCGGCAAAAAATCAAATTTAATTGGGTACTATTTGAAATTATACGAGACTTTTCAGATCATTAATATATGTTAAGAGGAAAGGTTATGATGGAAGTCAATGCAAAAAATCATCAGAAAATTAGATTCTATGAAACTTCTCGAAATGCAAGTTTACGTAAAAAAATCGTAGTATATTATACACTAGTTTCGGCAAAAAAAATCAAATTTAATTGGGGACTATTTGAAATGATACGAGACTTTTCAGATCATTTATATATGTTAAGAGGAAAGGTTATGATGGAAGTCCATGCAAAAAAATCATCTGAAAACTAGATTCTATGAAACTATTAGAAATGCAAGTTTCGTCCAAAAATCATAATATATTATACATTAGTTTATACTAGTTTCGGTCTAAAATAAAATTAAATCGGGGACTGTTCGAAATGATACGAAACGTCTAATATCATTTATATAATTTACGAGGAAAGGTTATGATGGAATTACATGCAAAAAATCATCTGAAAATTAGATTTTATGAAACTTTACGAAATGCAAGTTTCTGTCAAAAATCGTAGTATATTATACACTAGTTTCGGTCAAAAAAATCAAATTTAATTGGGGACAATTTGAAATGATACGAAACTTTTCAGATCATTTATATATGTTAAGAGGGAAGGTTATGGTGGAAATCCATGCAAAAAATCATCTGAAAATTAGATTTTATGAAACTTTTCGAAATGCAAGATTCGGTCAAAAATCGTAGTATATTATATACTAGTTTCGGTCAAAAAAATCAAATTTAATTGGGGACTATTTGAAATGATAAGATACTTTTCAGATCACTTATATATGTTAAGAGGAAAGGTTATGATGGAAGTCCATGAAAAAAAACATCAGAAAATTAGATTCTATGAAACTTCTCGAAATGCAAGTTTCGGTAAAAAAAGGTAGTATATTATAGACTAGTTTCGGCAAAAAAAAATCAAATTTAATTGGGGACTATTTGAAATGATACGAGACTTTTCAGATCATTTATATATGTTATGAGGAAAGGTTAAGATGGAAGTCCATGCAAAAAAATCATCTGAAAACTAGATTGTATGAAACTATTCGAAATGCAAGTTTCGGTCAAAAATCATAATATATTAATACACTAGTTTATACTAGTTTCGGTGAAAAATCAAATTAAATCGGGGACTGTTCGAAATGATACGAAACGTCTAATATCATTTATATATTTTACGAGGGAAGGTTATGATGGAAGTCCATGCAAAAAAGCATCTGAAAATTAGATTTTATGAAACTTTTCAAAGTTCAAGTTTCGGTCAAAAATCGTAGTATATTATACACTAGTTTCGGGAAAAATTCAAATTTAATTGGGTACTATTTGAAATTATATGAGACTTTTCAGATCATTAATATATGTTAAGAGGAAAGGTTATGATGGAAGTCAATGCAAAAAATCATCAGAAAATTAGATTCTATGAAACTTCTCGAAATGCAAGTTTACGTAAAAAAATCGTAGTATATTATACACTAGTTTCGGCAAAAAAAATCAAATTTAATTGGGGACTATTTGAAATGATACGAGACTTTTCAGATCATTTATATATGTTAAGAGGAAAGGTTATGATGGAAGTCCATGCAAAAAAATCATCTGAAAACTAGATTCTATGAAACTATTAGAAATGCAAGTTTCGTCCAAAAATCATAATATATTATACATTAGTTTATACTAGTTTCGGTCTAAAATAAAATTAAATCGGGGACTGTTCGAAATGATACGAAACGTCTAATATCATTTATATAATTTACGAGGAAAGGTTATGATGGAATTACATGCAAAAAATCATCTGAAAATTAGATTTTATGAAACTTTACGAAATGCAAGTTTCTGTCAAAAATCGTAGTATATTATACACTAGTTTCGGTCAAAAAAATCAAATTTAATTGGGGACAATTTGAAATGATACAAAATTTCAGATCATTTATATATGTTAAGAGGGAAGGTTATGGTGGAAATCCATGCAAAAAATCATCTGAAAATTAGATTTTATGAAACTTTTCGAAATGCAAGATTCGGTCAAAAATCGTAGTATATTATATACTAGTTTCGGTCAAAAAAATCAAATTTAATTGGCGACTATTTGAAATGATACGATACTTTTCAGATCACTTATATATGTTAAGAGGAAAGGTTATGATGGAAGTCCATGAAAAAAAACATCAGAAAATTAGATTCTATGAAACATCTCGAAATGCAAGTTTCGGTAAAAAATCGTAGTATATTATACACTAGTTTTGGCCAAAAAAATCAAATTTAATTGGGGACTATTTGAAATGATACGAGACTTTTCAGATCATTTATATATGTTATGAGGAAAGGTTAAGATGGAAGTCCATGCAAAAAAAATCATCTGAAAACTAGATTGTATGAAACTATTCGAAATGCAAGTTTCGGTCAAAAATCATAATATATTAATACACTAGTTTATACTAGTTTCGGTGAAAAATCAAATTAAATCGGGGACTGTTCGAAATGATACGAAACGTCTAATATCATTTATATATTTTACGAGGGAAGGTTATGATGGAAGTCCATGCAAAAAAGCATCTGAAAATTAGATTTTATGAAAATTTTCGAAGTTCAAGTTTCGGTCAAAAATCGTAGTATATTATACACTAGTTTCGGCAAAAAATCAAATTTAATTGGGTACTATTTGAAATTATACGAGACTTTTCAGATCATTAATATATGTTAAGAGGAAAGGTTATGATGGAAGTCAATGCAAAAAATCATCAGAAAATTAGATTCTATGAAACTTCTCGAAATGCAAGTTTACGTAAAAAAATCGTAGTATATTATACACTAGTTTCGGCAAAAAAAATCAAATTTAATTGGGGACTATTTGAAATGATACGAGACTTTTCAGATCATTTATATATGTTAAGAGGAAAGGTTATGATGGAAGTCCATGCAAAAAAATCATCTGAAAACTAGATTCTATGAAACTATTAGAAATGCAAGTTTCGTCCAAAAATCATAATATATTATACATTAGTTTATACTAGTTTCGGTCTAAAATAAAATTAAATCGGGGACTGTTCGAAATGATACGAAACGTCTAATATCATTTATATAATTTACGAGGAAAGGTTATGATGGAATTACATGCAAAAAATCATCTGAAAATTAGATTTTATGAAACTTTACGAAATGCAAGTTTCTGTCAAAAATCGTAGTATATTATACACTAGTTTCGGTCAAAAAAATCAAATTTAATTGGGGACAATTTGAAATGATACAAAATTTCAGATCATTTATATATGTTAAGAGGGAAGGTTATGGTGGAAATCCATGCAAAAAATCATCTGAAAATTAGATTTTATGAAACTTTTCGAAATGCAAGATTCGGTCAAAAATCGTAGTATATTATATACTAGTTTCGGTCAAAAAAATCAAATTTAATTGGCGACTATTTGAAATGATACGATACTTTTCAGATCACTTATATATGTTAAGAGGAAAGGTTATGATGGAAGTCCATGAAAAAAAACATCAGAAAATTAGATTCTATGAAACATCTCGAAATGCAAGTTTCGGTAAAAAATCGTAGTATATTATACACTAGTTTTGGCCAAAAAAATCAAATTTAATTGGGGACTATTTGAAATGATACGAGACTTTTCAGATCATTTATATATGTTATGAGGAAAGGTTAAGATGGAAGTCCATGCAAAAAAAATCATCTGAAAACTAGATTGTATGAAACTATTCGAAATGCAAGTTTCGGTCAAAAATCATAATATATTAATACACTAGTTTATACTAGTTTCGGTGAAAAATCAAATTAAATCGGGGACTGTTCGAAATGATACGAAACGTCTAATATCATTTATATATTTTACGAGGGAAGGTTATGATGGAAGTCCATGCAAAAAAGCATCTGAAAATTAGATTTTATGAAAATTTTCGAAGTTCAAGTTTCGGTGAAAAATCGTAGTATATTATACACTAGTTTCGGCAAAAAATCAAATTTAATTGGGTACTATTTGAAATTATACGAGACTTTTCAGATCATTAATATATGTTAAGAGGAAAGGTTATGATGGAAGTCAATGCAAAAAATCATCAGAAAATTAGATTCTATGAAACTTCTCGAAATGCAAGTTTACGTAAAAAAATCGTAGTATATTATACACTAGTTTCGGCAAAAAAAATCAAATTTAATTGGGGACTATTTGAAATGATACGAGACTTTTCAGATCATTTATATATGTTAAGAGGAAAGGTTATGATGGAAGTCCATGCAAAAAAATCATCTGAAAACTAGATTCTATGAAACTATTAGAAATGCAAGTTTCGTCCAAAAATCATAATATATTATACATTAGTTTATACTAGTTTCGGTCTAAAATAAAATTAAATCGGGGACTGTTCGAAATGATACGAAACGTCTAATATCATTTATATAATTTACGAGGAAAGGTTATGATGGAATTACATGCAAAAAATCATCTGAAAATTAGATTTTATGAAACTTTACGAAATGCAAGTTTCTGTCAAAAATCGTAGTATATTATACACTAGTTTCGGTCAAAAAAATCAAATTTAATTGGGGACAATTTGAAATGATACGAAACTTTTCAGATCATTTATATATGTTAAGAGGGAAGGTTATGGTGGAAATCCATGCAAAAAATCATCTGAAAATTAGATTTTATGAAACTTTTCGAAATGCAAGATTCGGTCAAAAATCGTAGTATATTATATACTAGTTTCGGTCAAAAAAATCAAATTTAATTGGCGACTATTTGAAATGATACGATACTTTTCAGATCACTTATATATGTTAAGAGGAAAGGTTATGATGGAAGTCCATGAAAAAAAACATCAGAAAATTAGATTCTATGAAACTTCTCGAAATGCAAGTTTCGGTAAAAAATCGTAGTATATTATACACTAGTTTTGGCAAAAAAAATCAAATTTAATTGGGGACTATTTGAAATGATACGAGACTTTTCAGATCATTTATATATGTTATGAGGAAAGGTTAAGATGGAAGTCCATGCAAAAAAAATCATCTGAAAACTAGATTGTATGAAACTATTCGAAATGCAAGTTTCGGTCAAAAATCATAATATATTAATACACTAGTTTATACTAGTTTCGGTGAAAAATCAAATTAAATCGGGGACTGTTCGAAATGATACGAAACGTCTAATATCATTTATATATTTTACGAGGGAAGGTTATGATGGAAGTCCATGCAAAAAAGCATCTGAAAATTAGATTTTATGAAACTTTTCGAAGTGCAAGTTTCGGTCAAAAATCGTAGTATATTATACACTAGTTTCGGAAAAAAATCAAATTTAATTGGGTACTATTTGAAATTATACGAGACTTTTCAGATCATTAATATATGTTAAGAGGAAAGGTTATGATGGAAGTCAATGCAAAAAATCATCAGAAAATTAGATTCTATGAAACTTCTCGAAATGCAAGTTTACGTAAAAAAATCGTAGTATATTATACACTAGTTTCGGCAAAAAAAAAATCAAATTTAATTGGGGACTATTTTAAATGATACGAGACTTTTCAGATCATTTATATATGTTAAGAGGAAAGGTTATGATGGAAGTCCATGCAAAAAAATCATCTGAAAACTAGATTCTATGAAACTATTAGAAATGCAAGTTTCGTCCAAAAATCATAATATATTATACATTAGTTTATACTAGTTTCGGTCTAAAATAAAATTAAATCGGGGACTGTTCGAAATGATACGAAACGTCTAATATCATTTATATAATTTACGAGGAAAGGTTATGATGGAATTACATGCAAAAAATCATCTGAAAATTAGATTTTATGAAACTTTACGAAATGCAAGTTTCTGTCAAAAATCGTAGTATATTATACACTAGTTTCGGTCAAAAAAAATCAAATTTAATTGGGGACAATTTGAAATGATACGAAACTTTTCAGATCATTTATATATGTTAAGAGCGAAGGTTATGGTGGAAATCCATGCAAAAAATCATCTGAAAATTAGATTTTATGAAACTTTTCGAAATGCAAGATTCGGTCAAAAATCGTAGTATATTATATACTAGTTTCGGTCAAAAAAATCAAATTTAATTGGGGACTATTTGAAATGATAAGATACTTTTCAGATCACTTATATATGTTAAGAGGAAAGGTTATGATGGAAGTCCATGAAAAAAAACATCAGAAAATTAGATTCTATGAAACTTCTCGAAATGCAAGTTTCGGTAAAAAAAGGTAATACACTAGTTTCGGCAAAAAAAAATCAAATTTAATTGGGGACTATTTGAAATGATACGAGACTTTTCAGATCATTTATATATGTTATGAGGAAAGGTTAAGATGGAAGTCCATGCAAAAAAATCATCTGAAAACTAGATTGTATGAAACTATTCGAAATGCAAGTTTCGGTCAAAAATCATAATATATTAATACACTAGTTTATACTAGTTTCGGTGAAAAATCAAATTAAATCGGGGACTGTTCGAAATGATACGAAACGTCTAATATCATTTATATATTTTACGAGGGAAGGTTATGATGGAAGTCCATGCAAAAAAGCATCTGAAAATTAGATTTTATGAAACTTTTCGAAGTGCAAGTTTCGGCCAAAAATCGTAGTATATTATACACTAGTTTCGGCAAAAAATCAAATTTAATTGGGTACTATTTGAAATTATACGAGAGTTTTCAGATCATTAATATATGTTAAGAGGAAAGGTTATGATGGAAGTCAATGCAAAAAATCATCAGAAAATTAGATTCTATGAAACTTCTCGAAATGCAAGTTTACGTAAAAAAATTGTAGTATATTATACACTAGTTTCGGCAAAAAAAATCAAATTTAATTGGGGACTATTTTAAATGATACGAGACTTTTCAGATCATTTATATATGTTAAGAGGAAAGGTTATGATGGAAGTCCATGCAAAAAAATCATCTGAAAACTAGATTCTATGAAACTATTAGAAATGCAAGTTTCGTCCAAAAATCATAATATATTATACATTAGTTTATACTAGTTTCTGTCTAAAATAAAATTAAATCGGGGACTGTTCGAAATGATACGAAACGTCTAATATCATTTATATAATTTACGAGGAAAGGTTATGATGGAATTACATGCAAAAAATCATCTGAAAATTAGATTTTATGAAACTTTACGAAATGCAAGTTTCTTTCAAAAATCGTAGTATATTATACACTAGTTTCGGTCAAAAAAATCAAATTTAATTGGGGACAATTTGAAATGATACGAAACTTTTCAGATCATTTATATATGTTAAGAGGGAAGGTTATGGTGGAAATCCATGCAAAAAATCATCTGAAAATTAGATTTTATGAAACTTTTCGAAATGCAAGATTCGGTCAAAAATCGTAGTATATTATATACTAGTTTCGGTCAAAAAAATCAAATTTAATTGGGGACTATTTGAAATGATAAGATACTTTTCAGATCACTTATATATGTTAAGAGGAAAGGTTATGATGGAAGTCCATGAAAAAAAACATCAGAAAATTAGATTCTATGAAACTTCTCGAAATGCAAGTTTCGGTAAAAAATCGTAGTATATTATACACTAGTTTTGGCAAAAAAAAATCAAATTTAATTGGGGACTATTGGAAATGATACGAGACTTTTCAGATCATTTATATATGTTATGAGGAATGGTTAAGATGGAAGTCCATGCAAAAAAATCATCTGAAAACTAGATTGTATGAAACTATTCGAAATGCAAGTTTCGGTCAAAAATCATAATATATTAATACACTAGTTTATACTAGTTTCGGTGAAAAATCAAATTAAATCGGGGACTGTTCGAAATGATACGAAACGTCTAATATCATTTATATATTTTACGAGGGAAGGTTATGACGGAAGTCCATGCAAAAAAGCATCTGAAAATTAGATTTTATGAAACTTTTCAAAGTTCAAGTTTCGGTCAAAAATCGTAGTATATTATACACTAGTTTCGGCAAAAATTCAAATTTAATTGGGTACTATTTGAAATTATACGAGACTTTTCAGTTCATTAATATATGTTAAGAGGAAAGGTTATGATGGAAGTCAATGCAAAAAATCATCAGAAAATTAGATTCTATGAAACTTCTCGAAATGCAAGTTTACGTAAAAAAATCGTAGTATATTATACACTAGTTTCGGCAAAAAAAATCAAATTTAATTGGGGACTATTTGAAATGATACGAGACTTTTCAGATCATTTATATATGTTAAGAGGAAAGGTTATGATGGAAGTCCATGCAAAAAAATCATCTGAAAACTAGATTCTATGAAACTATTAGAAATGCAAGTTTCGTCCAAAAATCATAATATATTATACATTAGTTTATACTAGTTTCGGTCTAAAATAACATTAAATCGGGGACTGTTCGAAATGATACGAAACGTCTAATATCATTTATATAATTTACGAGGAAAGGTTATGATGGAATTACATGCAAAAAATCATCTGAAAATTAGATTTTATGAAACTTTACGAAATGCAAGTTTTTGTCAAAAATCGTAGTATATTATACACTAATTTCGGTCAAAAAAATCAAATTTAATTGGGGACAATTTGAAATGATACGAAATTTTCAGATCATTTATATATGTTAAGAGGGAAGGTTATGGTGGAAATCCATGCAAAAAAATCATCTGAAAATTAGATTTTATGAAACTTTTCGAAATGCAAGATTCGGTACAAAATCGTAGTATATTATATACTAGTTTCGGTCAAAAAAATCAAATTTAATTGGCGACTATTTGAAATGATACGATACTTTTCAGATCACTTATATATGTTAAAGGAAAGGTTATGATGGAAGTCCATGAAAAAAAACATCAGAAAATTAGATTCTATGAAACTTCTCGAAATGCAAGTTTCGGTAAAAAAAGGTAGTATATTATACACTCGTTTCGGCAAAAAAATCAAATTTAATTGGGGACTATTTGAAATGATACGAGACTTTTCAGATCATTTATATATGTTATGAGGAAAGGTTAAGATGGAAGTCCATGCAAAAAAATCATCTGAAAACTAGATTGTATGAAACTATTCGAAATGCAAGTTTCGGTCAAAAATCATAATATATTAATACACTAGTTTATACTAGTTTCGGTGAAAAATCAAATTAAATCGGGGACTGTTCGAAATGATACGAAACGTCTAATATCATTTATATATTTTACGAGGGAAGGTTATGATGGAAGTCCATGCAAAAAAGCATCTGAAAATTAGATTTTATGAAACTTTTCGAAGTGCAAGTTTCGGCCAAAAATCGTAGTATATTATACACTAGTTTCGGCAAAAAATCAAATTTAATTGGGTACTATTTGAAATTATACGAGAGTTTTCAGATCATTAATATATGTTAAGAGGAAAGGTTATGATGGAAGTCAATGCAAAAAATCATCAGAAAATTAGATTCTATGAAACTTCTCGAAATGCAAGTTTACGTAAAAAAATTGTAGTATATTATACACTAGTTTCGGCAAAAAAAATTAAATTTAATTGGGGACTATTTTAAATGATACGAGACTTTTCAGATCATTTATATATGTTAAGAGGAAAGGTTATGATGGAAGTCCATGCAAAAAAATCATCTGAAAACTAGATTCTATGAAACTATTAGAAATGCAAGTTTCGTCCAAAAATCATAATATATTATACATTAGTTTATACTAGTTTCTGTCTAAAATAAAATTAAATCGGGGACTGTTCGAAATGATACGAAACGTCTAATATCATTTATATAATTTACGAGGAAAGGTTATGATGGAATTACATGCAAAAAATCATCTGAAAATTAGATTTTATGAAACTTTACGAAATGCAAGTTTCTTTCAAAAATCGTAGTATATTATACACTAGTTTCGGTCAAAAAAATCAAATTTAATTGGGGACAATTTGAAATGATACGAAACTTTTCAGATCATTTATATATGTTAAGAGGGAAGGTTATGGTGGAAATCCATGCAAAAAATCATCTGAAAATTAGATTTTATGAAACTTTTCGAAATGCAAGATTCGGTCAAAAATCGTAGTATATTATATACTAGTTTCGGTCAAAAAAATCAAATTTAATTGGGGACTATTTGAAATGATAAGATACTTTTCAGATCACTTATATATGTTAAGAGGAAAGGTTATGATGGAAGTCCATGAAAAAAAACATCAGAAAATTAGATTCTATGAAACTTCTCGAAATGCAAGTTTCGGTAAAAAATCGTAGTATATTATACACTAGTTTTGGCAAAAAAAAATCAAATTTAATTGGGGACTATTGGAAATGATACGAGACTTTTCAGATCATTTATATATGTTATGAGGAATGGTTAAGATGGAAGTCCATGCAAAAAAATCATCTGAAAACTAGATTGTATGAAACTATTCGAAATGCAAGTTTCGGTCAAAAATCATAATATATTAATACACTAGTTTATACTAGTTTCGGTGAAAAATCAAATTAAATCGGGGACTGTTCGAAATGATACGAAACGTCTAATATCATTTATATATTTTACGAGGGAAGGTTATGACGGAAGTCCATGCAAAAAAGCATCTGAAAATTAGATTTTATGAAACTTTTCAAAGTTCAAGTTTCGGTCAAAAATCGTAGTATATTATACACTAGTTTCGGCAAAAATTCAAATTTAATTGGGTACTATTTGAAATTATACGAGACTTTTCAGATCATTAATATATGTTAAGAGGAAAGGTTATGATGGAAGTCAATGCAAAAAATCATCAGAAAATTAGATTCTATGAAACTTCTCGAAATGCAAGTTTACGTAAAAAAATCGTAGTATATTATACACTAGTTTCGGCAAAAAAAATCAAATTTAATTGGGGACTATTTGAAATGATACGAGACTTTTCAGATCATTTATATATGTTAAGAGGAAAGGTTATGATGGAAGTCCATGCAAAAAAATCATCTGAAAACTAGATTCTATGAAACTATTAGAAATGCAAGTTTCGTCCAAAAATCATAATATATTATACATTAGTTTATACTAGTTTCGGTCTAAAATAACATTAAATCGGGGACTGTTCGAAATGATACGAAACGTCTAATATCATTTATATAATTTACGAGGAAAGGTTATGATGGAATTACATGCAAAAAATCATCTGAAAATTAGATTTTATGAAACTTTACGAAATGCAAGTTTTTGTCAAAAATCGTAGTATATTATACACTAATTTCGGTCAAAAAAATCAAATTTAATTGGGGACAATTTGAAATGATACGAAATTTTCAGATCATTTATATATGTTAAGAGGGAAGGTTATGGTGGAAATCCATGCAAAAAAATCATCTGAAAATTAGATTTTATGAAACTTTTCGAAATGCAAGATTCGGTACAAAATCGTAGTATATTATATACTAGTTTCGGTCAAAAAAATCAAATTTAATTGGCGACTATTTGAAATGATACGATACTTTTCAGATCACTTATATATGTTAAAGGAAAGGTTATGATGGAAGTCCATGAAAAAAAACATCAGAAAATTAGATTCTATGAAACTTCTCGAAATGCAAGTTTCGGTAAAAAAAGGTAGTATATTATACACTCGTTTCGGCAAAAAAATCAAATTTAATTGGGGACTATTTGAAATGATACGAGACTTTTCAGATCATTTATATATGTTATGAGGAAAGGTTAAGATGGAAGTCCATGCAAAAAAATCATCTGAAAACTAGATTGTATGAAACTATTCGAAATGCAAGTTTCGGTCAAAAATCATAATATATTAATACACTAGTTTATACTAGTTTCGGTGAAAAATCAAATTAAATCGGGGACTGTTCGAAATGATACGAAACGTCTAATATCATTTATATATTTTACGAGGGAAGGTTATGATGGAAGTCCATGCAAAAAAGCATCTGAAAATTAGATTTTATGAAACTTTTCGAAGTGCAGGTTTCGGTCAAAAATCGTAGTATATTATACACTAGTTTCGGCAAAAAATCAAATTTAATTGGGTATTATTTGAAATTATACGAGACTTTTCAGATCATTAATATATGTTAAGAGGAAAGGTTATGATGGAAGTCAATGCAAAAAATCATCAGAAAATTAGATTCTATGAAACTTCTCGAAATGCAAGTTTACGTAAAAAAATCGTAGTATATTATACACTAGTTTCGGCAAAAAAAATCAAATTTAATTGGGGACTATTTTAAATGATACGAGACTTTTCAGATCATTTATATATGTTAAGAGGAAAGGTTATGATGGAAGTCCATGCAAAAAAATCATCTGAAAACTAGATTCTATGAAACTATTAGAAATGCAAGTTTCGTCCAAAAATCATAATATATTATACATTAGTTTATACTAGTTTCGGTCTAAAATAAAATTAAATCGGGGACTGTTCGAAATGATACGAAACGTCTAATATCATTTATATAATTTACGAGGAAAGGTTATGATGGAATTACATGCAAAAAATCATCTGAAAATTAGATTTTATGAAACTTTACGAAATGCAAGTTTCTGTCAAAAATCGTAGTATATTATACACTAGTTTCGGTCAAAAAAATCAAATTTAATTGGGGACAATTTGAAATGATACGAAACTTTTCAGATCATTTATATATGTTAAGAGGGAAGGTTATGGTGGAAATCCATGCAAAAAATCATCTGAAAATTAGATTTTATGAAACTTTTCGAAATGCAAGATTCGGTCAAAAATCGTAGTATATTATATACTAGTTTCGGTCAAAAAAATCAAATTTAATTGGGGACTATTTGAAATGATAAGATACTTTTCAGATCACTTATATATGTTAAGAGGAAAGGTTATGATGGAAGTCCATGAAAAAAAACATCAGAAAATTAGATTCTATGAAACTTCTCGAAATGCAAGTTTCGGTAAAAAATCGTAGTATATTATACACTAGTTTTGGCAAAAAAAAATCAAATTTAATTGGGGACTATTGGAAATGATACGAGACTTTTCAGATCATTTATATATGTTATGAGGAATGGTTAAGATGGAAGTCCATGCAAAAAAATCATCTGAAAACTAGATTGTATGAAACTATTCGAAATGCAAGTTTCGGTCAAAAATCATAATATATTAATACACTAGTTTATACTAGTTTCGGTGAAAAATCAAATTAAATCGGGGACTGTTCGAAATGATACGAAACGTCTAATATCATTTATATATTTTACGAGGGAAGGTTATGACGGAAGTCCATGCAAAAAAGCATCTGAAAATTAGATTTTATGAAACTTTTCAAAGTTCAAGTTTCGGTCAAAAATCGTAGTATATTATACACTAGTTTCGGCAAAAATTCAAATTTAATTGGGTACTATTTGAAATTATACGAGACTTTTCAGATCATTAATATATGTTAAGAGGAAAGGTTATGATGGAAGTCAATGCAAAAAATCATCAGAAAATTAGATTCTATGAAACTTCTCGAAATGCAAGTTTACGTAAAAAAATCGTAGTATATTATACACTAGGTTCGGCAAAAAAAATCAAATTTAATTGGGGACTATTTGAAATGATACGAGACTTTTCAGATCATTTATATATGTTAAGAGGAAAGGTTATGATTGAAGTCCATGCAAAAAAATCATCTGAAAACTAGATTCTATGAAACTATTAGAAATGCAAGTTTCGTCCAAAAATCATAATATATTATACATTAGTTTATACTAGGTTCGGTCTAAAATAAAATTAAATCGGGGACTGTTCGAAATGATACGAAACGTCTAATATCATTTATATAATTTACGAGGAAAGGTTATGATGGAATTACATGCAAAAAATCATCTGAAAATTAGATTTTATGAAACTTTACGAAATGCAAGTTTTTGTCAAAAATCGTAGTATATTATACACTAATTTCGGTCAAAAAAATCAAATTTAATTGGGGACAATTTGAAATGATACGAAATTTTCAGATCATTTATATATGTTAAGAGGGAAGGTTATGGTGGAAATCCATGCAAAAAAATCATCTGAAAATTAGATTTTATGAAACTTTTCGAAATGCAAGATTCGGTACAAAATCGTAGTATATTATATACTAGTTTCGGTCAAAAAAATCAAATTTAATTGGCGACTATTTGAAATGATACGATACTTTTCAGATCACTTATATATGTTAAAGGAAAGGTTATGATGGAAGTCCATGAAAAAAAACATCAGAAAATTAGATTCTATGAAACTTCTCGAAATGCAAGTTTCGGTAAAAAAAGGTAGTATATTATACACTAGTTTCGGCAAAAAAAAATCAAATTTAATTGGGGACAATTTGAAATTATACGAGACTTTTCAGATCATTTATATATGTTAAGAGTGAAGGTTATGGTTGAAATCCATGCAAAAAAATCATCTGAAAACTAGATTGTATGAAACTATTCGAAATGCAAGTTTCGGTCAAAAATCATAATATATTAATACACTAGTTTATACTAGTTTCGGTGAAAAATCAAATTAAATCGGGGACTGTTCGAAATGATACGAAACGTCTAATATCATTTATATATTTTACGAGGGATGGTTATGATGGAAGTCCATGCAAAAAAGCATCTGAAAATTAGATTTTATGAAACTTTTCGAAGTGCAAGTTTCGGTCAAAAATCGTAGTATATTATACACTAGTTTCGGCAAAAATTCAAATTTAATTGGGTACTATTTGAAATTATACGAGACTTTTCAGATCATTAATATATGTTAAGAGGAAAGGTTATGATGGAAGTCAATGCAAAAAATCATCAGAAAATTAGATTCTATGAAACTTCTCGAAATGCAAGTTTACGTAAAAAAATCGTAGTATATTATACACTAGTTTCGGCAAAAAAAATCAAATTTAATTGGGGACTATTTGAAATGATACGAGACTTTTCAGATCATTTATATATGTTAAGAGGAAAGGTTATGATTGAAGTCCATGCAAAAAAATCATCTGAAAACTAGATTCTATGAAACTATTAGAAATGCAAGTTTCGTCCAAAAATCATAATATATTATACATTAGTTTATACTAGGTTCGGTCTAAAATAAAATTAAATCGGGGACTGTTCGAAATGATACGAAACGTCTAATATCATTTATATAATTTACGAGGAAAGGTTATGATGGAATTACATGCAAAAAATCATCTGAAAATTAGATTTTATGAAACTTTACGAAATGCAAGTTTTTGTCAAAAATCGTAGTATATTATACACTAATTTCGGTCAAAAAAATCAAATTTAATTGGGGACAATTTGAAATGATACGAAATTTTCAGATCATTTATATATGTTAAGAGGGAAGGTTATGGTGGAAATCCATGCAAAAAAATCATCTGAAAATTAGATTTTATGAAACTTTTCGAAATGCAAGATTCGGTACAAAATCGTAGTATATTATATACTAGTTTCGGTCAAAAAAATCAAATTTAATTGGCGACTATTTGAAATGATACGATACTTTTCAGATCACTTATATATGTTAAAGGAAAGGTTATGATGGAAGTCCATGAAAAAAAACATCAGAAAATTAGATTCTATGAAACTTCTCGAAATGCAAGTTTCGGTAAAAAAAGGTAGTATATTATACACTAGTTTCGGCAAAAAAAAATCAAATTTAATTGGGGACAATTTGAAATTATACGAGACTTTTCAGATCATTTATATATGTTAAGAGTGAAGGTTATGGTTGAAATCCATGCAAAAAAATCATCTGAAAACTAGATTGTATGAAACTATTCGAAATGCAAGTTTCGGTCAAAAATCATAATATATTAATACACTAGTTTATACTAGTTTCGGTGAAAAATCAAATTAAATCGGGGACTGTTCGAAATGATACGAAACGTCTAATATCATTTATATATTTTACGAGGGATGGTTATGATGGAAGTCCATGCAAAAAAGCATCTGAAAATTAGATTTTATGAAACTTTTCGAAGTGCAAGTTTCTGTCAAAAATCGTAGTATATTATACACTAGTTTCGGCAAAAAATCAAATTTAATTGGGTACTATTTGAAATTATACGAGACTTTTCAGATCATTAATATATGTTAAGAGGAAAGGTTATGATGGAAGTCAATGCAAAAAATCATCAGAAAATTAAATTCTATGAAACTTCTCGAAATGCAAGTTTACGTAAAAAAATTGTAGTATATTATACACTAGTTTCGGCAAAAAAAATAAAATTTAATTGGGGACTATTTGAAATGATAGGAGACTTTTCAGATCATTTATATATGTTAAGAGGAAAGGTTATGATGGAAGTCCATGCAAAAAAATCATCTGAAAACTAGATTCTATGAAACTATTAGAAATGCAAGTTTCGTCCAAAAATCATAATATATTATACATTAGTTTATACTAGTTTCGGTCTAAAATAAAATTAAATCGGGGACTGTTCGAAATGATACGAAACGTCTAATATCATTTATATAATTTACGAGGAAAGGTTATGATGGAATTACATGCAAAAAATCATCTGAAAATTAGATTTTATGAAACTTTACGAAATGCAAGTTTTTGTCAAAAATCGTAGTATATTATACACTAATTTCGGTCAAAAAAAATCAAATTTAATTGGGGACAATTTGAAATGATACGAAATTTTCATATCATTTATATATGTTAAGAGGGAAGGTTATGGTGGAAATCCATGCAAAAAAATCATCTGAAAATTAGATTTTATGAAACTTTTCGAAATGCAAGATTCGGTACAAAATCGTAGTATATTATATACTAGTTTCGGTCAAAAAAATCAAATTTAATTGGCGACTATTTGAAATGATACGATACTTTTCAGATCACTTATATATGTTAAAGGAAAGGTTATGATGGAAGTCCATGAAAAAAAACATCAGAAAATTAGATTCTATGAAACTTCTCGAAATGCAAGTTTCGGTAAAAAAAGGTAGTATATTATACACTAGTTTCGGCAAAAAAAAATCAAATTTAATTGGGGACTATTTGAAATGATACGAGACTTTTCTGATCATTTATATATGTTATGAGGAAAGGTTAAGATGGAAGTCCATGCAAAAAAATCATCTGAAAACTAGATTGTATGAAACTATTCGAAATGCAAGTTTCGGTCAAAAATCATAATATATTAATACACTAGTTTATACTAGTTTCGGTGAAAAATCAAATTAAATCGGGGACTGTTCGAAATGATACGAAACGTCTAATATCATTTATATATTTTACGAGGGATGGTTATGATGGAAGTCCATGCAAAAAAGCATCTGAAAATTAGATTTTATGAAACTTTTCGAAGTGCAAGTTTCTGTCAAAAATCGTAGTATATTATACACTAGTTTCGGCAAAAAATCAAATTTAATTGGGTACTATTTGAAATTATACGAGACTTTTCAGATCATTAATATATGTTAAGAGGAAAGGTTATGATGGAAGTCAATGCAAAAAATCATCAGAAAATTAAATTCTATGAAACTTCTCGAAATGCAAGTTTACGTAAAAAAATTGTAGTATATTATACACTAGTTTCGGCAAAAAAAATCAAATTTAATTGGGGACTATTTGAAATGATACGAGACTTTTCAGATCATTTATATATGTTAAGAGGAAAGGTTATGATGGAAGTCCATGCAAAAAAATCATCTGAAAACTAGATTCTATGAAACTATTAGAAATGCAAGTTTCGTCCAAAAATCATAATATATTATACATTAGTTTATACTAGTTTCGGTCTAAAATAAAATTAAATCGGGGACTGTTCGAAATGATACGAAACGTCTAATATCATTTATATAATTTACGAGGAAAGGTTATGATGGAATTACATGCAAAAAATCATCTGAAAATTAGATTTTATGAAACTTTACGAAATGCAAGTTTCTGTCAAAAATCGTAGTATATTATACACTAATTTCGGTCAAAAAAATAAAATTTAATTGGGGACAATTTGAAATGATACGAAATTTTCAGATCATTTATATATGTTAAGAGGGAAGGTTATGGTGGAAATCCATGCAAAAAAATCATCTGAAAATTAGATTTTATGAAACTTTTCGAAATGCAAGATTCGGTACAAAATCATAGTATATTATATACTAGTTTCGGTCAAAAAAATCAAATTTAATTGGCGACTATTTGAAATGATACGATACTTTTCAGATCACTTATATATGTTAAGAGGAAAGGTTATGATGGAAGTCCATGAAAAAAAACATCAGAAAATTAGATTCTATGAAACTTCTCGAAATGCAAGTTTCGGTAAAAAAAAGGTAGTATATTAAACACTAGTTTCGGCAAAAAAAAATCAAATTTAATTGGGGACTATTTGAAATGATACGAGACTTTTCAGATCATTTATATATCTTATGAGGAAATGTTAAGATGGAAGTCCATTCAAAAAAATCATCTGAAAACTAGATTGTATGAAACTATTCGAAATGCAAGTTTCGGTCAAAAATCATAATATATTAATACACTAGTTTATACTAGTTGCGGTGAAAAATCAAATTAAATCGGGGACTGTTCGAAATGATACGAAACGTATAATATCATTTATATATTTTACGAGGGAAGGTTATGATGGAAGTCCATGCAAAAAAGCATCTGAAAATTAGATTTTATGAAACTTTTCGAAGTGCATGTTTCGGTCAAAAATCGTAGTATATTATACACTAGTTTCGGCAAAAAAATCAAATTTAATTGGGTACTATTTGAAATTATACGAGACTTTTCAGATCATTAATATATGTTAAGAGGAAAGGTTATGATGGAAGTCAATGCAAAAAAATCATCTGAAAACTAGATTGTATGAAACTATTCGAAATGCAAGTTTCGATCAAAAATCATAATATATTAATACACTAGTTTATACTAGTTTCGGTGAAAAATCAAATTAAATCGGGGACTGTTCGAAATGATACGAAACGTCTAACATCATTTATATATTTTACGAGGGAAGGTTATGATGGAAGTCCATGCAAAAAATCATCTGAAAATTAGATTTTATGAAACTTTTCGAAGTGCAAGTTTCGGTCAAAAATCGTAGTATATTATACACTAGTTTCGGCAAAAAAATCAAATTTAATTGGGTACTATTTGAAATTATACGAGACTTTTCAGATCATTAATATATGTTAAGAGGAAAGGTTATGATGGAAGTCAATGCAAAAAATCATCAGAAAATTAGATTGTATGAAACTTCTCGAAATGCAAGTTTACGTAAAAAAATCGTAGTATATTATAGACTAGTTTTCGGCAAAAAAAATCAAATTTAATTGGGGACTATTTGAAATGATACGAGACTTTTCAGATCATTTATATATGTTAAGAGGAAAGGTTATGATGGAAGTCCATGCAAAAAAATCATCTGAAAACTAGATTCTATGAAACTATTAGAAATGCAAGTTTCGTCCAAAAATCATATATATTATACATTAGTTTATACTAGTTTTGGTCTAAAATAAAATTAAATCGGGGACTGTTCGAAATGATACGAAACGTCTAATATCATTTATATAATTTACGAGGAAAGGTTATGATGGAATTACATGCAAAAAACATCTGAAAATTAGATTTTATGAAACTTTACGAAATGCAAGTTTCTGTCAAAAATCGTAGTATATTATACACTAGTTTCGGTCAAAAAAATCAAATTTAATTGGGGACAATTTGAAATGATACGAAACTTTTCAGATCATTTATATATGTTACGAGGGAAGGTTATGGTGGAAATCCATGCAAAAAATCATCTGAAAATGAGATTTTATGAAACTTTTCGAAATGCAAGATTCGGTCAAAAATCGTAGTATATTATATACTAGTTTCGGTCAAAAAAATCAAATTTAATTGGGGACTATATGAAATGATAAGATACTTTTTAGATCACTTATATATGTTAAGAGGAAGGGTTATGATGGAAGTCCATGCAAAAAAACATCATAAAATTAGATTCTATGAAACTTCTCAAAATGCAAGTTTCGGTAAATAATCGTAGTATATTATACACTAGTTTCGGCAAAAAAAAATCAAATTTAATTGGGGACTATTTGAAATGACACGAGACTTTTCAGATCATTTATATATGTTATGAGGAAAGGTTAAGATGGAAGTCCATGCAAAAAAATCATCTGAAAACTAGATTGTATGAAACTATTCGAAATGCAAGTTTCTGTCAAAAATCATAATATATTAATACACTAGTTTATACTAGTTTCGGTGAAAAATCAAATTAAATCGGGGACTGTTCGAAATGATACGAAACGTCTAATATCATTTATATGTTTTACGTGGGAAGGTTATGATGGAAGTCCATGCAAAAAATCATCTGAAAATTAGATTTTATGAAACTTTTCGAAATGCAAGATTCGGTCAAAAATCGTAGTATATTATATACTAGTTTCGGTCAAAAAAATAAAATTTAATTGGGGACTATTTGAAATTATACGATACTTTTCAGATCATTTATATATGTTAAGAGGAAAGGTTATGATGGAAGTCCATGCAAAAAAACATTAGAAAATTAGATTCTATGAAACTTCTCGAAATGCAAGTTTCGGTAAAAAATCGTAGTATATTATACACTAGTTTCGGCAAAAAAATCAAATTTAATTGGGGACTATTTGAAATGATACGAGACTTTTCAGATCATTTATATATGTTATGAGGAAAGGTTAAGATGGAAGTCCATGCAAAAAAATCATCTGAAAACTAGATTGTATGAAACTATTCGAAATGCAAGATTCGGTCAAAATTCGTAGTATTATATACTAGTTTCGGTCAAAAAAATCAAATTTAATTGGGGACTATATGAAATGATACGATACTTTTCAGATCACTTATATATGTTAAGAGGAAGGGTTATGATGGAAGTCCATGCAAAAAAACATCATTAAATTAGATTCTATGAAACTTCTCGAAATGCAAGTGTCGGTAAATAATCGTAGTATATTATACACTAGTTTCGGCAAAAAAAAATCAAATTTAATTGGGGACTATTTGAAATGACACGAGACTTTTCAGATCATTTATATATGTTATGAGGAAAGGTTAAGATGGAAGTCCATGCAAAAAAATCATCTGAAAACTAGATTGTAAGAAACTATTCGAAATGCAAGTTTCGGTCAAAAATCATAATATATTAATACACTAGTTTATACTAATTTCGGTGAAAAATCAAATTAAATCGGGGACTGTTCGAAATGATACGAAACGTCTAACATCATTTATATATTTTACGAGGGAAGGTTATGATGGAAGTCCATGCAAAAAATCATCTGAAAATTAGATTTTATGAAACTTTTCGAAGTGCAAGTTTCGGTCAAATATCGTAGTATATTATACACTAGTTTCGGCAAAAAAATCAAATTTAATTGGGTACTATTTGAAATTATACGAGACTTTTCAGATCATTAATATATGTTAAGAGGAAAGGTTATGATGGAAGTCAATGCAAAAAATCATCAGAAAATAAGATTCTATGAAACTTCTCGAAATGCAAGTTTACGTAAAAAAATCGTAGTATATTATACACTAGTTTTCGGCAAAAAAAAATCAAATTTAATAGGGGACTATTTGAAATGATACGAGACTTTTCAGATCATTTATATATGTTAAGAGGGAAGGTTATGATGGAGGTCCATGCAAAAAAATCATCTGAAAACTAGATTCTATGAAACTATTAGAAATGCAAGTTTCGTCCAAAAATCATAATATATTATACATTAGTTTATACTAGTTTCGGTCTAAAATAAAATTAAATCGGGGACTGTTCGAAATGATACGAAACGTCTAATATCATTTATATAATTTACGAGGAAAGGTTATGATGGAATTACATGCAAAAAATCAACTGAAAATTAGATTTTATGAAACTTTACGAAATGCAAGTTTCTGTCAAAAATCGTAGTATATTATACACTAGTTTCGGTCAAAAAAATCAAATTTAATTGGGGACAATTTGAAATGATACGAAACTTTTCAGATCATTTATATATGTTACGAGGGAAGGTTATGGTGGAAATCCATGCAAAAAAATCATCTGAAAATGAGATTTTATGAAACTTTTCGAAATGCAAGATTCGGTCAAAAATCGTAGTATATTATATACTAGTTTCGGTCAAAAAAATCAAATTTAATTGGGGACTATATGAAATGATAAGATACTTTTCAGATCACTTATATATGTTAAGAGGAAGGGTTATGATGGAAGTCCATGCAAAAAAACATCATAAAATTAGATTCTATGAAACTTCTCGAAATGCAAGTTTCGGTAAATAATCGTAGTATATTATACACTAGTTTCGGCAAAAAAAAATCAAATTTAATTGGGGACTATTTGAAATGACACGAGACTTTTCAGATCATTTATATATGTTATGAGGAAAGGTTAAGATGGAAGTCCATGCAAAAAAATCATCTGAAAACTAGATTGTATGAAACTATTCGAAATGCAAGTTTCGGTCAAAAATCATAATATATTAATACACTAGTTTATACTAGTTTCGGTGAAAAATCAAATTAAATCGGGGACTGTTCGAAATGATACGAAACGTCTAATATCATTTATATGTTTTACGAGGGAAGGTTATGATGGAAGTCCATGCAAAAAATCATCTGAAAATTAGATTTTATGAAACTTTTCGAAATGCAAGACTCGGTCAAAAATCGTAGTATATTATATACTAGTTTCGGTCAAAAAAATAAAATTTAATTGGGGACTATTTGAAATTATACGATACTTTTCAGATCATTTATATATGTTAAGAGGAAAGGTTATGATGGAAGTCCATGCAAAAAAACATCAGAAAATTAGATTCTATTGAAACTTCTCGAAATGAAAGTTTCGGTAAAAAATCGTAGTATATTATACACTAGTTTCGGCAAAAAAAAATCAAATTTAATTGGGGACTATTTGAAATGATACGAGACTTTTCATATCATTTATATATGTTAGGAGGAAAGGTTAAGATGGAAGTCCATGCAAAAAAATCATTTGAACATTAGATTTTATGAAACTTTTCGAAGTGCAAATTTCGGTCAAAAATCGTAGTATATTATACATTAGTTTCGGAAAAAAAATCAAATTTAATTGGGTACTATTTGAAATTATACGAGACTTTTCAGATCATTAATATATGTTAAGAGGAAAGGTTATGATGGAAGTCAATGCAAAAAATTATCAGAAAATTAGATTCTATGAAACTTCTTGAAATGCAAGTTTCGGTAAAAAATCGTAGTATATTATACACTAGTTTCGGCAAAAAAAATCAAATTTAATTGGGGACTATTTGAAATGATACGAGACTTTTCAGATCATTTATATATGTTATGAGGAAAGGTTAAGATGGAAGTCCATGCAAAAAAATCATCTGAAAACTAGATTGTATGAAATTATTCGAAATGCAAGTCTCGGTCAAAAATCTAAATATATTATACACTAGTTTATACTAGTTTCGGTGAAAAATCAAATTAAATCGGGAACTGTTCGAAATGATAAGAAACGTCTAATATCATTTATATATTTTATGAGGGAAGGTTATGATGGAAGTCCATGCAAAAAATCATCTGAACATTAGATTTTATGAAACTTTTCGAAGTGCAAATTTCGGTCAAAAATCGTAGTATATTATACACTAGTTTCGGCAAAAAAATCAAATTTAATTGGGTACTATTTGAAATTATACGAGACTTTTCAGATCATTAATATATCATTTATATTAATGATCTGAAACGTCTACTACCATTTATATATTTTACGAGGGAAGGTTACGATGGAAGTCCATGCAAAAAAACATCAGAAAAATTAGATTCTATGAAACTTCTCGAAATGCATGTTTCGGTAAAAAAATCGTAGTATATTATACACTAGTTTCGGCAAAAAAAATCAAATTTAATTGGGGACTATTTGAAATGATACGAGACTTTTCAGATCATTTATATATGTTATGAGGAAAGGTTAAGATGGAAGTCCATGCAAAAAAATCATCTGAAAACTAGATTGTATGAAACTATTCGAAATGCAAGTCTCGGTCAAAAATCATAATATATTATACACTAGTTTATACTAGTTTCGGTGAAAAATCCAATTAAATCGGGGACTGTTCGAAATGATACGAAACGTCTAATATCATTTATATACTATACGAGGGAAGGTTATGATGGAAGTCCATGCAAAAAATCATCTGAACATTAGATTTTATGAAATTTTTCGAAGTGCAAATTTCGGTCAAAAATCGTAGTATATTATACACTAGTTTCGGAAAAAAAATCAAATTTAATTGGGCATTATTTGAAATTATACGAGACTTTTCAGATCATTAATATATGTGAAGAGGAAAGGTTATGATGGAAGCCAATGCAAAAAATCATCAGAAAATTAGATTCTATGAAACTTCTCGAAATGCAAGTTTACGTAAAAAAATCGTAGTATATTATACACTAGTTTTCGGTAAAAAATAATCAAATTTAATTGGGGACTATTTGAAATGATACGAGACTTTTCAGATCATTTATATATGTTAAGAGGAAAGGTTATGATGGAAGTCCATGCAAAAAAATCATCTGAAAACTAGATTCTATGAAACTATTAGAAATCCAAGTTTCGTCCAAAAATCAAAATATATTATACATTAGTTTATACTAGTTTCGGTCTAAAATAAAATTAAATCGGGGAATGTTCGAAATGATACGAAACGTCTAATATCATTTATATAATTTACGAGGAAAGGTTATGATGGAATTACATGCAAAAAATCATCTGAAAATTAGATTTTATGAAACTTTACGAAATGCAAGTTTCTGTCAAAAATCGTAGTATGTTATACACTAGTTTCAGTCAAAAAAATCAAATTTAATTGGGGACAATTTGAACTGATACGAAACTTTTCAGATCATTTATATATGTTAAGAGGGAAGGTTATGGTTGAAATCCATGCAAAAAATCATCTGAAAATTAGATTTTATGAAACTTTTCGAAATGCAAGATTCGGTCAAAAATCGTAGTATATTATATACTAGTTTCGGTCAAAAAAATCAAATTTAATTGGGGACTATTTGAAATGATACGATACTTATCAGATAACTTATATATGTTAAGATGAAAGGTTATGATTGAAGTCAATGCAAAAAATCATCAGAAAATTAGATTCTATGAAACTTCTCGAAATGCAAGTATACGTAAAAAAATCGTAGTATATTTATACACTAGTTTCGGCAAAAAAAATCAAATTTAATTGGGGACTATTTGAAATGATACGAGACTTTTCAGATCATTTATATATGTTAAGAGGAAAGGTTATGATGGAAGTCCATGCAAAAAAATCATCTGAAAACTAGATTCTATGAAACTATTAGAAATGCAAGTTTCGTCCAAAAATCATAATATATTATACATTAGTTTATACTAGTTTCGGTCTAAAATAAAATTAAATCGGGGACTGTTCGAAATGATACGAAACGTCTAATATCATTTATATAATTTACGAGGAAAGGTTAAGATGGAATTACATGCAAAAAATCATCTGAAAATTAGATTTTATGAAACTTTACGAAATGCAAGTTTCTGTCAAAAATCGTAGTATGTTATACACTAGTTTCGGTCAAAAAAATCAAATTTAATTGGGGACAATTTGAAATGATACGAAACTTTTCAGATCATTTATATATGTTAAGAGGGAAGGTTATGGTTGAAATCCATGCAAAAAAATCATCTGAAAACTAGATTGTATGAAACTATTCGAAATGCAAGTTTCGGTCAAAAATCATAATATATTATACACTAGTTTATACTAGTTTCGGTGAAAAATCAAATTAAATCGGGGACTGTTCGAAATGATACGAAACGTCTAATGTCATTTATATATTTTACGAGGGAAGGTTATGATGGAAGTCCATGCAAAAAATCATCTAAAAATTAGATTTTATGAAACTTTTCGAAGTGCAAGTTTCGGTCAAAAATCGTAGTATATTATACACTAGTTTCGGCAAAAAAAATCAAATTTAATTTTGTAATATTTGAAATTATACGAGACTTTTCAGATCATTAATATATGTTAAGAGGAAAGGTTATGATGGAAGTCAATGCAAAAAATCATCAGAAAATTAGATTCTATGAAACTTCTCGAAATGCAAGTTTACGTAAAAAAATCGTAGTATATTTATACACTAGTTTCGGAAAAAAAAAATCAAATTTAATTGGGGACTATTTGAAATGATACGAGACTTTTCAGATCATTTATATATGTTAAGAGGAAAGGTTATGATGGAAGTCCATGCAAAAAAATCATCTGAAAACTAGATTCTATGAAACTATTAGAAATGCAAGTTTCGTCCAAAAATCATAATATGTTATACATTAGTTTATACTAGTTTCGGTCTAAAATAAAATTAAATCGGGGACTGTTCGAAATGATACGAAACGTCTAATATCATTTATATAATTTACGAGGAAAGGTTAAGATGGATTTACATGCAAAAAATCATCTGAAAATTAGATTTTATGAAACTTTACGAAATGCAAGTTTCTGTCAAAAATCGTAGTATATTATACACTAGTTTCGGTCAAAAAAATCAAATTTAATTGGGGAC
The DNA here is from genome assembly GCA_963966055.1 of Lathyrus aphaca. Taxonomy (NCBI): domain Eukaryota; kingdom Viridiplantae; phylum Streptophyta; class Magnoliopsida; order Fabales; family Fabaceae; genus Lathyrus; species Lathyrus aphaca. The sequence continues at coordinate 237,682,564 of OZ014522.1, forward strand.
AATTTGAAATGATACGAAACTTTTCAGATCATTTATATATGTTAAGAGGGAAGGTTATGGTTGAAATCCATGCAAAAAATCATCTGAAAATTAGATTTTATGAAACTTTTCGAAATGCATGATTCGGTCAAAAATCGTAGTATATTATATACTAGTTTCGGTCAAAAAAATCAAATTTAATTGGGGGCTATTTGAAATGATACGATACTTTTCAGATCATTTATATATGTTAAGAGGAAAGGTTATGATGGAAGTCCATGCAAAAAAACATCAGAAAATTAGATTCTATGAAACTTCTCGAAATGCAAGTTTCGGTAAAAAATCGTAGTATATTATACACTAGTTTCGGCAAAAAAAATCAAATTTAATTGGGGACTATTTGAAATGATACGAGACTTTTCAGATCATTTATATATGTTATGAGGAAAGGTTAAGATGAAAGTCCATGCAAAAAAATCATCTGAAAACTAGATTGTATGAAACTATTCGAAATGCAAGTTTCGGTCAAAAATCATAATATATTATACACTAGTTTATACTAGTTTCGGTGAAAAATCAAATTAAATCGGGGACTGTTCGAAATGATACGAAACGTCTAATATCATTTATATACTATACGAGGGAAGGTTATGATGGAAGTCCATGCAAAAAATCATCTGAACATTAGATTTTATGAAATTTTTCGAAGTGCAAATTTCGGTCAAAAATCGTAGTATATTATACACTAGTTTCGGAAAAAAAATCAAATTTAATTGGGCATTATTTGAAATTATACGAGACTTTTCAGATCATTAATATATGTGAAGAGGAAAGGTTATGATGGAAGCCAATGCAAAAAATCATCAGAAAATTAGATTCTATGAAACTTCTCGAAATGCAAGTTTACGTAAAAAAATCGTAGTATATTATACACTAGTTTTCGGTAAAAAATAATCAAATTTAATTGGGGACTATTTGAAATGATACGAGACTTTTCAGATCATTTATATATGTTAAGAGGAAAGGTTATGATGGAAGTCCATGCAAAAAAATCATCTGAAAACTAGATTCTATGAAACTATTTGAAATCCAAGTTTCGTCCAAAAATCAAAATATATTATACATTAGTTTATACTAGTTTCGGTCTAAAATAAAATTAAATCGGGGAATGTTCGAAATGATACGAAACGTCTAATATCATTTATATAATTTACGAGGAAAGGTTATGATGGAATTACATGCAAAAAATCATCTGAAAATTAGATTTTATGAAACTTTACGAAATGCAAGTTTCTGTCAAAAATCGTAGTATGTTATACACTAGTTTCAGTCAAAAAAATCAAATTTAATTGGGGACAATTTGAACTGATACGAAACTTTTCAGATCATTTATATATGTTAAGAGGGAAGGTTATGGTTGAAATCCATGCAAAAAATCATCTGAAAATTAGATTTTATGAAACTTTTCGAAATGCAAGATTCGGTCAAAAATCGTAGTATATTATATACTAGTTTCGGTCAAAAAAATCAAATTTAATTGGGGACTATTTGAAATGATACGATACTTATCAGATAACTTATATATGTTAAGATGAAAGGTTATGATTGAAGTCAATGCAAAAAATCATCAGAAAATTAGATTGTATGAAACTTCTCGAAATGCAAGTATACGTAAAAAAATCGTAGTATATTTATACACTAGTTTCGGCAAAAAAAATCAAATTTAATTGGGGACTATTTGAAATGATACGAGACTTTTCAGATCATTTATATATGTTAAGAGGAAAGGTTATGATGGAAGTCCATGCAAAAAAATCATCTGAAAACTAGATTCTATGAAACTATTAGAAATGCAAGTTTCGTCCAAAAATCATAATATATTATACATTAGTTTATACTAGTTTCGGTCTAAAATAAAATTAAATCGGGGACTGTTCGAAATGATACGAAACGTCTAATATCATTTATATAATTTACGAGGAAAGGTTAAGATGGAATTACATGCAAAAAATCATCTGAAAATTAGATTTTATGAAACTTTACGAAATGCAAGTTTCTGTCAAAAATCGTAGTATGTTATACACTAGTTTCGGTCAAAAAAATCAAATTTAATTGGGGACAATTTGAAATGATACGAAACTTTTCAGATCATTTATATATGTTAAGAGGGAAGGTTATGGTTGAAATCCATGCAAAAAAATCATCTGAAAACTAGATTGTATGAAACTATTCGAAATGCAAGTTTCGGTCAAAAATCATAATATATTATACACTAGTTTATACTAGTTTCGGTGAAAAATCAAATTAAATCGGGGACTGTTCGAAATGATACGAAACGTCTAATGTCATTTATATATTTTACGAGGGAAGGTTATGATGGAAGTCCATGCAAAAAATCATCTAAAAATTAGATTTTATGAAACTTTTCGAAGTGCAAGTTTCGGTCAAAAATCGTAGTATATTATACACTAGTTTCGGCAAAAAAAATCAAATTTAATTTTGTAATATTTGAAATTATACGAGACTTTTCAGATCATTAATATATGTTAAGAGGAAAGGTTATGATGGAAGTCAATGCAAAAAATCATCAGAAAATTAGATTCTATGAAACTTCTCGAAATGCAAGTTTACGTAAAAAAATCGTAGTATATTTATACACTAGTTTCGGAAAAAAAAAATCAAATTTAATTGGGGACTATTTGAAATGATACGAGACTTTTCAGATCATTTATATATGTTAAGAGGAAAGGTTATGATGGAAGTCCATGCAAAAAAATCATCTGAAAACTAGATTCTATGAAACTATTAGAAATGCAAGTTTCGTCCAAAAATCATAATATGTTATACATTAGTTTATACTAGTTTCGGTCTAAAATAAAATTAAATCGGGGACTGTTCGAAATGATACGAAACGTCTAATATCATTTATATAATTTACGAGGAAAGGTTAAGATGGATTTACATGCAAAAAATCATCTGAAAATTAGATTTTATGAAACTTTACGAAATGCAAGTTTCTGTCAAAAATCGTAGTATATTATACACTAGTTTCGGTCAAAAAAATCAAATTTAATTGGGGACAATTTGAAATGATACGAAACTTTTCAGATCATTTATATATGTTAAGAGGGAAGGTTATGGTTGAAATCCATGCAAAAAATCATCTGAAAATTAGATTTTATGAAACTTTTCGAAATGCATGATTCGGTCAAAAATCGTAGTATATTATATACTAGTTTCGGTCAAAAAAATCAAATTTAATTGGGGGCTATTTGAAATGATACGATACTTTTCAGATCATTTATATATGTTAAGAGGAAAGGTTATGATGGAAGTCCATGCAAAAAAACATCAGAAAATTAGATTCTATGAAACTTCTCGAAATGCAAGTTTCGGTAAAAAATCGTAGTATATTATACACTAGTTTCGGCAAAAAAAATCAAATTTAATTGGGGACTATTTGAAATGATACGAGACTTTTCAGATCATTTATATATGTTATGAGGAAAGGTTAAGATGAAAGTCCATGCAAAAAAATCATCTGAAAACTAGATTGTATGAAACTATTCGAAATGCAAGTTTCGGTCAAAAATCATAATATATTATACACTAGTTTATACTAGTTTCGGTGAAAAATCAAATTAAATCGGGGACTGTTCGAAATGATACGAAACGTCTAATATCATTTATATACTATACGAGGGAAGGTTATGATGGAAGTCCATGCAAAAAATCATCTGAACATTAGATTTTATGAAATTTTTCGAAGTGCAAATTTCGGTCAAAAATCGTAGTATATTATACACTAGTTTCGGAAAAAAAATCAAATTTAATTGGGCATTATTTGAAATTATACGAGACTTTTCAGATCATTAATATATGTGAAGAGGAAAGGTTATGATGGAAGCCAATGCAAAAAATCATCAGAAAATTAGATTCTATGAAACTTCTCGAAATGCAAGTTTACGTAAAAAAATCGTAGTATATTATACACTAGTTTTCGGTAAAAAATAATCAAATTTAATTGGGGACTATTTGAAATGATACGAGACTTTTCAGATCATTTATATATGTTAAGAGGAAAGGTTATGATGGAAGTCCATGCAAAAAAATCATCTGAAAACTAGATTCTATGAAACTATTAGAAATCCAAGTTTCGTCCAAAAATCAAAATATATTATACATTAGTTTATACTAGTTTCGGTCTAAAATAAAATTAAATCGGGGAATGTTCGAAATGATACGTAACGTCTAATATCATTTATATAATTTACGAGGAAAGGTTATGATGGAATTACATGCAAAAAATCATCTGAAAATTAGATTTTATGAAACTTTACGAAATGCAAGTTTCTGTCAAAAATCGTAGTATGTTATACACTAGTTTCAGTCAAAAAAATCAAATTTAATTGGGGACAATTTGAACTGATACGAAACTTTTCAGATCATTTATATATGTTAAGAGGGAAGGTTATGGTTGAAATCCATGCAAAAAATCATCTGAAAATTAGATTTTATGAAACTTTTCGAAATGCAAGATTCGGTCAAAAATCGTAGTATATTATATACTAGTTTCGGTCAAAAAAATCAAATTTAATTGGGGACTATTTGAAATGATACGATACTTATCAGATAACTTATATATGTTAAGATGAAAGGTTATGATTGAAGTCAATGCAAAAAATCATCAGAAAATTAGATTCTATGAAACTTCTCGAAATGCAAGTATACGTAAAAAAATCGTAGTATATTTATACACTAGTTTCGGCAAAAAAAATCAAATTTAATTGGGGACTATTTGAAATAATACGAGACTTTTCAGATCATTTATATATGTTAAGAGGAAAGGTTATGATGGAAGTCCATGCAAAAAAATCATCTGAAAACTAGATTCTATGAAACTATTAGAAATGCAAGTTTCGTCCAAAAATCATAATATATTATACATTAGTTTATACTAGTTTCGGTCTAAAATAAAATTAAATCGGGGACTGTTCGAAATGATACGAAACGTCTAATATCATTTATATAATTTACGAGGAAAGGTTAAGATGGAATTACATGCAAAAAATCATCTGAAAATTAGATTTTATGAAACTTTACGAAATGCAAGTTTCTGTCAAAAATCGTAGTATGTTATACACTAGTTTCGGTCAAAAAAATCAAATTTAATTGGGGACAATTTGAAATGATACGAAACTTTTCAGATCATTTATATATGTTAAGAGGGAAGGTTATGGTTGAAATCCATGCAAAAAAATCATCTGAAAACTAGATTGTATGAAACTATTCGAAATGCAAGTTTCGGTCAAAAATCATAATATATTATACACTAGTTTATACTAGTTTCGGTGAAAAATCAAATTAAATCGGGGACTGTTCGAAATGATACGAAACGTCTAATGTCATTTATATATTTTACGAGGGAAGGTTATGATGGAAGTCCATGCAAAAAATCATCTAAAAATTAGATTTTATGAAACTTTTCGAAGTGCAAGTTTCGGTCAAAAATCGTAGTATATTATACACTAGTTTCGGCAAAAAAAATCAAATTTAATTTTGTAATATTTGAAATTATACGAGACTTTTCAGATCATTAATATATGTTAAGAGGAAAGGTTATGATGGAAGTCAATGCAAAAAATCATCAGAAAATTAGATTCTATGAAACTTCTCGAAATGCAAGTTTACGTAAAAAAATCGTAGTATATTTATACACTAGTTTCGGAAAAAAAAATCAAATTTAATTGGGGACTATTTGAAATGATACGAGACTTTTCAGATCATTTATATATGTTAAGAGGAAAGGTTATGATGGAAGTCCATGCAAAAAAATCATCTGAAAACTAGATTCTATGAAACTATTAGAAATGCAAGTTTCGTCCAAAAATCATAATATGTTATACATTAGTTTATACTAGTTTCGGTCTAAAATAAAATTAAATCGGGGACTGTTCGAAATGATACGAAACGTCTAATATCATTTATATAATTTACGAGGAAAGGTTAAGATGGATTTACATGCAAAAAATCATCTGAAAATTAGATTTTATGAAACTTTACGAAATGCAAGTTTCTGTCAAAAATCGTAGTATATTATACACTAGTTTCGGTCAAAAAAATCAAATTTAATTGGGGACAATTTGAAATGATACGAAACTTTTCAGATCATTTATATATGTTAAGAGGGAAGGTTATGGTTGAAATCCATGCAAAAAATCATCTGAAAATTAGATTTTATGAAACTTTTCGAAATGCATGATTCGGTCAAAAATCGTAGTATATTATATACTAGTTTCGGTCAAAAAAATCAAATTTAATTGGGGGCTATTTGAAATGATACGATACTTTTCAGATCATTTATATATGTTAAGAGGAAAGGTTATGATGGAAGTCCATGCAAAAAAACATCAGAAAATTAGATTCTATGAAACTTCTCGAAATGCAAGTTTCGGTAAAAAATCGTAGTATATTATACACTAGTTTCGGCAAAAAAAATCAAATTTAATTGGGGACTATTTGAAATGATACGAGACTTTTCAGATCATTTATATATGTTATGAGGAAAGGTTAAGATGAAAGTCCATGCAAAAAAATCATCTGAAAACTAGATTGTATGAAACTATTCGAAATGCAAGTTTCGGTCAAAAATCATAATATATTATACACTAGTTTATACTAGTTTCGGTGAAAAATCAAATTAAATCGGGGACTGTTCGAAATGATACGAAACGTCTAATGTCATTTATATATTTTACGAGGGAAGGTTATGATGGAAGTCCATGCAAAAAATCATCTAAAAATTAGATTTTATGAAACTTTTCGAAGTGCAAGTTTCGGTCAAAAATCGTAGTATATTATACACTAGTTTCGGCAAAAAAAATCAAATTTAATTTTGTAATATTTGAAATTATACGAGACTTTTCAGATCATTAATATATGTTAAGAGGAAAGGTTATGATGGAAGTCAATGCAAAAAATCATCAGAAAATTAGATTCTATGAAACTTCTCGAAATGCAAGTTTACGTAAAAAAATCGTAGTATATTTATACACTAGTTTCGGAAAAAAAAAATCAAATTTAATTGGGGACTATTTGAAATGATACGAGACTTTTCAGATCATTTATATATGTTAAGAGGAAAGGTTATGATGGAAGTCCATGCAAAAAAATCATCTGAAAACTAGATTCTATGAAACTATTAGAAATGCAAGTTTCGTCCAAAAATCATAATATGTTATACATTAGTTTATACTAGTTTCGGTCTAAAATAAAATTAAATCGGGGACTGTTCGAAATGATACGAAACGTCTAATATCATTTATATAATTTACGAGGAAAGGTTAAGATGGATTTACATGCAAAAAATCATCTGAAAATTAGATTTTATGAAACTTTACGAAATGCAAGTTTCTGTCAAAAATCGTAGTATATTATACACTAGTTTCGGTCAAAAAAATCAAATTTAATTGGGGACAATTTGAAATGATACGAAACTTTTCAGATCATTTATATATGTTAAGAGGGAAGGTTATGGTTGAAATCCATGCAAAAAATCATCTGAAAATTAGATTTTATGAAACTTTTCGAAATGCATGATTCGGTCAAAAATCGTAGTATATTATATACTAGTTTCGGTCAAAAAAATCAAATTTAATTGGGGGCTATTTGAAATGATACGATACTTTTCAGATCATTTATATATGTTAAGAGGAAAGGTTATGATGGAAGTCCATGCAAAAAAACATCAGAAAATTAGATTCTATGAAACTTCTCGAAATGCAAGTTTCGGTAAAAAATCGTAGTATATTATACACTAGTTTCGGCAAAAAAAATCAAATTTAATTGGGGACTATTTGAAATGATACGAGACTTTTCAGATCATTTATATATGTTATGAGGAAAGGTTAAGATGAAAGTCCATGCAAAAAAATCATCTGAAAACTAGATTGTATGAAACTATTCGAAATGCAAGTTTCGGTCAAAAATCATAATATATTATACACTAGTTTATACTAGTTTCGGTGAAAAATCAAATTAAATCGGGGACTGTTCGAAATGATACGAAACGTCTAATGTCATTTATATATTTTACGAGGGAAGGTTATGATGGAAGTCCATGCAAAAAATCATCTAAAAATTAGATTTTATGAAACTTTTCGAAGTGCAAGTTTCGGTCAAAAATCGTAGTATATTATACACTAGTTTCGGCAAAAAAAATCAAATTTAATTTTGTAATATTTGAAATTATACGAGACTTTTCAGATCATTAATATATGTTAAGAGGAAAGGTTATGATGGAAGTCAATGCAAAAAATCATCAGAAAATTAGATTCTATGAAACTTCTCGAAATGCAAGTTTACGTAAAAAAATCGTAGTATATTTATACACTAGTTTCGGAAAAAAAAATCAAATTTAATTGGGGACTATTTGAAATGATACGAGACTTTTCAGATCATTTATATATGTTAAGAGGAAAGGTTATGATGGAAGTCCATGCAAAAAAATCATCTGAAAACTAGATTCTATGAAACTATTAGAAATGCAAGTTTCGTCCAAAAATCATAATATGTTATACATTAGTTTATACTAGTTTCGGTCTAAAATAAAATTAAATCGGGGACTGTTCGAAATGATACGAAACGTCTAATATCATTTATATAATTTACGAGGAAAGGTTAAGATGGATTTACATGCAAAAAATCATCTGAAAATTAGATTTTATGAAACTTTACGAAATGCAAGTTTCTGTCAAAAATCGTAGTATATTATACACTAGTTTCGGTCAAAAAAATCAAATTTAATTGGGGACAATTTGAAATGATACGAAACTTTTCAGATCATTTATATATGTTAAGAGGGAAGGTTATGGTTGAAATCCATGCAAAAAATCATCTGAAAATTAGATTTTATGAAACTTTTCGAAATGCATGATTCGGTCAAAAATCGTAGTATATTATATACTAGTTTCGGTCAAAAAAATCAAATTTAATTGGGGGCTATTTGAAATGATACGATACTTTTCAGATCATTTATATATGTTAAGAGGAAAGGTTATGATGGAAGTCCATGCAAAAAAACATCAGAAAATTAGATTCTATGAAACTTCTCGAAATGCAAGTTTCGGTAAAAAATCGTAGTATATTATACACTAGTTTCGGCAAAAAAAATCAAATTTAATTGGGGACTATTTGAAATGATACGAGACTTTTCAGATCATTTATATATGTTATGAGGAAAGGTTAAGATGAAAGTCCATGCAAAAAAATCATCTGAAAACTAGATTGTATGAAACTATTCGAAATGCAAGTTTCGGTCAAAAATCATAATATATTATACACTAGTTTATACTAGTTTCGGTGAAAAATCAAATTAAATCGGGGACTGTTCGAAATGATACGAAACGTCTAATGTCATTTATATATTTTACGAGGGAAGGTTATGATGGAAGTCCATGCAAAAAATCATCTAAAAATTAGATTTTATGAAACTTTTCGAAGTGCAAGTTTCGGTCAAAAATCGTAGTATATTATACACTAGTTTCGGCAAAAAAAATCAAATTTAATTTTGTAATATTTGAAATTATACGAGACTTTTCAGATCATTAATATATGTTAAGAGGAAAGGTTATGATGGAAGTCAATGCAAAAAATCATCAGAAAATTAGATTCTATGAAACTTCTCGAAATGCAAGTTTACGTAAAAAAATCGTAGTATATTTATACACTAGTTTCGGAAAAAAAAAATCAAATTTAATTGGGGACTATTTGAAATGATACGAGACTTTTCAGATCATTTATATATGTTAAGAGGAAAGGTTATGATGGAAGTCCATGCAAAAAAATCATCTGAAAACTAGATTCTATGAAACTATTAGAAATGCAAGTTTCGTCCAAAAATCATAATATGTTATACATTAGTTTATACTAGTTTCGGTCTAAAATAAAATTAAATCGGGGACTGTTCGAAATGATACGAAACGTCTAATATCATTTATATAATTTACGAGGAAAGGTTAAGATGGATTTACATGCAAAAAATCATCTGAAAATTAGATTTTATGAAACTTTACGAAATGCAAGTTTCTGTCAAAAATCGTAGTATATTATACACTAGTTTCGGTCAAAAAAATCAAATTTAATTGGGGACAATTTGAAATGATACGAAACTTTTCAGATCATTTATATATGTTAAGAGGGAAGGTTATGGTTGAAATCCATGCAAAAAATCATCTGAAAATTAGATTTTATGAAACTTTTCGAAATGCATGATTCGGTCAAAAATCGTAGTATATTATATACTAGTTTCGGTCAAAAAAATCAAATTTAATTGGGGGCTATTTGAAATGATACGATACTTTTCAGATCATTTATATATGTTAAGAGGAAAGGTTATGATGGAAGTCCATGCAAAAAAACATCAGAAAATTAGATTCTATGAAACTTCTCGAAATGCAAGTTTCGGTAAAAAATCGTAGTATATTATACACTAGTTTCGGCAAAAAAAATCAAATTTAATTGGGGACTATTTGAAATGATACGAGACTTTTCAGATCATTTATATATGTTATGAGGAAAGGTTAAGATGAAAGTCCATGCAAAAAAATCATCTGAAAACTAGATTGTATGAAACTATTCGAAATGCAAGTTTCGGTCAAAAATCATAATATATTATACACTAGTTTATACTAGTTTCGGTGAAAAATCAAATTAAATCGGGGACTGTTCAAAATGATACGAAACGTCTAATGTCATTTATATATTTTACGAGGGAAGGTTATGATGGAAGTCCATGCAAAAAATCATCTAAAAATTAGATTTTATGAAACTTTTCGAAGTGCAAGTTTCGGTCAAAAATCGTAGTATATTATACACTAGTTTCGGCAAAAAAAATCAAATTTAATTTTGTAATATTTGAAATTATACGAGACTTTTCAGATCATTAATATATGTTAAGAGGAAAGGTTATGATGGAAGTCAATGCAAAAAATCATCAGAAAATTAGATTCTATGAAACTTCTCGAAATGCAAGTTTACGTAAAAAAATCGTAGTATATTTATACACTAGTTTCGGAAAAAAAAAATCAAATTTAATTGGGGACTATTTGAAATGATACGAGACTTTTCAGATCATTTATATATGTTAAGAGGAAAGGTTATGATGGAAGTCCATGCAAAAAAATCATCTGAAAACTAGATTCTATGAAACTATTAGAAATGCAAGTTTCGTCCAAAAATCATAATATGTTATACATTAGTTTATACTAGTTTCGGTCTAAAATAAAATTAAATCGGGGACTGTTCGAAATGATACGAAACGTCTAATATCATTTATATAATTTACGAGGAAAGGTTAAGATGGATTTACATGCAAAAAATCATCTGAAAATTAGATTTTATGAAACTTTACGAAATGCAAGTTTCTGTCAAAAATCGTAGTATATTATACACTAGTTTCGGTCAAAAAAATCAAATTTAATTGGGGACAATTTGAAATGATACGAAACTTTTCAGATCATTTATATATGTTAAGAGGGAAGGTTATGGTTGAAATCCATGCAAAAAATCATCTGAAAATTAGATTTTATGAAACTTTTCGAAATGCATGATTCGGTCAAAAATCGTAGTATATTATATACTAGTTTCGGTCAAAAAAATCAAATTTAATTGGGGGCTATTTGAAATGATACGATACTTTTCAGATCATTTATATATGTTAAGAGGAAAGGTTATGATGGAAGTCCATGCAAAAAAACATCAGAAAATTAGATTCTATGAAACTTCTCGAAATGCAAGTTTCGGTAAAAAATCGTAGTATATTATACACTAGTTTCGGCAAAAAAAATCAAATTTAATTGGGGACTATTTGAAATGATACGAGACTTTTCAGATCATTTATATATGTTATGAGGAAAGGTTAAGATGAAAGTCCATGCAAAAAAATCATCTGAAAACTAGATTGTATGAAACTATTCGAAATGCAAGTTTCGGTCAAAAATCATAATATATTATACACTAGTTTATACTAGTTTCGGTGAAAAATCAAATTAAATCGGGGACTGTTCGAAATGATACGAAACGTCTAATGTCATTTATATATTTTACGAGGGAAAGTTATGATGGAAGTCCATGCAAAAAATCATCTAAAAATTAGATTTTATGAAACTTTTTGAAGTGCAAGTTTCGGTCAAAAATCGTAGTATATTATACACTAGTTTCGGCAAAAAAAATCAAATTTAATTTTGTAATATTTGAAATTATACGAGACTTTTCAGATCATTAATATATGTTAAGAGGAAAGGTTATGATGGAAGTCAATGCAAAAAATCATCAGAAAATTAGATTCTATGAAACTTCTCGAAATGCAAGTTTACGTAAAAAAATCGTAGTATATTTATACACTAGTTTCGGAAAAAAAAATCAAATTTAATTGGGGACTATTTGAAATGATACGAGACTTTTCAGATCATTTATATATGTTAAGAGGAAAGGTTATGATGGAAGTCCATGCAAAAAAATCATCTGAAAACTAGATTCTATGAAACTATTAGAAATGCAAGTTTCGTCCAAAAATCATAATATGTTATACATTAGTTTATACTAGTTTCGGTCTAAAATAAAATTAAATCGGGGACTGTTCGAAATGATACGAAACGTCTAATATCATTTATATAATTTACGAGGAAAGGTTAAGATGGATTTACATGCAAAAAATCATCTGAAAATTAGATTTTATGAAACTTTACGAAATGCAAGTTTCTGTCAAAAATCGTAGTATGTTATACACTAGTTTCAGTCAAAAAAATCAAATTTAATTGGGGACAATTTGAAATGATACGAAACTTTTCAGATCATTTATATATGTTAGGAGGGAAGGTTATGGTTGAAATCCATGCAAAAAATCATCTGAAAATTAGATTTTATGAAACTTTTCGAAATGCAAGATTCGGTCAAAAATCGTAGTATATTATATACTAGTTTCGGTCAAAAAAATCAAATTTAATTGGGGGCTATTTGAAATGATACGATACTTTTCAGATCATTTATATATGTTAAGAGGAAAGGTTATGATGGAAGTCCATGCAAAAAAACATCAGAAAATTAGATTCTATGAAACTTCTCGAAATGCAAGTTTCGGTAAAAAATCGTAGTATATTATACACTAGTTTTGGCAAAAAAAATCAAATTTAATTGGGGACTATTTGAAATGATACGAGACTTTTCAGATCATTTATATATGTTATGAGGAAAGGTTAAGATGAAAGTCCATGCAAAAAAATCATCTGAAAACTAGATTGTATGAAACTATTCGAAATGCAAGTTTCGGTCAAAAATCATAATATATTATACACTAGTTTATACTAGTTTCGGTGAAAAATCAAATTAAATCGGGGACTGTTCGAAATGATACGAAACGTCTAATGTCATTTATATATTTTACGAGGGAAGGTTATGATGGAAGTCCATGCAAAAAATCATCTAAAAATTAGATTTTATGAAACTTTTCGAAGTGCAAGTTTCGGTCAAAAATCGTAGTATATTATACACTAGTTTCGGCAAAAAAAATCAAATTTAATTTTGTAATATTTGAAATTATACGAGACTTTTCAGATCATTAATATATGTTAAGAGGAAAGGTTATGATGGAAGTCAATGGAAAAAATCATCAGAAAATTAGATTCTATGAAACTTCTCGAAATGCAAGTTTACGTAAAAAAATCGTAGTATATTTATACACTAGTTTCGGGAAAAAAAATCAAATTTAATTGGGGACTATTTGAAATGATACGAGACTTTTCAGATCATTTATATATGTTAAGAGGAAAGGTTATGATGGAAGTCCATGCAAAAAAATCATCTGAAAACTAGATTCTATGAAACTATTAGAAATGCAAGTTTCGTCCAAAAATCATAATATGTTATACATTAGTTTATACTAGTTTCGGTCTAAAATAAAATTAAATCGGGGACTGTTCGAAATGATACGAAACGTCTAATATCATTTATATAATTTACGAGGAAAGGTTAAGATGGATTTACATGCAAAAAATCATCTGAAAATTAGATTTTATGAAACTTTACGAAATGCAAGTTTCTGTCAAAAATCGTAGTATGTTATACACTAGTTTCAGTCAAAAAAATCAAATTTAATTGGGGACAATTTGAAATGATACGAAACTTTTCAGATCATTTATATATGTTAGGAGGGAAGGTTATGGTTGAAATCCATGCAAAAAATCATCTGAAAATTAGATTTTATGAAACTTTTCGAAATGCAAGATTCGGTCAAAAATCGTAGTATATTATATACTAGTTTCGGTCAAAAAAATCAAATTTAATTGGGGGCTATTTGAAATGATACGATACTTTTCAGATCATTTATATATGTTAAGAGGAAAGGTTATGATGGAAGTCCATGCAAAAAAACATCAGAAAATTAGATTCTATGAAACTTCTCGAAATGCAAGTTTCGGTAAAAAATCGTAGTATATTATACACTAGTTTCGGCAAAAAAAATCAAATTTAATTGGGGACTATTTGAAATGATACGAGACTTTTCAGATCATTTATATATGTTATGAGGAAAGGTTAAGATGAAAGTCCATGCAAAAAAATCATCTGAAAACTAGATTGTATGAAACTATTTGAAATGCAAGTTTCGGTCAAAAATCATAATATATTATACACTAGTTTATACTAGTTTCGGTGAAAAATCAAATTAAATCGGGGACTGTTCGAAATGATACGAAACGTCTAATGTCATTTATATATTTTACGAGGGAAGGTTATGATGGAAGTCCATGCAAAAAATCATCTAAAAATTAGATTTTATGAAACTTTTCGAAGTGCAAGTTTCGGTCAAAAATCGTAGTATATTATACACTAGTTTCGGCAAAAAAAATCAAATTTAATTTTGTAATATTTGAAATTATACGAGACTTTTCAGATCATTAATATATGTTAAGAGGAAAGGTTATGATGGAAGTCAATGCAAAAAATCATCAGAAAATTAGATTCTATGAAACTTCTCGAAATGCAAGTTTACGTAAAAAAATCGTAGTATATTTATACACTAGTTTCGGAAAAAAAATCAAATTTAATTGGGGACTATTAGAAATGATACGAGACTTTTCAGATCATTTATATATGTTAAGAGGAAAGGTTATGATGGAAGTCCATGCAAAAAAATCATCTGAAAACTAGATTCTATGAAACTATTAGAAATGCAAGTTTCGTCCAAAAATCATAATATGTTATACATTAGTTTATACTAGTTTCGGTCTAAAATAAAATTAAATCGGGGACTGTTCGAAATGATACGAAACGTCTAATATCATTTATATAATTTACGAGGAAAGGTTAAGATGGATTTACATGCAAAAAATCATCTGAAAATTAGATTTTATGAAACTTTACGAAATGCAAGTTTCTGTCAAAAATCGTAGTATGTTATACACTAGTTTCAGTCAAAAAAATCAAATTTAATTGGGGACAATTTGAAATGATACGAAACTTTTCAGATCATTTATATATGTTAAGAGTGAAGGTTATGGTTGAAATCCATGCAAAAAAATCATCTGAAAACTAGATTGTATGAAACTATTCGAAATGCAAGTTTCGGTCAAAAATCATAATATATTATACACTAGTTTATACTAGTTTCGGTGAAAAATCAAATTAAATCGGGGACTGTTCGAAATGATACGAAACGTCTAAAGTCATTTATATATTTTACGAGGGAAGGTTATGATGGAAGTCCATGCAAAAAATCATCTAAAAATTAGATTTTATGAAACTTTTCGAAGTGCAAGTTTCGGTCAAAAATCGTAGTATATTATACACTAGTTTCGGCAAAAAAATTAAATTTAATTTTGTAATATTTGAAATTATACGAGACTTTTCAGATCATTAATATATGTTAAGAGGAAAGGTTATGATGGAAGTCAATGCAAAAAATCATCAGAAAATTAGATTCTATGAAACTTCTCGAAATGCAAGTTTACGTAAAAAAATCGTAGTATATTTATACACTAGTTTCGGAAAAAAAAATCAAATTTAATTGGGGACTATTTGAAATGATACGAGACTTTTCAGATTATTCATATATGTTAAGAGGAAAGGTTATGATGGAAGTCCATGCAAAAAAATCATCTGAAAACTAGATTCTATGAAACTATTAGAAATGCAAGTTTCGTCCAAAAATCATAATATATTATACATTAGTTTATACTAGTTTCGGTCAAATAAAATTAAATCGGGGACTGTTCGAAATGATACGAAACGTCTAATATCATTTATATAATTTACGAGGAAAGGTTAAGATGGAATTACATGCAAAAAATCATCCGAAAATTAGATTTTATGAAACTTTACGAAATGCAAGTTTCTGTCAAAAATCGTAGTATATTATACACTAGTTTCGGTCAAAAAAATCAAATTTAATTGGGGACAATTTGAAATGATACGAAACTTTTCAGATCATTTATATATGTTAAGAGGGAAGGTTATGGTTGAAATCCATGCAAAAAATCATCTGAAAATTAGATTTTATGAAACTTTTCGAAATGCATGATTCGGTCAAAAATCGTAGTATATTATATACTAGTTTCGGTCAAAAAAATCAAATTTAATTGGGGGCTATTTGAAATGATACGATACTTTTCAGATCATTTATATATGTTAAGAGGAAAGGTTATGATGGAAGTCCATGCAAAAAAACATCAGAAAATTAGATTCTATGAAACTTCTCGAAATGCAAGTTTCGGTAAAAAATCGTAGTATATTATACACTAGTTTCGGCAAAAAAAATCAAATTTAATTGGGGACTATTTGAAATGATACGAGACTTTTCAGATCATTTATATATGTTATGAGGAAAGGTTAAGATGAAAGTCCATGCAAAAAAATCATCTGAAAACTAGATTGTATGAAACTATTCGAAATGCAAGTTTCGGTCAAAAATCATAATATATTATACACTAGTTTATACTAGTTTCGGTGAAAAATCAAATTAAATCGGGGACTGTTCGAAATGATACGAAACGTCTAATGTCATTTATATATTTTACGAGGGAAGGTTATGATGGAAGTCCATGCAAAAAATCATCTAAAAATTAGATTTTATGAAACTTTTCGAAGTGCAAGTTTCGGTCAAAAATCGTAGTATATTATACACTAGTTTCGGCAAAAAAAATCAAATTTAATTTTGTAATATTTGAAATTATACGAGACTTTTCAGATCATTAATATATGTTAAGAGGAAAGGTTATGATGGAAGTCAATGCAAAAAATCATCAGAAAATTAGATTCTATGAAACTTCTCGAAATGCAAGTTTACGTAAAAAAATCGTAGTATATTTATACACTAGTTTCGGAAGAAAAAAAATCAAATTTAATTGGGGACTATTTGAAATGATACGAGACTTTTCAGATCATTTATATATGTTAAGAGGAAAGGTTATGATGGAAGTCCATGCAAAAAAATCATCTGAAAACTAGATTCTATGAAACTATTAGAAATGCAAGTTTCGTCCAAAAATCATAATATGTTATACATTAGTTTATACTAGTTTCGGTCTAAAATAAAATTAAATCGGGGACTGTTCGAAATGATACGAAACGTCTAATATCATTTATATAATTTACGAGGAAAGGTTAAGATGGATTTACATGCAAAAAATCATCTGAAAATTAGATTTTATGAAACTTTACGAAATGCAAGTTTCTGTCAAAAATCGTAGTATGTTATACACTAGTTTCAGTCAAAAAAATCAAATTTAATTGGGGACAATTTGAAATGATACGAAACTTTTCAGATCATTTATATATGTTAGGAGGGAAGGTTATGGTTGAAATCCATGCAAAAAATCATCTGAAAATTAGATTTTATGAAACTTTTCGAAATGCAAGATTCGGTCAAAAATCGTAGTATATTATATACTAGTTTCGGTCAAAAAAATCAAATTTAATTGGGGGCTATTTGAAATGATACAATACTTTTCAGATCATTTATATATGTTAAGAGGAAAGGTTATGATGGAAGTCCATGCAAAAAAACATCAGAAAATTAGATTCTATGAAACTTCTCGAAATGCAAGTTTCGGTAAAAAATCGTAGTATATTATACACTAGTTTCGGCAAAAAAAATCAAATTTAATTGGGGACTATTTGAAATGATACGAGACTTTTCAGATCATTTATATATGTTATGAGGAAAGGTTAAGATGAAAGTCCATGCAAAAAAATCATCTGAAAACTAGATTGTATGAAACTATTCGAAATGCAAGTTTCGGTCAAAAATCATAATATATTATACACTAGTTTATACTAGTTTCGGTGAAAAATCAAATTAAATCGGGGACTGTTCGAAATGATACGAAACGTCTAATGTCATTTATATATTTTACGAGGGAAGGTTATGATGGAAGTCCATGCAAAAAATCATCTAAAAATTAGATTTTATGAAACTTTTCGAAGTGCAAGTTTCGGTCAAAAATCGTAGTATATTATACACTAGTTTCGGCAAAAAAAATCAAATTTAATTTTGTAATATTTGAAATTATACGAGACTTTTCAGATCATTAATATATGTTAAGAGGAAAGGTTATGATGGAAGTCAATGCAAAAAATCATCAGAAAATTAGATTCTATGAAACTTCTCGAAATGCAAGTTTACGTAAAAAAATCGTAGTATATTTATACACTAGTTTCGGAAGAAAAAAAATCAAATTTAATTGGGGACTATTTGAAATGATACGAGACTTTTCAGATCATTTATATATGTTAAGAGGAAAGGTTATGATGGAAGTCCATGCAAAAAAATCATCTGAAAACTAGATTCTATGAAACTATTAGAAATGCAAGTTTCGTCCAAAAATCATAATATGTTATACATTAGTTTATACTAGTTTCGGTCTAAAATAAAATTAAATCGGGGACTGTTCGAAATGATACGAAACGTCTAATATCATTTATATAATTTACGAGGAAAGGTTAAGATGGATTTACATGCAAAAAATCATCTGAAAATTAGATTTTATGAAACTTTACGAAATGCAAGTTTCTGTCAAAAATCGTAGTATGTTATACACTAGTTTCAGTCAAAAAAATCAAATTTAATTGGGGACAATTTGAAATGATACGAAACTTTTCAGATCATTTATATATGTTAGGAGGGAAGGTTATGGTTGAAATCCATGCAAAAAATCATCTGAAAATTAGATTTTATGAAACTTTTCGAAATGCAAGATTCGGTCAAAAATCGTAGTATATTATATACTAGTTTCGGTCAAAAAAATCAAATTTAATTGGGGGCTATTTGAAATGATACGATACTTTTCAGATCATTTATATATGTTAAGAGGAAAGGTTATGATGGAAGTCCATGCAAAAAAACATCAGAAAATTAGATTCTATGAAACTTCTCGAAATGCAAGTTTCGGTAAAAAATCGTAGTATATTATACACTAGTTTCGGCAAAAAAAATCAAATTTAATTGGGGACTATTTGAAATGATACGAGACTTTTCAGATCATTTATATATGTTATGAGGAAAGGTTAAGATGAAAGTCCATGCAAAAAAATCATCTGAAAACTAGATTGTATGAAACTATTCGAAATGCAAGTTTCGGTCAAAAATCATAATATATTATACACTAGTTTATACTAGTTTCGGTGAAAAATCAAATTAAATCGGGGACTGTTCGAAATGATACGAAACGTCTAATGTCATTTATATATTTTACGAGGGAAGGTTATGATGGAAGTCCAGCAAAAAATCATCTAAAAATTAGATTTTATGAAACTTTTCGAAGTGCAAGTTTCGGTCAAAAATCGTAGTATATTATACACTAGTTTCGGCCAAAAAAAATCAAATTTAATTTTGTAATATTTGAAATTATACGAGACTTTTCAGATCATTAATATATGTTAAGAGGAAAGGTTATGATGGAAGTCAATGCAAAAAATCATCAGAAAATTAGATTCTATGAAACTTCTCGAAATGCAAGTTTACGTAAAAAAATCGTAGTATATTTATACACTAGTTTCGGAAAAAAAAATCAAATTTAATTGGGGACTATTTGAAATGATACGAGACTTTTCAGATTATTCATATATGTTAAGAGGAAAGGTTATGATGGAAGTCCATGCAAAAAAATCATCTGAAAACTAGATTCTATGAAACTATTAGAAATGCAAGTTTCGTCCAAAAATCATAATATGTTATACATTAGTTTATACTAGTTTCGGTCTAAAATAAAATTTAATCGGGGACTGTTCGAAATGATACGAAACGTCTAATATCATTTATATAATTTACGAGGAAAGGTTAAGATGGATTTACATGCAAAAAATCATCTGAAAATTAGATTTTATGAAACTTTACGAAATGCAAGTTTCTGTCAAAAATCGTAGTATGTTATACACTAGTTTCAGTCAAAAAAATCAAATTTAATTGGGGACAATTTGAAATGATACGAAACTTCTCAGATCATTTATATATGTTAGGAGGGAAGGTTATGGTTGAAATCCATGCAAAAAATCATCTGAAAATTAGATTTTATGAAACTTTTCGAAATGCAAGATTCGGTCAAAAATCGTAGTATATTATATACTAGTTTCGGTCAAAAAAATCAAATTTAATTGGGGGCTATTTGAAATGATACGATACTTTTCAGATCATTTATATATGTTAAGAGGAAAGGTTATGATGGAAGTCCATGCAAAAAAACATCAGAAAATTAGATTCTATGAAACTTCTCGAAATGCAAGTTTCGGTAAAAAATCGTAGTATATTATACACTAGTTTCGGCAAAAAAAATCAAATTTAATTGGGGACTATTTGAAATGATACGAGACTTTTCAGATCATTTATATATGTTATGAGGAAAGGTTAAGATGAAAGTCCATGCAAAAAAATCATCTGAAAACTAGATTGTATGAAACTATTCGAAATGCAAGTTTCGGTCAAAAATCATAATATATTATACACTAGTTTATACTAGTTTCGGTGAAAAATCAAATTAAATCGGGGACTGTTCGAAATGATACGAAACGTCTAATGTCATTTATATATTTTACGAGGGAAGGTTATGATGGAAGTCCAGCAAAAAATCATCTAAAAATTAGATTTTATGAAACTTTTCGAAGTGCAAGTTTCGGTCAAAAATCGTAGTATATTATACACTAGTTTCGGCCAAAAAAAATCAAATTTAATTTTGTAATATTTGAAATTATACGAGACTTTTCAGATCATTAATATATGTTAAGAGGAAAGGTTATGATGGAAGTCAATGCAAAAAATCATCAGAAAATTAGATTCTATGAAACTTCTCGAAATGCAAGTTTACGTAAAAAAATCGTAGTATATTTATACACTAGTTTCGGAAAAAAAAATCAAATTTAATTGGGGACTATTTGAAATGATACGAGACTTTTCAGATTATTCATATATGTTAAGAGGAAAGGTTATGATGGAAGTCCATGCAAAAAAATCATCTGAAAACTAGATTCTATGAAACTATTAGAAATGCAAGTTTCGTCCAAAAATCATAATATGTTATACATTAGTTTATACTAGTTTCGGTCTAAAATAAAATTAAATCGGGGACTGTTCGAAATGATACGAAACGTCTAATATCATTTATATAATTTACGAGGAAAGGTTAAGATGGATTTACATGCAAAAAATCATCTGAAAATTAGATTTTATGAAACTTTACGAAATGCAAGTTTCTGTCAAAAATCGTAGTATGTTATACACTAGTTTCAGTCAAAAAAATCAAATTTAATTGGGGACAATTTGAAATGATACGAAACTTCTCAGATCATTTATATATGTTAGGAGGGAAGGTTATGGTTGAAATCCATGCAAAAAATCATCTGAAAATTAGATTTTATGAAACTTTTCGAAATGCAAGATTCGGTCAAAAATCGTAGTATATTATATACTAGTTTCGGTCAAAAAAATCAAATTTAATTGGGGGCTATTTGAAATGATACGATACTTTTCAGATCATTTATATATGTTAAGAGGAAAGGTTATGATGGAAGTCCATGCAAAAAAACATCAGAAAATTAGATTCTATGAAACTTCTCGAAATGCAAGTTTCGGTAAAAAATCGTAGTATATTATACACTAGTTTCGGCAAAAAAAATCAAATTTAATTGGGGACTATTTGAAATGATACGAGACTTTTCAGATCATTTATATATGTTATGAGGAAAGGTTAAGATGAAAGTCCATGCAAAAAAATCATCTGAAAACTAGATTGTATGAAACTATTCGAAATGCAAGTTTCGGTCAAAAATCATAATATATTATACACTAGTTTATACTAGTTTCGGTGAAAAATCAAATTAAATCGGGGACTGTTCGAAATGATACGAAACGTCTAATGTCATTTATATATTTTACGAGGGAAGGTTATGATGGAAGTCCAGCAAAAAATCATCTAAAAATTAGATTTTATGAAACTTTTCGAAGTGCAAGTTTCGGTCAAAAATCGTAGTATATTATACACTAGTTTCGGCCAAAAAAATCAAATTTAATTTTGTAATATTTGAAATTATATGAGACTTTTCAGATCATTAATATATGTTAAGAGGAAAGGTTATGATGGAAGTCAATGCAAAAAATCATCAGAAAATTAGATTCTATGAAACTTCTCGAAATGCAAGTTTACGTAAAAAAATCGTAGCATATTTATACACTAGTTTCGGAAAAAAAAATCAAATTTAATTGAGGACTATTTGAAATGATACGAGACTTTTCAGATTATTCATATATGTTAAGAGGAAAGGTTATGATGGAAGTCCATGCAAAAAAATCATCTGAAAACTAGATTCTATGAAACTATTAGAAATGCAAGTTTCGTCCAAAAATCATAATATATTATACATTAGTTTATACTAGTTTCGGTAAAATAAAATTAAATCGGGGACTGTTCGAAATGATACGAAACGTCTAATATCATTTATATAATTTACGAGGAAAGGTTAAGATGGAATTACATGCAAAAAATCATCCGAAAATTAGATTTTATGAAACTTTACGAAATGCAAGTTTCTGTCAAAAATCGTAGTATATTATACACTAGTTTCGGTCAAAAAAATCAAATTTAATTGGGGACAATTTGAAATGATACGAAACTTTTCAGATCATTTATATATGTTAAGAGGGAAGGTTATGGTTGAAATCCATGCAAAAAATCATCTGAAAATTAGATTTTATGAAACTTTTCGAAATGCATGATTCGGTCAAAAATCGTAGTATATTATATACTAGTTTCGGTCAAAAAAATCAAATTTAATTGGGGGCTATTTGAAATGATACGATACTTTTCAGATCATTTATATATGTTAAGAGGAAAGGTTATGATGGAAGTCCATGCAAAAAAACATCAGAAAATTAGATTCTATGAAACTTCTCGAAATGCAAGTTTCGGTAAAAAATCGTAGTATATTATACACTAGTTTCGGCAAAAAAAATCAAATTTAATTGGGGACTATTTGAAATGATACGAGACTTTTCAGATCATTTATATATGTTATGAGGAAAGGTTAAGATGAAAGTCCATGCAAAAAAATCATCTGAAAACTAGATTATATGAAACTATTCGAAATGCAAGTTTCGGTCAAAAATCATAATATATTATACACTAGTTTATACTAGTTTCGGTGAAAAATCAAATTAAATCGGGGACTGTTCGAAATGATACGAAACGTCTAATGTCATTTATATATTTTACGAGGGAATGTTATGATGGAAGTCCATGCAAAAAATCATCTAAAAATTAGATTTTATGAAACTTTTCGAAGTGCAAGTTTCGGTCAAAAATCGTAGTATATTATACACTAGTTTCGGCAAACAAAATCAAATTTAATTTTGTAATATTTGAAATTATACGAGACTTTTCAGATCATTAATATATGTTAAGAGGAAAGGTTATGATGGAAGTCAATGCAAAAAATCATCAGAAAATTAGATTCTATGAAACTTCTCGAAATGCAAGTTTACGTAAAAAAATCGTAGTATATTTATACACTAGTTTCGGAAAAAAAAATCAAATTTAATTGGGGACTATTTGAAATGATACGAGACTTTTCAGATCATTTATATATGTTAAGAGGAAAGGTTATGATGGAAGTCCATGCAAAAAAATCATCTGAAAACTAGATTCTATGAAACTATTAGAAATGCAAGTTTCGTCCAAAAATCATAATATGTTATACATTAGTTTATACTAGTTTCGGTCTAAAATAAAATTAAATCGGGGACTGTTCGAAATGATACGAAACGTCTAATATCATTTATATAATTTACGAGGAAAGGTTAAGATGGATTTACATGCAAAAAATCATCTGAAAATTAGATTTTATGAAACTTTACGAAATGCAAGTTTCTGTCAAAAATCGTAGTATGTTATACACTAGTTTCAGTCAAAAAAATCAAATTTAATTGGGGACAATTTGAAATGATACGAAACTTCTCAGATCATTTATATATGTTAGGAGGGAAGGTTATGGTTGAAATCCATGCAAAAAATCATCTGAAAATTAGATTTTATGAAACTTTTCGAAATGCAAGATTCGGTCAAAAATCGTAGTATATTATATACTAGTTTCGGTCAAAAAAATCAAATTTAATTGGGGGCTATTTGAAATGATACGATACTTTTCAGATCATTTATATATGTTAAGAGGAAAGGTTATGATGGAAGTCCATGCAAAAAAACATCAGAAAATTAGATTCTATGAAACTTCTCGAAATGCAAGTTTCGGTAAAAAATCGTAGTATATTATACACTAGTTTCGGCAAAAAAAATCAAATTTAATTGGGGACTATTTGAAATGATACGAGACTTTTCAGATCATTTATATATGTTATGAGGAAAGGTTAAGATGAAAGTCCATGCAAAAAAATCATCTGAAAACTAGATTGTATGAAACTATTCGAAATGCAAGTTTCGGTCAAAAATCATAATATATTATACACTAGTTTATACTAGTTTCGGTGAAAAATCAAATTAAATCGGGGACTGTTCGAAATGATACGAAACGTCTAATGTCATTTATATATTTTACGAGGGAAGGTTATGATGGAAGTCCAGCAAAAAATCATCTAAAAATTAGATTTTATGAAACTTTTCGAAGTGCAAGTTTCGGTCAAAAATTGTAGTATATTATACACTAGTTTCGGCCAAAAAAAATCAAATTTAATTTTGTAATATTTGAAATTATATGAGACTTTTCAGATCATTAATATATGTTAAGAGGAAAGGTTATGATGGAAGTCAATGCAAAAAATCATCAGAAAATTAGATTCTATGAAACTTCTCGAAATGCAAGTTTACGTAAAAAAATCGTAGCATATTTATACACTAGTTTCGGAAAAAAAAATCAAATTTAATTGAGGACTATTTGAAATGATACGAGACTTTTCAGATTATTCATATATGTTAAGAGGAAAGGTTATGATGGAAGTCCATGCAAAAAAATCATCTGAAAACTAGATTCTATGAAACTATTAGAAATGCAAGTTTCGTCCAAAAATCATAATATATTATACATTAGTTTATACTAGTTTCGGTAAAATAAAATTAAATCGGGGACTGTTCGAAATGATACGAAACGTCTAATATCATTTATATAATTTACGAGGAAAGGTTAAGATGGAATTACATGCAAAAAATCATCCGAAAATTAGATTTTATGAAACTTTACGAAATGCAAGTTTCTGTCAAAAATCGTAGTATATTATACACTAGTTTCGGTCAAAAAAATCAAATTTAATTGGGGACAATTTGAAATGATACGAAACTTTTCAGATCATTTATATATGTTAAGAGGGAAGGTTATGGTTGAAATCCATGCAAAAAATCATCTGAAAATTAGATTTTATGAAACTTTTCGAAATGCATGATTCGGTCAAAAATCGTAGTATATTATATACTAGTTTCGGTCAAAAAAATCAAATTTAATTGGGGGCTATTTGAAATGATACGATACTTTTCAGATCATTTATATATGTTAAGAGGAAAGGTTATGATGGAAGTCCATGCAAAAAAACATCAGAAAATTAGATTCTATGAAACTTCTCGAAATGCAAGTTTCGGTAAAAAATCGTAGTATATTATACACTAGTTTCGGCAAAAAAAATCAAATTTAATTGGGGACTATTTGAAATGATACGAGACTTTTCAGATCATTTATATATGTTATGAGGAAAGGTTAAGATGAAAGTCCATGCAAAAAAATCATCTGAAAACTAGATTATATGAAACTATTCGAAATGCAAGTTTCGGTCAAAAATCATAATATATTATACACTAGTTTATACTAGTTTCGGTGAAAAATCAAATTAAATCGGGGACTGTTCGAAATGATACGAAACGTCTAATGTCATTTATATATTTTACGAGGGAATGTTATGATGGAAGTCCATGCAAAAAATCATCTAAAAATTAGATTTTATGAAACTTTTCGAAGTGCAAGTTTCGGTCAAAAATCGTAGTATATTATACACTAGTTTCGGCAAACAAAATCAAATTTAATTTTGTAATATTTGAAATTATACGAGACTTTTCAGATCATTAATATATGTTAAGAGGAAAGGTTATGATGGAAGTCAATGCAAAAAATCATCAGAAAATTAGATTCTATGAAACTTCTCGAAATGCAAGTTTACGTAAAAAAATCGTAGTATATTTATACACTAGTTTCGGAAAAAAAAATCAAATTTAATTGGGGACTATTTGAAATGATACGAGACTTTTCAGATCATTTATATATGTTAAGAGGAAAGGTTATGATGGAAGTCCATGCAAAAAAATCATCTGAAAACTAGATTCTATGAAACTATTAGAAATGCAAGTTTCGTCCAAAAATCATAATATGTTATACATTAGTTTATACTAGTTTCGGTCTAAAATAAAATTAAATCGGGGACTGTTCGAAATGATACGAAACGTCTAATATCATTTATATAATTTACGAGGAAAGGTTAAGATGGATTTACATGCAAAAAATCATCTGAAAATTAGATTTTATGAAACTTTACGAAATGCAAGTTTCTGTCAAAAATCGTAGTATGTTATACACTAGTTTCAGTCAAAAAAATCAAATTTAATTGGGGACAATTTGAAATGATACGAAACTTCTCAGATCATTTATATATGTTAGGAGGGAAGGTTATGGTTGAAATCCATGCAAAAAATCATCTGAAAATTAGATTTTATGAAACTTTTCGAAATGCAAGATTCGGTCAAAAATCGTAGTATATTATATACTAGTTTCGGTCAAAAAAATCAAATTTAATTGGGGGCTATTTGAAATGATACGATACTTTTCAGATCATTTATATATGTTAAGAGGAAAGGTTATGATGGAAGTCCATGCAAAAAAACATCAGAAAATTAGATTCTATGAAACTTCTCGAAATGCAAGTTTCGGTAAAAAATCGTAGTATATTATACACTAGTTTCGGCAAAAAAAATCAAATTTAATTGGGGACTATTTGAAATGATACGAGACTTTTCAGATCATTTATATATGTTATGAGGAAAGGTTAAGATGAAAGTCCATGCAAAAAAATCATCTGAAAACTAGATTGTATGAAACTATTCGAAATGCAAGTTTCGGTCAAAAATCATAATATATTATACACTAGTTTATACTAGTTTCGGTGAAAAATCAAATTAAATCGGGGACTGTTCGAAATGATACGAAACGTCTAATGTCATTTATATATTTTACGAGGGAAGGTTATGATGGAAGTCCAGCAAAAAATCATCTAAAAATTAGATTTTATGAAACTTTTCGAAGTGCAAGTTTCGGTCAAAAATTGTAGTATATTATACACTAGTTTCGGCCAAAAAAAATCAAATTTAATTTTGTAATATTTGAAATTATATGAGACTTTTCAGATCATTAATATATGTTAAGAGGAAAGGTTATGATGGAAGTCAATGCAAAAAATCATCAGAAAATTAGATTCTATGAAACTTCTCGAAATGCAAGTTTACGTAAAAAAATCGTAGCATATTTATACACTAGTTTCGGAAAAAAAAATCAAATTTAATTGAGGACTATTTGAAATGATACGAGACTTTTCAGATTATTCATATATGTTAAGAGGAAAGGTTATGATGGAAGTCCATGCAAAAAAATCATCTGAAAACTAGATTCTATGAAACTATTAGAAATGCAAGTTTCGTCCAAAAATCATAATATATTATACATTAGTTTATACTAGTTTCGGTAAAATAAAATTAAATCGGGGACTGTTCGAAATGATACGAAACGTCTAATATCATTTATATAATTTACGAGGAAAGGTTAAGATGGAATTACATGCAAAAAATCATCCGAAAATTAGATTTTATGAAACTTTACGAAATGCAAGTTTCTGTCAAAAATCGTAGTATATTATACACTAGTTTCGGTCAAAAAAATCAAATTTAATTGGGGACAATTTGAAATGATACGAAACTTTTCAGATCATTTATATATGTTAAGAGGGAAGGTTATGGTTGAAATCCATGCAAAAAATCATCTGAAAATTAGATTTTATGAAACTTTTCGAAATGCATGATTCGGTCAAAAATCGTAGTATATTATATACTAGTTTCGGTCAAAAAAATCAAATTTAATTGGGGGCTATTTGAAATGATACGATACTTTTCAGATCATTTATATATGTTAAGAGGAAAGGTTATGATGGAAGTCCATGCAAAAAAACATCAGAAAATTAGATTCTATGAAACTTCTCGAAATGCAAGTTTCGGTAAAAAATCGTAGTATATTATACACTAGTTTCGGCAAAAAAAATCAAATTTAATTGGGGACTATTTGAAATGATACGAGACTTTTCAGATCATTTATATATGTTATGAGGAAAGGTTAAGATGAAAGTCCATGCAAAAAAATCATCTGAAAACTAGATTATATGAAACTATTCGAAATGCAAGTTTCGGTCAAAAATCATAATATATTATACACTAGTTTATACTAGTTTCGGTGAAAAATCAAATTAAATCGGGGACTGTTCGAAATGATACGAAACGTCTAATGTCATTTATATATTTTACGAGGGAATGTTATGATGGAAGTCCATGCAAAAAATCATCTAAAAATTAGATTTTATGAAACTTTTCGAAGTGCAAGTTTCGGTCAAAAATCGTAGTATATTATACACTAGTTTCGGCAAACAAAATCAAATTTAATTTTGTAATATTTGAAATTATACGAGACTTTTCAGATCATTAATATATGTTAAGAGGAAAGGTTATGATGGAAGTCAATGCAAAAAATCATCAGAAAATTAGATTCTATGAAACTTCTCGAAATGCAAGTTTACGTAAAAAAATCGTAGTATATTTATACACTAGTTTCGGAAAAAAAAATCAAATTTAATTGGGGACTATTTGAAATGATACGAGACTTTTCAGATCATTTATATATGTTAAGAGGAAAGGTTATGATGGAAGTCCATGCAAAAAAATCATCTGAAAACTAGATTCTATGAAACTATTAGAAATGCAAGTTTCGTCCAAAAATCATAATATGTTATACATTAGTTTATACTAGTTTCGGTCTAAAATAAAATTAAATCGGGGACTGTTCGAAATGATACGAAACGTCTAATATCATTTATATAATTTACGAGGAAAGGTTAAGATGGATTTACATGCAAAAAATCATCTGAAAATTAGATTTTATGAAACTTTACGAAATGCAAGTTTCTGTCAAAAATCGTAGTATGTTATACACTAGTTTCAGTCAAAAAAATCAAATTTAATTGGGGACAATTTGAAATGATACGAAACTTTTCAGATCATTTATATATGTTAGGAGGGAAGGTTATGGTTGAAATCCATGCAAAAAATCATCTGAAAATTAGATTTTATGAAACTTTTCGAAATGCAAGATTCGGTCAAAAATCGTAGTATATTATATACTAGTTTCGGTCAAAAAAATCAAATTTAATTGGGGGCTATTTGAAATGATACGATACTTTTCAGATCATTTATATATGTTAAGAGGAAAGGTTATGATGGAAGTCCATGCAAAAAAACATCAGAAAATTAGATTCTATGAAACTTCTCGAAATGCAAGTTTCGGTAAAAAATCGTAGTATATTATACACTAGTTTCGGCAAAAAAAATCAAATTTAATTGGGGACTATTTGAAATGATACGAGACTTTTCAGATCATTTATATATGTTATGAGGAAAGGTTAAGATGAAAGTCCATGCAAAAAATTCATCTGAAAACTAGATTGTATGAAACTATTTGAAATGCAAGTTTCGGTCAAAAATCATAATATATTATACACTAGTTTATACTAGTTTCGGTGAAAAATCAAATTAAATCGGGGACTGTTCGAAATGATACGAAACGTCTAATGTCATTTATATATTTTACGAGGGAAGGTTATGATGGAAGTCCATGCAAAAAATCATCTAAAAATTAGATTTTATGAAACTTTTCGAAGTGCAAGTTTCGGTCAAAAATCGTAGTATATTATACACTAGTTTCGGCAAAAAAAATCAAATTTAATTTTGTAATATTTGAAATTATACGAGACTTTTCAGATCATTAATATATGTTAAGAGGAAAGGTTATGATGGAAGTCAATGCAAAAAATCATCAGAAAATTAGATTCTATGAAACTTCTCGAAATGCAAGTTTACGTAAAAAAATCGTAGTATATTTATACACTAGTTTCGGAAAAAAAAATCAAATTTAATTGGGGACTATTTGAAATGATACGAGACTTTTCAGATTATTCATATATGTTAAGAGGAAAGGTTAAAATGGAAGTCCATGCAAAAAAATCATCTAAAAACTAGATTCTATGAAACTATTAGAAATGCAAGTTTCGTCCAAAAATCATAATATATTATACATTAGTTTATACTAGTTTCGGTCAAATAAAATTAAATCGGGGACTGTTCGAAATGATACGAAACGTCTAATATCATTTATATAATTTACGAGGAAAGGTTAAGATGGATTTACATGCAAAAAATCATCTGAAAATTAGATTTTATGAAACTTTACGAAATGCAAGTTTCTGTCAAAAATCGTAGTATGTTATACACTAGTTTCAGTCAAAAAAATCAAATTTAATTGGGGACAATTTGAAATGATACGAAACTTTTCAGATCATTTATATATGTTAGGAGGGAAGGTTATGGTTGAAATCCATGCAAAAAATCATCTGAAAATTAGATTTTATGAAACTTTTCGAAATGCAAGATTCGGTCAAAAATCGTAGTATATTATATACTAGTTTCGGTCAAAAAAATTAAATTTAATTGGGGGCTATTTGAAATGATACGATACTTTTCAGATCATTTATATATGTTAAGAGGAAAGGTTATGATGGAAGTCCATGCAAAAAAACATCAGAAAATTAGATTCTATGAAACTTCTCGAAATGCAAGTTTCGGTAAAAAATCGTAGTATATTATACACTAGTTTCGGCAAAAAAAATCAAATTTAATTGGGGACTATTTGAAATGATACGAGACTTTTCAGATCATTTATATATGTTACGAGGAAAGGTTAAGATGAAAGTCCATGCAAAAAAATCATCTGAAAACTAGATTGTATGAAACTATTCGAAATGCAAGTTTCGGTCAAAAATCATAATATATTATACACTAGTTTTTACTAGTTTCGGTGAAAAATCAAATTAAATCGGGGACTGTTCGAAATGATACGAAACGTCTAATGTCATTTATATATTTTACGAGGGAAGGTTATGATGGAAGTCCATGCAAAAAATCATCTAAAAATTAGATTTTATGAAACTTTTCGAAGTGCAAGTTTCGGTCAAAAATCGTAGTATATTATACACTAGTTTCGGCAAAAAAAATCAAATTTAATTTTGTAATATTTGAAATTATACGAGACTTTTCAGATCATTAATATATGTTAAGAGGAAAGGTTATGATGGAAGTCAATGCAAAAAATCATCAGAAAATTAGATTCTATGAAACTTCTCGAAATGCAAGTTTACGTAAAAAAATCGTAGTATATTTATACACTAGTTTCGGAAAAAAAAATCAAATTTAATTGGGGACTATTAGAAATGATACGAGACTTTTCAGATCATTTATATATGTTAAGAGAAAAGGTTATGATGGAAGTCCATGCAAAAAAATCATCTGAAAACTAGATTCTATGAAACTATTAGAAATGCAAGTTTCGTCCAAAAATCATAATATGTTATACATTAGTTTATACTAGTTTCGGTCTAAAATAAAATTAAATCGGGGACTGTTCGAAATGATACGAAACGTATAATATCATTTATATAATTTACGAGGAAAGGTTAAGATGGATTTACATGCAAAAAATCATCTGAAAATTAGATTTTATGAAACTTTACGAAATGCAAGTTTCTGTCAAAAATCGTAGTATGTTATACACTAGTTTCAGTCAAAAAAATCAAATTTAATTGGGGACAATTTGAAATGATACGAAACTTTTCAGATCATTTATATATGTTAAGAGGGAAGGTTATGGTTCAAATCCATGCAAAAAAATCATCTGAAAACTAGATTGTATGAAACTATTCGAAATGCAAGTTTAAGTCAAAAATCATAATATATTATACACTAGTTTATACTAGTTTCGGTGAAAAATTAAATTAAATCGGGGACTGTTCGAAATGATACGAAACGTCTAATGTCATTTATATATTTTACGAGGGAAGGTTATGATGGAAGTCCATGCAAAAAATCATCTAAAAATTAGATTTTATGAAACTTTTCGAAGTGCAAGTTTCGGTCAAAAATCGTAGTATATTATACACTAGTTTCGGCAAAAAAAATCAAATTTAATTTTGTAATATTTGAAATTATACGAGACTTTTCAGATCATTAATATATGTTAAGAGGAAAGGTTATGATGGAAGTCAATGCAAAAAATCATCAGAAAATTAGATTCTATGAAACTTCTCGAAATGCAAGTTTACGTAAAAAAATCGTAGTATATTTATACACTAGTTTCGGAAAAAAAAAATCAAATTTAATTGGGGACTATTTGAAATGATACGATACTTTTCAGATTATTCATATATGTTAAGAGGAAAGGTTATGATGGAAGTCCATGCAAAAAAATCATCTGAAAACTAGATTCTATGAAACTATTAGAAATGCAAGTTTCGTCCAAAAATCATAATATATTATACATTAGTTTATACTTGTTTCGGTCAAATAAAATTAAATTGGGGACTGTTCGAAATGATACGAAACGTCTAATATCATTTATATAATTTACGAGGAAAGGTTAAGATGGATTTACATGCAAAAAATCATCTGAAAATTAGATTTTATGAAACTTTACGAAATGCAAGTTCTGTCAAAAATCGTAGTATGTTATACACTAGTTTCAGTCAAAAAAATCAAATTTAATTGGGGACAATTTGAAATGATACGAAACATTTCAGATCATTTATATATGTTAAGAGGGAAGGTTATGGTTCAAATCCATGCAAAAAATCATCTGAAAATTAGATTTTATGAAACTTTTCGAAATGCAAGATTCGGTCAAAAATCGTAGTATATTATATACTAGTTTCGGTCAAAAAAATAAAATTTAATTGGGGACTATTTGAAATGATACGATACTTATCAGATAACTTATATATGTTAAGAGGAAAGGTTATGATGGAAGTCAATGCAAAAAATCATCAGAAAATTAGATTCTATGAAACTTCTTAAAATGCAAGTATACGTAAAAAAATATTAGTATATTTATACACTAGTTTCGGCAAAAAAAATCAAATTTAATTGGGGACTATTTG
The DNA here is from genome assembly GCA_963966055.1 of Lathyrus aphaca. Classification (NCBI taxonomy): domain Eukaryota; kingdom Viridiplantae; phylum Streptophyta; class Magnoliopsida; order Fabales; family Fabaceae; genus Lathyrus; species Lathyrus aphaca. The sequence continues at coordinate 237,716,363 of OZ014522.1, forward strand.
AAATGATACGAGACTTTTCAGATCATTTATATATGTTAAGAGGAAAGGTTATGATGGAAGTCCATGCAAAAAAATCATCTGAAAACTAGATTCTATGAAACTATTAGAAATGCAAGTTTCGTCCAAAAATCATAATATATTATACATTAGTTTATACTAGTTTCGGTCTAAAATAAAATTAAATCGGGGACTGTTCGAAATGATACGAAACGTCTAATATCATTTATATAATTTACGAGGAAAGGTTAAGATGGAATTACATGCAAAAAAATCATCTGAAAATTAGATTTTATGAAACTTTACGAAATGCAAGTTTCTGTCAAAAATCGTAGTATATTATACACTAGTTTCGGTCAAAAAAATCAAATTTAATTGGGGACAATTTGAAATGATACGAAACTTTTCAGATCATTTATATATGTTAAGAGGGAAGGTTATGGTGGAAATCCATGCAAAAAATTATCTGAAAATTAGATTTTATGAAACTTTTCGAAATGCAAGATTCGGTCAAAAATCGTAGTATATTATATACTAGTTTCGGTCAAAAAAATCAAATTTAATTGGGGACTATTTGAAATGATTCGATTCTTATCAGATCACTTATATATGTTAAGAGGAAAGGTTATGATGGAAGTCCATGCAAAAAAAACATCAGAAAATTAGATTCTATGAAACTTCTCGAAATGCAAGTTTCGGTAAAAAAATCGTAGTATATTATACACTAGTTTCGGCAAAAAAAAAATTTAATTGGGGACTATTTGAAATGATACGAGACTATTCAGATCATTTATATATGTTATGAGGAAAGGTTATGATGGAAGTCCATGCAAAAAAATCATCTGAAAACTAGATTGTATGAAACTATTCGAAATGCAAGTTTCGGTCAAAAATCATAATATATTATAGACTAGTTTATACTAGTTTCGGTGAAAAATCAAATTAAATCGGGGACTGTTCGAAATAATACGAAACGTCTAATATCATTTATATATTTTACGAGGGAAGGTTATGATGGAAGTCCATGCAAAAAATCATCTGAAAATTAGATTTTATGAAACATTTTGAAGTGCAAGTTTCGGTCAAAAATCGTTGTATATTATACACTAGTTTCGGCAAAATAATCAAATTTAATTGGGTACTATTTGAAATTATACGATACTTTTCAGATCATTAATATATGTTAAGAGGGAAGGTTATGATGGAAGTCAATGCAAAAAATCATCTAAAAATTAGATTCTATGAAACTTCTCGAAACGCAAGATTCGGTAAAAGAATCGTAGTACATTATACAATAGTTTCGGCAAAAAAAATCAAATTTAATTGGGGACTATATAAAATGATACGAGACTTTTCAAATCATTTATATATTTTATGAGGAAAGGTTAAGATGGAAGTCCATGTAAAAAAATCATATGAAAACTAGATTGTATGAAACTATTCGAAATGCAAGTTTCGGTCAAAAATCATAATATATTATACACTAGTTTATACTAGTTTCGGTGAAAAATCAAATTAAATCGGGGACTGTTCGAAATGATACGAAACGTCTAATATCATTTATATATTTTACGAGGGAAGGTTATGATGGAAGTCCATGCAAAAAATCATCTGAAAATTAGATTTTATGAAACTTTTCGAAGTGCAAGTTTCGGTCAAAAATCGTAGTATATTATACACTAGTTTCGGCAAAAAAATAAAATTTAATTGGGTACTATTTGAAATTATACGAGACTTTTCAGATCATTAATAAATATTAAGAGGAAAGGTTATGATGGAAGTCAATGCAAAAAATCATCAGAAAATTAGATTCTATGAAACTTCTCGAAATGCAAGTTTACCTAAAAAAATCGTAGTATATTATACACTAGTTTCGGCAAAAATAAATCAAATTTAATTGGGGACTATTTTAAATGATACGAGACTTTTCAGATCATTTATATATGTTAAGAGGAAAGGTTATGATGGAAGTCCATGCAAAAAAATCATCTGAAAACTAGATTCTATGAAACTATTAGAAATGCAAGTTTCGTCCAAAAATCATAATATATTATACATTAGTTTATACTAGTTTCGGTCTAAAATAAAATTAAATCGGGGACTGTTCGAAATGATACGAAACGTCTAATATCATTTATATAATTTACGAGGAATGGTTATGATGGAATTACATGCAAAAAATCATCTGAAAATTAGATTTTATGAAACTTTACGAAATGCAAGTTTCTGTCAAAAATCTTAGTATATTATACACTAGTTTCGGTCAAAAAAATCAAATTTAATTGGGGACAATTTGAAATGATACGAAACTTTTCAGATCATTTATATATGTTAAGAGGGAAGGTTATGGTGGAAATCCAAGCAAAAAATCATCTGAAAATTAGATTTTATGAAACTTTTCGAAATGCAAGATTCGGTCAAAAATCGTAGTATATTATATACTAGTTTCGGTCAAAAAAATCAAATTTAATTGGGGACTATTTGAAATGATACGATACTTTTCAGATCACTTATATATGTTAAGAGGAAAGGTTATGATGGAAGTCCATGAAAAAAAACATCAGAAAATTAGATTCTATGAAACTTCTCGAAATGCAAGTTTCGGTAAAACATCGTAGTATATTATACACTAGTTTCGGCAAAAAAAAAAAAATTTAATTGGGGACTATTTGAAATGATACGAGACTTTTCAGATCATTTATATATGTTATGAGGAAAGGTTAAGATGGAAGTCCATGCAAAAAAATCATCTGAAAACTAGATTGTATGAAACTAATCGAAATGCAAGTTTCGGTCAAAAATCATAATATATTAATACATTAGTTTATACTAGTTTCGGTGAAAATCAAATTAAATCGGGGACTGTTCGAAATGATACGAAACGTCTAATATCATTTATAAATTTTACGAGGGAAGGTTATGATGGAAGTCCATGCAAAAAATCATCTGAAAATTAGATTTTATTAAACTTTTCGAAGTGCAAGTTTCGGTCAAAAATCGTAGTATATTATACACTAGTTTCGGCAAAAAAATCAAATTTAATTGGGTACTATTTGAAATTATACGAGACTTTTCAGATCATTAATATATGTTAAGAGAAAAGGTTATGATGGAAGTCAATGTAAAAAATCATCAGAAAATTAGATTCTATGAAACTTCTCGAAATGCAAGTTTACGTAAAAAAATTCGTAGTATATTATACACTAGTTTTCGGCAAAAAAAAATCAAATTTAATTGGGGACTATTTGAAATGATACGAGACTTTTCAGACCATTTATATATGTTCAGAGGAATGGTTATGATGGAAGTCCATGCAAAAAAATCATCTGAAAACTAGATTCTATGAAACTATTAGAAATGCAAGTTTCGTCCAAAAATCATAATATATTATACATTAGTTTATACTAGTTTCGGTCTAAAATAAAATTAAATCGGGGACTGTTCGAAATGATACGAAATGTCTAATATCATTTATATAATTTACGAGGAAAGGTTATGATGGTATTACATGCAAAAAATCATCTGAAAATTAGATTTTATGAAACTTTACGAAATGCAAGTTTCTGTCAAAAATCGTAGTATATTATACACTAGTTCCTATCAAAAAAATCAAATTTAATTGGGTACAATTTGAAATGATACGAAACTTTTCAGATCATTTATATATGTTAAGAGGGAAGGTTATGGTGGAAGTCCAAGCAAAAAATCATCTGAAAATTAGATTTTATGAAACTTTTCGAAATGGAAGATTCGGTCAAAAATCGTAGTATATTATATACTAGTTTCGGTCAAAAAAATCAAATTTAATTGGGGACTATTTGAAATGATACGATACTTTTCAGATCACTTATATATGTTAAGAGGAAAGGTTATGATGGAAGTCCATGAAAAAAAACATCAGAAAATTAGATTCTATGAAACTTCTCGAAATGCAAGTTTCGGTAAAAAATCGTAGTATATTATACAATAGTTTCGGCAAAAAAAAAAAATTTAATTGGGGACTATTTGAAATGATACGAGACTTTTCAGATCATTTATATATGTTATGAGGAAAGGTTAAGATGGAAGTCCATGCAAAAAAATCATCTGAATACTAGATTGTATGAAACTATTCGAAATGCAAGTTTCGGTCAAAAATCATAATATATTAATACACTAGTTTATACTAGTTTCGGTGAAAATCAAATTAAATCGGGGACTGTTCAAAATGATACGAAACGTCTAATATCATTTATAAATTTTACAAGGGAAGGTTATGATGGAAGTCCATGCAAAAAATCATCTGAAAATTAGATTTTATTAAACTTTTCGAAGTGCAAGTTTCGGTCAAAAATCGTAGTATATTATACACTAGTTTCGGCAAAAAAATCAAATTTAATTGGGTACTATTTGAAATTATACGAGACTTTTCAGATCATTAATATATGTTAAGAGAAAAGGTTATGATGGAAGTCAATGCAAAAAATCATCAGAAAATTAGATTCTATGAAACTTCTCGAAATGCAAGTTTACGTAAACAAATTCGTAGTATATTATACACTAGTTTTCGGCAAAAAAAAAATCAAATTTAATTGGGGACTATTTGAAATGATACGAGACTTTTCAGACCATTTCTATATGTTCAGAGGAAAGTTTATGATGGAAGTCCATGCAAAAAAATCATCTGAAAACTAGATTCTATGAAACTATTACAAATGCAAGTTTCGTCCAAAAATCATAATATATTATACATTAGTTTATACTAGTTTCGGTCTAAAATAAAATTAAATCGGGGACTGTTCGAAATGATACAAAACGTCTAATATCATTTATATAATTTACGAGGAAAGGTTATGATGGAATTACATGCAAAAAATCATCTGAAAATTAGATTTTATGAAACTTTACGAAATGCAAGTTTCTGTCAAAAATCGTAGTATATTATACACTAGTTTCGGTCAAAAAAATCAAATTTAATTGGGGACAATTTGAAATGATACGAAACTTTTCAGATCATTTATATATGTTAAGAGGGAAGGTTATGGTGGAAATCCAAGCAAAAAATCATCTGAAAATTAGATTTTATGAAACTTTTCGAAATGCAAGATTCGGTCAAAAATCGTAGTATATTATATACTAGTTTCGGTCAAAAAAATCAAATTTAATTGGGGACTATTTGAAATGATACGATACTTTTCAGATCACTTATATATGTTAAGAGGAAAGGTTATGATGGAAGTCCATGAAAAAAAACATCAGAAAATTAGATTCTATGAAACTTCTCGAAATGCAAGTTTCGGTAAAACATCGTAGTATATTATACACTAGTTTCGGCAAAAAAAAAAAAATTTAATTGGGGACTATTTGAAATGATACGAGACTTTTCAGATCATTTATATATGTTATGAGGAAAGGTTAAGATGGAAGTCCATGCAAAAAAATCATCTGAAAACTAGATTGTATGAAACTATTCGAAATGCAAGTTTCGGTCAAAAATCATAATATATTAATACACTAGTTTATACTAGTTTCGGTGAAAATCAAATTAAATCGGGGACTGTTCGAAATGATACGAAACGTCTAATATCATTTATAAATTTTACGAGGGAAGGTTATGATGGAAGTCCATGCAAAAAATCATCTGAAAATTAGATTTTATTAAACTTTTCGAAGTGCAAGTTTCGGTCAAAAATCGTAGTATATTATACACTAGTTTCGGCAAAAAAATCAAATTTAATTGGGTACTATTTGAAATTATACGAGACTTTTCAGATCATTAATATATGTTAAGAGAAAAGGTTATGATGGAAGTCAATGCAAAAAATCATCAGAAAATTAGATTCTATGAAACTTCTCGAAATGCAAGTTTACGTAAAAAAATTCGTAGTATATTATACACTAGTTTTCGGCAAAAAAAAATCAAATTTAATTGGGGACTATTTGAAATGATACGAGACTTTTCAGACCATTTATATATGTTCAGAGGAATGGTTATGATGGAAGTCCATGCAAAAAAATCATCTGAAAACTAGATTCTATGAAACTATTAGAAATGCAAGTTTCGTCCAAAAATCATAATATATTATACATTAGTTTATACTAGTTTCGGTCTAAAATAAAACTAAATCGGGGACTGTTCGAAATGATACAAAATGTCTAATATCATTTATATAATTTACGAGGAAAGGTTATGATGGTATTACATGCAAAAAATCATCTGAAAATTAGATTTTATGAAACTTTACGAAATGCAAGTTTCTGTCAAAAATCGTAGTATATTATACACTAGTTCCTATCAAAAAAATCAAATTTAATTGGGGACAATTTGAAATGATACGAAACTTTTCAGATCATTTATATATGTTAAGAGGGAAGGTTATGGTGGAAGTCCAAGCAAAAAATCATCTGAAAATTAGATTTTATGAAACTTTTCGAAATGGAAGATTCGGTCAAAAATCGTAGTATATTATATACTAGTTTCGGTCAAAAAAATCAAATTTAATTGGGGACTATTTGAAATGATACGATACTTTTCAGATCACTTATATATGTTAAGAGGAAAGGTTATGATGGAAGTCCATGAAAAAAAACATCAGAAAATTAGATTCTATGAAACTTCTCGAAATGCAAGTTTCGGTAAAAAATCGTAGTATATTATACAATAGTTTCGGCAAAAAAAAAAAAAATTTAATTGGGGACTATTTGAAATGATACGAGACTTTTCAGATCATTTATATATGTTATGAGGAAAGGTTAAGATGGAAGTCCATGTAAAAAAATCATCTGAATACTAGATTGTATGAAACTATTCGAAATGCAAGTTTCGGTCAAAAATCATAATATATTAATACACTAGTTTATACTAGTTTCGGTGAAAATCAAATTAAATCGGGGACTGTTCGAAATGATACGAAACGTCTAATATCATTTATAAATTTTACGAGGGAAGGTTATGATGGAAGTCCATGCAAAAAATCATCTGAAAATTAGATTTTATTAAACTTTTCGAAGTGCAAGTTTCGGTCAAAAATCGTAGTATATTATACACTAGTTTCGGCAAAAAAATCAAATTTAATTGGGTACTATTTGAAATTATACGAGACTTTTCAGATCATTAATATATGTTAAGAGAAAAGGTTATGATGGAAGTCAATGCAAAAAATCATCAGAAAATTAGATTCTATGAAACTTCTCGAAATGCAAGTTTACGTAAACAAATTCGTAGTATATTATACACTAGTTTTCGGCAAAAAAAAAATCAAATTTAATTGGGGACTATTTGAAATGATACGAGGCTTTTCAGACCATTTATATATGTTCAGAGGAAAGGTTATGATGGAAGTCCATGCAAAAAAATCATCTGAAAACTAGATTCTATGAAACTATTAGAAATGCAAGTTTCGTCCAAAAATCATAATATATTATACATTAGTTTATACTAGTTTCGGTCTAAAATAAAATTAAATTGGGGACTGTTCGAAATGATACGAAACGTCTAATATCATTTATATAATTTACGAGGAAAGGTTATGATGGAATTACATGCAAAAAATCATCTGAAAATTAGATTTTATGAAACTTTACGAAATGCAAGTTTCTGTCAAAAATCGTAGTATATTATACACTAGTTTCGGTCAAAAAAATCAAATTTAATTGGGGACAATTTGAAATGATACGAAACTTTTCAGATCATTTATATATGTTAAGAGGGAAGGTTATGGTGGAAATCCAAGCAAAAAATCATCTGAAAATTAGATTTTATGAAACTTTTCGAAATGCAAGATTCGGTCAAAAATCGTAGTATATTATATACTAGTTTCGGTCAAAAAAATCAAATTTAATTGGGGATTATTTGAAATGATACGATACTTTTCAGATCACTTATATATGTTAAGAGGAAAGGTTATGATGGAAGTCCATGAAAAAAAACATCAGAAAATTAGATTCTATGAAACTTCTCGAAATGCAAGTTTCGGTAAAACATCGTAGTATATTATACACTAGGTTCGGCAAAAAAAAAAAATTTAATTGGGGACTATTTGAAATGATACGAGACTTTTCAGATCATTTATATATGTTATGAGGAAAGGTTAAGATGGAAGTCCATGCAAAAAAATCATCTGAAAACTAGATTGTATGAAACTATTCGAAATGCAAGTTTCGGTCAAAAATCATAATATATTAATACACTAGTTTATACTAGTTTCGGTGAAAATCAAATTAAATCGGGGACTGTTCGAAATGATACGAAACGTCTAATATCATTTATAAATTTTACGAGGGAGGTTATGATGGAAGTCCATGCAAAAAATCATCTGAAAATTAGATTTTATTAAACTTTTCGAAGTGCAAGTTTCGGTCAAAAATCGTAGTATATTATACACTAGTTTCGGCAAAAAAATCAAATTTAATTGGGTACTATTTGAAATTATACGAGACTTTTCAGATCATTAATATATGTTAAGAGAAAAGGTTATGATGGAAGTCAATGCAAAAAATCATCAGAAAATTAGATTCTATGAAACTTCTCGAAATGCAAGTTTACGTAAAAAAATTCGTAGTATATTATACACTAGTTTTCGGCAAAAAAAAACTCAAATTTAATTGGGGACTATTTGAAATGATACGAGACTTTTCAGACCATTTATATATGTTCAGAGGAATGGTTATGATGGAAGTCCATGCAAAAAAATCATCTGAAAACTAGATTCTATGAAACTATTAGAAATGCAAGTTTCGTCCAAAAATCATAATATATTATACATTAGTTTATACTAGTTTCGGTCTAAAATAAAATTAAATCGGGGACTGTTCGAAATGATACGAAACGTCTAATATCATTTATATAATTTACGAGGAAAGGTTATGATGGAATTACATGCAAAAAATCATCTGAAAATTAGATTTTATGAAACTTTACGAAATGCAAGTTTTTGTCAAAAATCGTAGTATATTATACACTAGTTTCGGTCAAAAAAATCAAATTTAATTGGGGACAATTTGAAATGATACGAAACTTTTCAGATCATTTATATATGTTAAGAGGGAAGGTTATGGTGGAAATCCAAGCAAAATATCATCTGAAAATTAGATTTTATGAAACTTTTCGAAATGAAAGATTCGGTCAAAAATCGTAGTATATTATATACTAGTTTCGGTCAAAAAAATCAAATTTAATTCGGGACTATTTGAAATGATACGATACTTTTCAGATCACTTATATATGTTAAGAGGAAAGGTTATAATGGAAGTCCATGAAAAAAAACATCAGAAAATTAGATTCTATGAAACTTCTCGAAATGCAAGTTTCGGTAAAAAATCGTAGTATATTATACACTAGTTTCGGCAAAAAAAAATAAAATTTAATTGGGGACTATTTGAAATGATACGAGACTTTTCAGATCATTTATATATGTTATGAGGAAAGGTTAAGATGGAAGTCCATGCAAAAAAATCATCTGAATACTAGATTGTATGAAACTATTCGAAATGCAAGTTTCGGTCAAAAATCATAATATATTAATACACTAGTTTATACTAGTTTCGGTGAAAATCAAATTAAATCGGGGACTGTTCGAAATGATACGAAACGTCTAATATCATTTATAAATTTTACGAGGGAAGGTTATGATGGAAGTCCATGCAAAAAATCATCTGAAAATTAGATTTTATTAAACTTTTCGAAGTGCAAGTTTCGGTCAAAAATCGTAGTATATTATACACTAGTTTCGGCAAAAAAATCAAATTTAATTGGGTACTATTTGAAATTATACGAGACTTTTCAGATCATTAATATATGTTAAGAGAAAAGGTTATGATGGAAGTCAATGCAAAAAATCATCAGAAAATTAGATTCTATGAAACTTCTCGAAATGCAAGTTTACGTAAACAAATTCGTAGTATATTATACACTAGTTTTCGGCAAAAAAAAAATCAAATTTAATTGGGGACTATTTGAAATGATACGAGACTTTTCAGACCATTTATATATGTTCAGAGGAAAGGTTATGATGGAAGTCCATGCAAAAAAATCATCTGAAAACTAGATTCTATGAAACTATTAGAAATGCAAGTTTCGTCCAAAAATCATAATATATTATACATTAGTTTATACTAGTTTCGGTCTAAAATAAAATTAAATCGGGGACTGTTCGAAATGATACGAAACGTCTAATATCATTTATATAATTTACGAGGAAAGGTTATGATGGAATTACATGCAAAAAATCATCTGAAAATTAGATTTTATGAAACTTTACGAAATGCAAGTTTTTGTCAAAAATCGTAGTATATTATACACTAGTTTCGGTCAAAAAAATCAAATTTAATTGGGGACAATTTGAAATGATACGAAACTTTTCAGATCATTTATATATTTTAAGAGGGAAGGTTATGGTGGAAATCCAAGCAAAATATCATCTGAAAATTAGATTTTATGAAACTTTTCGAAATGAAAGATTCGGTCAAAAATCGTAGTATATTATATACTAGTTTCGGTCAAAAAAATCAAATTTAATTCGGGACTATTTGAAATGATACGATACTTTTCAGATCACTTATATATGTTAAGAGGAAAGGTTATGATGGAAGTCCATGAAAAAAAACATCAGAAAATTAGATTCTATGAAACTTCTCGAAATGCAAGTTTCGGTAAAAAATCGTAGTATATTATACACTAGTTTCGGCAAAAAAAAAAAAAATTTAATTGGGGACTATTTGAAATGATACGAGACTTTTCAGATCATTTATATATGTTATGAGGAAAGGTTAAGATGGAAGTCCATGCAAAAAAATCATCTGAATACTAGATTGTATGAAACTATTCGAAATGCAAGTTTCGGTCAAAAATCATAATATATTAATACACTAGTTTATACTAGTTTCGGTGAAAATCAAATTAAATCGGGGACTGTTCGAAATGATACGAAACGTCTAATATCATTTATAAATTTTACGAGGGAAGGTTATGATGGAAGTCCATGCAAAAAATCATCTGAAAATTAGATTTTATTAAACTTTTCGAAGTGCAAGTTTCGGTCAAAAATCGTAGTATATTATACACTAGTTTCGGCAAAAAAATCAAATTTAATTGGGTACTATTTGAAATTATACGAGACTTTTCAGATCATTAATATATGTTAAGAGAAAAGGTTATGATGGAAGTCAATGCAAAAAATCATCAGAAAATTAGATTCTATGAAACTTCTCGAAATGCAAGTTTACGTAAAAAAATTCGTAGTATATTATACACTAGTTTTCGGCAAAAAAAAACTCAAATTTAATTGGGGACTATTTGAAATGATACGAGACTTTTCAGACCATTTATATATGTTCAGAGGAATGGTTATGATGGAAGTCCATGCAAAAAAATCATCTGAAAACTAGATTCTATGAAACTATTAGAAATGCAAGTTTCGTCCAAAAATCATAATATATTATACATTAGTTTATACTAGTTTCGGTCTAAAATAAAATTAAATCGGGGACTGTTCGAAATGATACGAAACGTCTAATATCATTTATATAATTTACGAGGAAAGGTTATGATGGAATTACATGCAAAAAATCATCTGAAAATTAGATTTTATGAAACTTTACGAAATGCAAGTTTTTGTCAAAAATCGTAGTATATTATACACTAGTTTCGGTCAAAAAAATCAAATTTAATTGGGGACAATTTGAAATGATACGAAACTTTTCAGATCATTTATATATGTTAAGAGGGAAGGTTATGGTGGAAATCCAAGCAAAATATCATCTGAAAATTAGATTTTATGAAACTTTTCGAAATGAAAGATTCGGTCAAAAATCGTAGTATATTATATACTAGTTTCGGTCAAAAAAATCAAATTTAATTCGGGACTATTTGAAATGATACGATACTTTTCAGATCACTTATATATGTTAAGAGGAAAGGTTATGATGGAAGTCCATGAAAAAAAACATCAGAAAATTAGATTCTATGAAACTTCTCGAAATGCAAGTTTCGGTAAAAAATCGTAGTATATTATACACTAGTTTCGGCAAAAAAAAAAAAAATTTAATTGGGGACTATTTGAAATGATACGAGACTTTTCAGATCATTTATATATGTTATGAGGAAAGGTTAAGATGGAAGTCCATGCAAAAAAATCATCTGAATACTAGATTGTATGAAACTATTCGAAATGCAAGTTTCGGTCAAAAATCATAATATATTAATACACTAGTTTATACTAGTTTCGGTGAAAATCAAATTAAATCGGGGACTGTTCGAAATGATACGAAACGTCTAATATCATTTATAAATTTTACGAGGGAAGGTTATGATGGAAGTCCATGCAAAAAATCATCTGAAAATTAGATTTTATTAAACTTTTCGAAGTGCAAGTTTCGGTCAAAAATCGTAGTATATTATACACTAGTTTCGGCAAAAAAATCAAATTTAATTGGGTACTATTTGAAATTATACGAGACTTTTCAGATCATTAATATATGTTAAGAGAAAAGGTTATGATGGAAGTCAATGCAAAAAATCATCAGAAAATTAGATTCTATGAAACTTCTCGAAATGCAAGTTTACGTAAACAAATTCGTAGTATATTATACACTAGTTTTCGGCAAAAAAAAAATCAAATTTAATTGGGGACTATTTGAAATGATACGAGACTTTTCAGACCATTTCTATATGTTCAGAGGAAAGTTTATGATGGAAGTCCATGCAAAAAAATCATCTGAAAACTAGATTCTATGAAACTATTACAAATGCAAGTTTCGTCCAAAAATCATAATATATTATACATTAGTTTATACTAGTTTCGGTCTAAAATAAAATTAAATCGGGGACTGTTCGAAATGATACAAAACGTCTAATATCATTTATATAATTTACGAGGAAAGGTTATGATGGAATTACATGCAAAAAATCATCTGAAAATTAGATTTTATGAAACTTTACGAAATGCAAGTTTCTGTCAAAAATCGTAGTATATTATACACTAGTTTCGGTCAAAAAAATCAAATTTAATTGGGGACAATTTGAAATGATACGAAACTTTTCAGATCATTTATATATGTTAAGAGGGAAGGTTATGGTGGAAATCCAAGCAAAAAATCATCTGAAAATTAGATTTTATGAAACTTTTCGAAATGCAAGATTCGGTCAAAAATCGTAGTATATTATATACTAGTTTCGGTCAAAAAAATCAAATTTAATTGGGGACTATTTGAAATGATACGATACTTTTCAGATCACTTATATATGTTAAGAGGAAAGGTTATGATGGAAGTCCATGAAAAAAAACATCAGAAAATTAGATTCTATGAAACTTCTCGAAATGCAAGTTTCGGTAAAACATCGTAGTATATTATACACTAGTTTCGGCAAAAAAAAAAAAATTTAATTGGGGACTATTTGAAATGATACGAGACTTTTCAGATCATTTATATATGTTATGAGGAAAGGTTAAGATGGAAGTCCATGCAAAAAAATCATCTGAATACTAGATTGTATGAAACTATTCGAAATGCAAGTTTCGGTCAAAAATCATAATATATTAATACACTAGTTTATACTAGTTTCGGTGAAAATCAAATTAAATCGGGGACTGTTCGAAATGATACGAAACGTCTAATATCATTTATAAATTTTACGAGGGAAGGTTATGATGGAAGTCCATGCAAAAAATCATCTGAAAATTAGATTTTATTAAACTTTTCGAAGTGCAAGTTTCGGTCAAAAATCGTAGTATATTATACACTAGTTTCGGCAAAAAAATCAAATTTAATTGGGTACTATTTGAAATTATACGAGACTTTTCAGATCATTAATATATGTTAAGAGAAAAGGTTATGATGGAAGTCAATGCAAAAAATCATCAGAAAATTAGATTCTATGAAACTTCTCGAAATGCAAGTTTACGTAAACAAATTCGTAGTATATTATACACTAGTTTTCGGCAAAAAAAAAATCAAATTTAATTGGGGACTATTTGAAATGATACGAGACTTTTCAGACCATTTATATATGTTCAGAGGAAAGGTTATGATGGAAGTCCATGCAAAAAAATCATCTGAAAACTAGATTCTATGAAACTATTAGAAATGCAAGTTTCGTCCAAAAATCATAATATATTATACATTAGTTTATACTAGTTTCGGTCTAAAATAAAATTAAATCGGGGACTGTTCGAAATGATACGAAACGTCTAATATCATTTATATAATTTACGAGGAAAGGTTATGATGGAATTACATGCAAAAAATCATCTGAAAATTAGATTTTATGAAACTTTACGAAATGCAAGTTTTTGTCAAAAATCGTAGTATATTATACACTAGTTTCGGTCAAAAAAATCAAATGTAATTGGGGACAATTTGAAATGATACGAAACTTTTCAGATCATTTATATATGTTAAGAGGGAAGGTTATGGTGGAAATCCAAGCAAAAAATCATCTGAAAATTAGATTTTATGAAACTTTTCGAAATGAAAGATTCGGTCAAAAATCGTTGTATATTATATACTAGTTTCGGTCAAAAAAATCAAATTTAATTGGGGACTATTTGAAATGATACGATACTTTTCAGATCACTTATATATGTTAAGAGGAAAGGTTATGATGGAAGTCCATGAAAAAAAACATCAGAAAATTAGATTCTATGAAACTTCTCGAAATGCAAGTTTCGGTAAAAAATCGTAGTATATTATACACTAGTTTCGGCAAAAAAAAAAAAATTTAATTGGGGACTATTTGAAATGATACGAGACTTTTCAGATCATTTATATATGTTATGAGGAAAGGTTAAGATGGAAGTCCATGCAAAAAAATCATCTGAAAACTAGATTGTATGAAACTATTCGAAATGCAAGTTTCGGTCAAAAATCATAATATATTAATACACTAGTTTATACTAGTTTCGGTGAAAATCAAATTAAATCGGGGACTGTTCGAAATGATACGAAACGTCTAATATCATTTATAAATTTTACGAGGGAAGGTTATGATGGAAGTCCATGCAAAAAATCATCTGAAAATTAGATTTTATTAAACTTTTCGAAGTGCAAGTTTCGGTCAAAAATCGTAGTATATTATACACTAGTTTCGGCAAAAAAATTAAATTTAATTGGGTACTATTTGAAATTATACGAGACTTTTCAGATCATTAATATATGTTAAGAGAAAAGGTTATGATGGAAGTCAATGCAAAAAATCATCAGAAAATTAGATTCTATGAAACTTCTCGAAATGCAAGTTTACGTAAACAAATTCGTAGTATATTATACACTAGTTTTCGGCAAAAAAAAAATCAAATTTAATTGGGGACTATTTGAAATGATACGAGACTTTTCAGACCATTTATATATGTTCAGAGGAAAGGTTATGATGGAAGTCCATGCAAAAAAATCATCTGAAAACTAGATTCTATGAAACTATTAGAAATGCAAGTTTCGTCCAAAAATCATAATATATTATACATTAGTTTATACTAGTTTCGGTCTAAAATAAAAGTAAATCGGGGACTGTTCGAAATGATACGAAACGTCTAATATCATTTATATAATTTACGAGGAAAGGTTATGATGGAATTACATGCAAAAAATCATCTGAAAATTAGATTTTATGAAACTTTACGAAATGCAAGTTTTTGTCAAAAATCGTAGTATATTATACACTAGTTTCGGTCAAAAAAATCAAATTTAATTGGGGACAATTTGAAATGATACGAAACTTTTCAGATCATTTATATATGTTAAGAGGGAAGGTTATGGTGGAAATCCAAGCAAAAAATCATCTGAAAATTAGATTTTATGAAACTTTTCGAAATGAAAGATTCGGTCAAAAATCGTTGTATATTATATACTAGTTTCGGTCAAAAAAATCAAATTTAATTGGGGACTATTTGAAATGATACGATACTTTTCAGATCACTTATATATGTTAAGAGGAAAGGTTATGATGGAAGTCCATGAAAAAAAACATCAGAAAATTAGATTCTATGAAACTTCTCGAAATGCAAGTTTCGGTAAAAAATCGTAGTATATTATACACTAGTTTCGGCAAAAAAAAAAAATTTAATTGGGGACTATTTGAAATGATACGAGACTTTTCAGATCATTTATATATGTTATGAGGAAAGGTTAAGATGGAAGTCCATGCAAAAAAATCATCTGAAAACTAGATTGTATGAAACTATTCGAAATGCAAGTTTCGGTCAAAAATCATAATATATTAATACACTAGTTTATACTAGTTTCGGAGAAAATCAAATTAAATCGGGGACTGTTCGAAATGATACGAAACGTCTAATATCATTTATAAATTTTACGAGGGAAGGTTATGATGGAAGTCCATGCAAAAAATCATCTGAAAATTAGATTTTATTAAACTTTTCGAAGTGCAAGTTTCGGTCAAAAATCGTAGTATATTATACACTAGTTTCGGCAAAAAAATCAAATTTAATTGGGTACTATTTGAAATTATACGAGACTTTTCAGATCATTAATATATGTTAAGAGAAAAGGTTATGATGGAAGTCAATGCAAAAAATCATCAGAAAATTAGATTCTATGAAACTTCTCGAAATGCAAGTTTACGTAAACAAATTCGTAGTATATTATACACTAGTTTTCGGCAAAAAAAAAATCAAATTTAATTGGGGACTATTTGAAATGATACGAGACTTTTCAGACCATTTATATATGTTCAGAGGAAAGGTTATGATGGAAGTCCATGCAAAAAAATCATCTGAAAACTAGATTCTATGAAACTATTAGAAATGCAAGTTTCGTCCAAAAATCATAATATATTATACATTAGTTTATACTAGTTTCGGTCTAAAATAAAATTAAATCGGGGACTGTTCGAAATGATACGAAACGTCTAATATCATTTATATAATTTACGAGGAAAGGTTATGATGGAATTACATGCAAAAAATCATCTGAAAATTAGATTTTATGAAACTTTACGAAATGCAAGTTTTTGTCAAAAATCGTAGTATATTATACACTAGTTTCGGTCAAAAAAATCAAATGTAATTGGGGACAATTTGAAATGATACGAAACTTTTCAGATCATTTATATATGTTAAGAGGGAAGGTTATGGTGGAAATCCAAGCAAAAAATCATCTGAAAATTAGATTTTATGAAACTTTTCGAAATGAAAGATTCGGTCAAAAATCGTTGTATATTATATACTAGTTTCGGTCAAAAAAATCAAATTTAATTGGGGACTATTTGAAATGATACGATACTTTTCAGATCACTTATATATGTTAAGAGGAAAGGTTATGATGGAAGTCCATGAAAAAAAACATCAGAAAATTAGATTCTATGAAACTTCTCGAAATGCAAGTTTCGGTAAAAAATCGTAGTATATTATACACTAGTTTCGGCAAAAAAAAAAAAATTTAATTGGGGACTATTTGAAATGATACGAGACTTTTCAGATCATTTATATATGTTATGAGGAAAGGTTAAGATGGAAGTCCATGCAAAAAAATCATCTGAAAACTAGATTGTATGAAACTATTCGAAATGCAAGTTTCGGTCAAAAATCATAATATATTAATACACTAGTTTATACTAGTTTCGGTGAAAATCAAATTAAATCGGGGACTGTTCGAAATGATACGAAACGTCTAATATCATTTATAAATTTTACGAGGGAAGGTTATGATGGAAGTCCATGCAAAAAATCATCTGAAAATTAGATTTTATTAAACTTTTCGAAGTGCAAGTTTCGGTCAAAAATCGTAGTATATTATACACTAGTTTCGGCAAAAAAATTAAATTTAATTGGGTACTATTTGAAATTATACGAGACTTTTCAGATCATTAATATATGTTAAGAGAAAAGGTTATGATGGAAGTCAATGCAAAAAATCATCAGAAAATTAGATTCTATGAAACTTCTCGAAATGCAAGTTTACGTAAACAAATTCGTAGTATATTATACACTAGTTTTCGGCAAAAAAAAAATCAAATTTAATTGGGGACTATTTGAAATGATACGAGACTTTTCAGACCATTTATATATGTTCAGAGGAAAGGTTATGATGGAAGTCCATGCAAAAAAATCATCTGAAAACTAGATTCTATGAAACTATTAGAAATGCAAGTTTCGTCCAAAAATCATAATATATTATACATTAGTTTATACTAGTTTCGGTCTAAAATAAAAGTAAATCGGGGACTGTTCGAAATGATACGAAACGTCTAATATCATTTATATAATTTACGAGGAAAGGTTATGATGGAATTACATGCAAAAAATCATCTGAAAATTAGATTTTATGAAACTTTACGAAATGCAAGTTTTTGTCAAAAATCGTAGTATATTATACACTAGTTTCGGTCAAAAAAATCAAATTTAATTGGGGACAATTTGAAATGATACGAAACTTTTCAGATCATTTATATATGTTAAGAGGGAAGGTTATGGTGGAAATCCAAGCAAAAAATCATCTGAAAATTAGATTTTATGAAACTTTTCGAAATGAAAGATTCGGTCAAAAATCGTTGTATATTATATACTAGTTTCGGTCAAAAAAATCAAATTTAATTGGGGACTATTTGAAATGATACGATACTTTTCAGATCACTTATATATGTTAAGAGGAAAGGTTATGATGGAAGTCCATGAAAAAAAACATCAGAAAATTAGATTCTATGAAACTTCTCGAAATGCAAGTTTCGGTAAAAAATCGTAGTATATTATACACTAGTTTCGGCAAAAAAAAAAAAATTTAATTGGGGACTATTTGAAATGATACGAGACTTTTCAGATCATTTATATATGTTATGAGGAAAGGTTAAGATGGAAGTCCATGCAAAAAAATCATCTGAAAACTAGATTGTATGAAACTATTCGAAATGCAAGTTTCGGTCAAAAATCATAATATATTAATACACTAGTTTATACTAGTTTCGGTGAAAATCAAATTAAATCGGGGACTGTTCGAAATGATACGAAACGTCTAATATCATTTATAAATTTTACGAGGGAAGGTTATGATGGAAGTCCATGCAAAAAATCATCTGAAAATTAGATTTTATTAAACTTTTCGAAGTGCAAGTTTCGGTCAAAAATCGTAGTATATTATACACTAGTTTCGGCAAAAAAATTAAATTTAATTGGGTACTATTTGAAATTATACGAGACTTTTCAGATCATTAATATATGTTAAGAGAAAAGGTTATGATGGAAGTCAATGCAAAAAATCATCAGAAAATTAGATTCTATGAAACTTCTCGAAATGCAAGTTTACGTAAACAAATTCGTAGTATATTATACACTAGTTTTCGGCAAAAAAAAAATCAAATTTAATTGGGGACTATTTGAAATGATACGAGACTTTTCAGACCATTTATATATGTTCAGAGGAAAGGTTATGATGGAAGTCCATGCAAAAAAATCATCTGAAAACTAGATTCTATGAAACTATTAGAAATGCAAGTTTCGTCCAAAAATCATAATATATTATACATTAGTTTATACTAGTTTCGGTCTAAAATAAAAGTAAATCGGGGACTGTTCGAAATGATACGAAACGTCTAATATCATTTATATAATTTACGAGGAAAGGTTATGATGGAATTACATGCAAAAAATCATCTGAAAATTAGATTTTATGAAACTTTACGAAATGCAAGTTTTTGTCAAAAATCGTAGTATATTATACACTAGTTTCGGTCAAAAAAATCAAATTTAATTGGGGACAATTTGAAATGATACGAAACTTTTCAGATCATTTATATATGTTAAGAGGGAAGGTTATGGTGGAAATCCAAGCAAAAAATCATCTGAAAATTAGATTTTATGAAACTTTTCGAAATGAAAGATTCGGTCAAAAATCGTAGTATATTATATACTAGTTTTAGTCAAAAAAATCAAATTTAATTGGGGACTATTTGAAATGATACGATACTTTTCAGATCACTTATATATGTTAAGAGGAAAGGTTACGATGGAAGTCCATGAAAAAAAACATCAGAAAATTAGATTCTATGAAACTTCTCGAAATGCAAGTTTCGGTAAAAATTCGTAGTATATTATACACTAGTTTCGGCAAAAAAAAAAAAAATTTAATTGGGGACTATTTGAAATGATACGAGAATTTTCAGATCATTTATATATGTTATGAGGAAAGGTTAAGATGGAAGTCCATGCAAAAAAATCATCTAAAAACTAGATTGTATGAAACTATTCGAAATGCAAGTTTCGGTCAAAAATCATAATATATTAATACACTAGTTTATACTAGTTTCGGTGAAAATCAAATTAAATCGGGGACTGTTCGAAATGATACGAAACGTCTAATATCATTTATAAATTTTACGAGGGAAGGTTATGATGGAAGTCCATGCAAAAAATCATCTGAAAATTAGATTTTATTAAACTTTTCGAAGTGCAAGTTTCGGTCAAAAATCGTAGTATATTATACACTAGTTTCGGCAAAAAAATTAAATTTAATTGGGTACTATTTGAAATTATACGAGACTTTTCAGATCATTAATATATGTTAAGAGAAAAGGTTATGATGGAAGTCAATGCAAAAAATCATCAGAAAATTAGATTCTATGAAACTTCTCGAAATGCAAGTTTACGTAAACAAATTCGTAGTATATTATACACTAGTTTTCGGCAAAAAAAATCAAATTTAATTGGGGACTATTTGAAATGATACGAGACTTTTCAGACCATTTATATATGTTCAGAGGAAAGGTTATGATGGAAGTCCATGCAAAAAAATCATCTGAAAACTAGATTCTATGAAACTATTAGAAATGCAAGTTTCGTCCAAAAATCATAATATATTATACATTAGTTTATACTAGTTTCGGTCTAAAATAAAAGTAAATCGGGGACTGTTCGAAATGATACGAAACGTCTAATATCATTTATATAATTTACGAGGAAAGGTTATGATGGAATTACATGCAAAAAAATCATCTGAAAATTAGATTTTATGAAACTTTACGAAATGCATGTTTCTGTCAAAAATCGTAGTATATTATTATACACTAGTTTCGGTCAAAAAAATCAAATTTAATTGGGGACAATTTGAAATGATACGAAACTTTTCAGATCATTTATATATGTTAAGAGGGAAGGTTATGGTGGAAATCCAAGCAAAAAATCATCTGAAAATTAGATTTTATGAAACTTTTCGAAATGCAAGATTCGGTCAAAAATCGTAGTATATTATATACTAGTTTCGGTCAAAAAAATCAAATTTAATTGGGGACTATTTGAAATGATACGATACTTTTCAGATCACTTATATATGTTAAGAGGAAAGGTTATGATGGAAGTCCATGAAAAAAAACATCAGAAAATTAGATTCTATGAAACTTCTCGAAATGCAAGTTTCGGTAAAAAATCGTAGTATATTATACACTAGTTTCGGCAAAAAAAAAAATTTAATTGGGGACTATTTGAAATGATACGAGACTTTTTAGATCATTTATATATGTTATGAGGAAAGGTTAAGATGGAAGTCCATGCAAAAAAATCATCTGAAAACTAGATTGTATGAAACTATTCGAAATGCAAGTTTCGGTCAAAAATAAAAATATATTAATACACTAGTTTATACTAGTTTCGGTGAAAATCAAATTAAATTGGGGACTGTTCGAAATGATACGAAACGTCTAATATCATTTATAAATTTTACGAGGGAAGGTTATGATGGAAGTCCATGCAAAAAATCATCTGAAAATTAGATTTTATTAAACTTTTCGAAGTGCAAGTTTCGGTCAAAAATCGTAGTATCTTATACACTAGTTTCGGCAAAAAAATCAAATTTAATTGGGTACTATTTGAAATTATACGAGACTTTTCAGATCATTAATATATGTTAAGAGAAAAGGTTATGATGGAAGTCAATGCAAAAAATCATCAGAAAATTAGATTCTATGAAACTTCTCGAAATGCAAGTTTACGTAAAAAAATTCATAGTATATTATACACTAGTTTTCGGCAAAAAAAAATCAAATTTAATTGGGGACTATTTGAAATGATACGAGACTTTTCAGACCATTTATATATGTTCAGAGGAAAGGTTACGATGGAAGTCCATGCAAAAAAATCATATGAAAACTAGATTCTATGAAACTATTAGAAATGCAAGTTTCGTCCAAAAATCATAATATATTATACATTAGTTTATACTAGTTTCGGTCTAAAATAAAATTAAATCGGGGACTGTTCGAAATGATACGAAATGTCTAATATCATTTATATAATTTACGAGGAAAGGTTATGATGGAATTACATGCAAAAAATCATCTGAAAATTAGATTTTATGAAACTTTACGAAATGCAAGTTTCTGTCAAAAATCGTAGTATATTATACACTAGTTTCGGTCAAAAAAATCAAATTTAATTGGGGACAATTTGAAATGATACGAAACTTTTCAGATCTTTTATATATGTTAAGAGGGAAGGTTATGGTGGAAATCCAAGCAAAAAATCATCTGAAAATTAGATTTTATGAAACTTTTCGAAATGAAAGATTCGGTCAAAAATCGTAGTATATTATATACTAGTTTCGGTCAAAAAAATCAAATTTAATTGGGGACTATTTGAAATGATACGATACTTTTCAGATCACTTATATATGTTAAGAGGAAAGGTTATGATGGAAGTCCATGAAAAAAAACATCAGAAAATTAGATTCTATGAAACTTCTCGAAATGCAAGTTTCGGTAAAAATTCGTAGTATATTATACACTAGTTTCGGCAAAAAAAAAAAAATTTTAATTGGGGACTATTTGAAATGATACGAGACTTTTCAGATCATTTATATATGTTATGAGGAAAGGTTATGATGGAAGTCCATGCAAAAAAATCATCTGAAAACTAGATTGTATGAAACTATTAGAAATGCAAGTTTCGGTCAAAAATCATAATATATTATACATTAGTTTATACTAGTTTCGGTCTAAAATTAAATTAAATCGGGGACTGTTCGAAATGATACGAAACGTCTAATATCATTTATATAATTTACGAGGAAAGGTTATGATGGAATTACATGCAAAAAATCATCTGAAAATTAGATTTTATGAAACTTTACGAAATGCAAGTTTCTGTCAAAAATCGTAGTATATTATACACTAGTTTCGGTCAAAAAAATCAAATTTAATTGGGGACAATTTGAAATGATACGAAACTTTTCAGATCATTTATATATGTTAAGAGGGAAGGTTATGGTGGAAATCCATGCAAAAAATCATCTGAAAATTAGATTTTATGAAACTTTTCGAAATGCAAGATTCGGTCAAAAATCGTAGTATATTATATACTAGTTTCGGTCAAAAAAATCAAATTTAATTGGGGACTATTTGAAATGATACGATACTTTTCAGATCACTTATATATGTTAAGAGGAAAGGTTATGATGGAAGTCCATGAAAAAAAACATCAGAAAATTAGATTCTATGAAACTTCTCGAAATGCAAGTTTCGGTAAAAAAAATCGTAGTATATTATACACTAGTTTCGGCAAAAAAAAATCAAATTTAATTGGGGACTATTTGAAATGATACGAGAGTTTTCAGATCATTTATATATGTTATGAGGAAAGGTTAAGATGGAAGTCCATGCAAAAAAATCATCTGAAAACTAGATTTTATGAAACTATTCGAAATGCAAGTTTCGGTCAAAAATCATAATATATTAATACACTAGTTTATACTAGTTTCGGTGAAAAATCAAATTAAATCGGGGACTGTACGAAATGATACGAAACGTCTAATATCATTTATATATTTTACGAGGGAAGGTTATGATGGAAGTCCATGCAAAAAAACATCTGAAAATTAGATTTTATGAAACTTTTCGAAGTGCAAGTTTCGGTCAAAAATCATAGTATATTATACACTAGTTTCGGAAAAAAATCAAATTTAATTGGGTACTATTTGAAATTATACAAGACTTTTCAGATCATTAATATATGTTAAGAGGAAAGGTTATGATGGAAGTCAATGTAAAAAATCATCAGAAAATTAGATTCTATGAAACTTCTCGAAATGCAAGTTTACGTAAAAAAATCGTAGTATATTATACACTAGTTTCGGCAACAAAAAAATCAAATTTAATTGGGGACTATTTTAAATGATACGAGACTTTTCAGATCATTTATATATGTTAAGAGGAAAGGTTATGATGGAAGTCCATGCAAAAAAATCATCTGAAAACTAGATTCTATGAAACTATTAGAAATGCAAGTTTCGTCCAAAAATCATAATATATTATACATTAGTTTATACTAGTTTCGGTCTAAAATAAAATTAAATCGGGGACTGTTCGAAATGATACGAAACGTCTAATATCATTTATATAATTTACGGGGAAAGGTTATGATGGAATTACATGCAAAAAATCATCTGAAAATTAGATTTTATGAAACTTTACGAAATGCAAGTTTCTGTCAAAAATCGTAGTATATTATACACTAGTTTCGGTCAAAAAAATCAAATTTAATTGGGGAAAATTTAAAATGATACGAAACTTTTCAGATCATTTATATATGTTAAGAGGGAAGGTTATGGTGGAAATCCATGCAAAAAATCATCTGAAAATTAGATTTTATGAAACTTTTCGAAATGCAAGATTCGGTCAAAAATCGTAGTATATTATATACTAGTTTCGGTCAAAAAATCAAATTTAATTGGGGACTATTTGAAATGATACGATACTTTTCAGATCACTTATATATGTTAAGAGGAAAGGTTATGATGGAAGTCCATGAAAAAAAACATCAGAAAATTAGATTCTATGAAACTTCTCGAAATGCAAGTTTCGGTAAAAAAAATCGTAGTTTATTATACACTAGTTTCGGCAAAAAAAATCAAATTTAATTGTGGACTATTTGAAATGATACGAGACTTTTCAGATCATTTATATATGTTATGAGGAATGGTTAAGATGGAAGTCCATGCAAAAAAATCATCTGAAAACTAGATTGTATGAAACTATTCGAAATGCAAGTTTCGGTCAAAAATCATAATATATTAATACACTAGTTTATACTAGTTTCGGTGAAAAATCAAATTAAATCGGGGACTGTTCGAAATGATACGAAACGTCTAATATCATTTATATATTTTACGAGGGAAGGTTATGATGGAAGTCCATGCAAAAAAACATCTGAAAATTAGATTTTATGAAACTTTTCGAAGTGCAAGTTTCGGTCAAAAATCATAGTATATTATACACTAGTTTCGGAAAAAAATCAAATTTAATTGGGTACTATTTGAAATTATACAAGACTTTTCAGATCATTAATATATGTTAAGAGGAAAGGTTATGATGGAAGTCAATGTAAAAAATCATCAGAAAATTAGATTCTATGAAACTTCTCGAAATGCAAGTTTACGTAAAAAAATCGTAGTATATTATACACTAGTTTCGGCAACAAAAAAATCAAATTTAATTGGGGACTATTTTAAATGATACGAGACTTTTCAGATCATTTATATATGTTAAGAGGAAAGGTTATGATGGAAGTCCATGCAAAAAAATCATCTGAAAACTAGATTCTATGAAACTATTAGAAATGCAAGTTTCGTCCAAAAATCATAATATATTATACATTAGTTTATACTAGTTTCGGTCTAAAATAAAATTAAATCGGGGACTGTTCGAAATGATACGAAACGTCTAATATCATTTATATAATTTACGGGGAAAGGTTATGATGGAATTACATGCAAAAAATCATCTGAAAATTAGATTTTATGAAACTTTACGAAATGCAAGTTTCTGTCAAAAATCGTAGTATATTATACACTAGTTTCGGTCAAAAAAATCAAATTTAATTGGGGAAAATTTAAAATGATACGAAACTTTTCAGATCATTTATATATGTTAAGAGGGAAGGTTATGGTGGAAATCCATGCAAAAAATCATCTGAAAATTAGATTTTATGAAACTTTTCGAAATGCAAGATTCGGTCAAAAATCGTAGTATATTATATACTAGTTTCGGTCAAAAAATCAAATTTAATTGGGGACTATTTGAAATGATACGATACTTTTCAGATCACTTATATATGTTAAGAGGAAAGGTTATGATGGAAGTCCATGAAAAAAAACATCAGAAAATTAGATTCTATGAAACTTCTCGAAATGCAAGTTTCGGTAAAAAAATCGTAGTTTATTATACACTAGTTTCGGCAAAAAAAAATCAAATTTAATTGGGGACTATTTGAAATGATACGAGACTTTTTAGATCATTTATATATGTTATGAGGAAAGGTTAAGATGGAAGTCCATGCAAAAAAATCATCTGAAAACTAGATTGTATGAAACTATTCGAAATGCAAGTTTCGGTCAAAAATCATAATATATTAATACACTAGTTTATACTAGTTTCGGTGAAAAATCAAATTAAATCGGGGACTGTTCGAAATGATACGAAACGTCTAATATCATTTATATATTTTATGAGGGAAGGTTATGATGGAAGTCCATGCAAAAAAGCATCTGAAAATTAGATTTTATGAAACTTTTCGAAGTGCAAGTTTCGGTCTAAAATCGTAGTATATTATACACTAGTTTCGGCAATAAATCAAATTTAATTGGGTACTATTTGAAATTATACGAGACTTTTCAGATCATTAATATATGTTAAGAGGAAAGGTTATGATGGAAGTCAATGCAAAAAATCATCAGAAAATTAGATTCTATGAAACTTCTCGAAATGCAAGTTTACGTAAAAAAATCGTAGTATATTATACACTAGTTTCGACAACAAAAAAATCAAATTTAATTGGGGACTATTTGAAATGATACGAGACTTTTCAGATCATTTATATATGTTAAGAGGAAAGGTTATGATGGAAGTCCATGCAAAAAAATCATCTGAAAACTAGATTCTATGAAACTATTAGAAATGCAAGTTTCGTCCAAAAATCATAATATATTATATATTAGTTTATACTAGTTTCGGTCTAAAATAAAATTAAATCGGGGACTGTTCGAAATGATACGAAACGTCTAATATCATTTATATAATTTACGAGGAAAGTTTATGATGGAATTACATGCAAAAAAATCATCTGAAAATTAGATTTTATGAAACTTTACGAAATGCAAGTTTCTGTCAAAAATCGTAGTATATTATACACTAGTTTCGGTCAAAAAAATCAAATTTAATTGGGGACAATTTGAAATGATACGAAACTTTTCAGATCATTTATATATGTTAAGAGGGAAGGTTATGGTGGAAATCCATGCAAAAAATCATCTGAAAATTAGATTTTATGAAACTTTTCGAAATGCAAGATTCGGTCAAAAATCGTAGTATATTATATACTAGTTTCTGTCAAAAAAATCAAATTTAATTGGGGACTATTTGAAATGATACGATACTTTTCAGATCACTTATATATGTTAAGAGGAAAGGTTATGATGGAAGTCCATGCAAAAAAACATCAGAAAATTAGATTCTATGAAACTTCTCGAAATGCAAGTTTCGGTAAAAAAATCGTAGTATATTATAAACTAGTTTCGGCAAAAAAAATCAAATTTAATTGGGGACTATTTGAAATGATACGAGACTTTTCAGATCATTTATATATGTTATGAGGAAAGGTTAAGATGGAAGTCCATGCAAAAAAATAATCTAAAAACTAGATTGTATGAAACTATTCGATATGCATGTTTCGGTCAAAAATCATAATATATTAATACACTAGTTTATACTAGTTTCGGTGAAAAATCAAATTAAATCGGGGACTGTTCAAAATGATACGAAATGTCTAATATCATTTATATATTTTACGAGGGAAGGTTATGATGGAAGTCCATGCAAAAAATCATCTGAAAATTAGATTTTATGAAACTTTTCGAAGTGCAAGTTTCGGTCAAAAATCGTAGTATATTATACACTATTTTCGGCAAAAAAACAAATTTCATTGGGTACTATTTTAAATTATACGAGACTTTTCAGATCATTAATATATGTTAAGAGGAAAGGTTATGATGGAAGTCAATGCAAAAAATCATCAGAAAATTAG
Source organism: Lathyrus aphaca (assembly GCA_963966055.1). Classification (NCBI taxonomy): domain Eukaryota; kingdom Viridiplantae; phylum Streptophyta; class Magnoliopsida; order Fabales; family Fabaceae; genus Lathyrus; species Lathyrus aphaca. The sequence continues at coordinate 237,744,349 of OZ014522.1, forward strand.
ATTCTATGAAACTTCTCGAAATGCAAGTTTACGTAAAAAAATTGTAATATATTATACACTAGTTTTCGGCAAAAAAAAATCAAATTTAATTGGGGACTATTTGAAATGATACGAGACTTTTCAGATCATTTATATATGTTAAGAGGAAAGGTTATGATGGAAGTCCATGCAAAAAAATCATCTGAAAACTTGATTATATGAAACTATTAGAAATGCAAGTTTCGTCCAAAAATCATAATATATTATACATTAGTTTATACTAGTTTCGGTCTAAAATAAAATTAAATCTGGGACTGTTCGAAATGATACGAAACGTCTAATATCATTTATATAATTTACGAGGAAAGGTTATGATGGAATTACATGCAAAAAACATCTGAAAATTAGATTTTATGAAACTTTACGAAATGCAAGTTTCTGTCAAAAATCGTAGTATATTATACACTAGTTTCGGTCAAAAAAATCAAATTTAATTGGGGACAATTTGAAATGATACGAAACTTTTCAGATCATTTATATATGTTAAGAGGGAAGGTTATGGTGGAAATCCATGCAAAAAATCATCTGAAAATTAGATTTTATGAAAGTTTTCGAAATGCAAGATTCGGTCAAAAATCGTAGTATATTATATACTAGTTTCGGTCAAAAAAATCAAATTTAATTGGGGACTATTTGAAATGATACGATACTTTTCATATCACTTATATATGTTAAGAGGAAGGGTTATGATGGAAGTCCATGCAAAAAAACATCATAAAATTAGATTCTATGAAACTTTTAGAAATGCAAGTTTCGGTAAAAAATCGTAGTATATTATACACTAGTTTCGGCAAAAAAAATAAAATTTAATTGGGGACTATTTGAAATGACACGAGACTTTTCAGATCATTTATATATGTTATGAGGAAAGGTTAAGATGGAAGTCCATGCAAAAAAATCATCTGAAAACTAGATTGTATGAAACTATTCGAAATGCAAGTTTCGGTCAAAAATCATAATATATTAATACACTAGTTTATACTAGTTTCGGTGAAAAATCTAATTAAATCGGGGACTGTTCGAAATGATACGAAACGTCTAATATCATTTATATATTTTATGAGGGAAGGTTATGATGGAAGTCCATGCAAAAAAGCATCTGAAAATTAGATTTTATGAAACTTTTCGAAGTGCAAGTTTCGGTCTAAAATCGTAGTATATTATACACTAGTTTCGGCAATAAATCAAATTTAATTGGGTACTATTTGAAATTATACGAGACTTTTCAGATCATTAATATATGTTAAGAGGAAAGGTTATGATGGAAGTCAATGCAAAAAATCATCAGAAAATTAGATTCTATGAAACTTCTCGAAATGCAAGTTTACGTAAAAAAATCGTAGTATATTATACACTAGTTTCGGCAACAAAAAAATCAAATTTAATTGGGGACTATTTGAAATGATACGAGACTTTTCAGATCATTTATATATGTTAAGAGGAAAGGTTATGATGGAAGTCCATGCAAAAAAATCATCTGAAAACTAGATTCTATGAAACTATTAGAAATGCAAGTTTCGTCCAAAAATCATAATATATTATATATTAGTTTATACTAGTTTCGGTCTAAAATAAAATTAAATCGGGGACTGTTCGAAATGATACGAAACGTCTAATATCATTTATATAATTTACGAGGAAAGTTTATGATGGAATTACATGCAAAAAAATCATCTGAAAATTAGATTTTATGAAACTTTACGAAATGCAAGTTTCTGTCAAAAATCGTAGTATATTATACACTAGTTTCGGTCAAAAAAATCAAATTTAATTGGGGACAATTTGAAATGATACGAAACTTTTCAGATCATTTATATATGTTAAGAGGGAAGGTTATGGTGGAAATCCATGCAAAAAATCATCTGAAAATTAGATTTTATGAAACTTTTCGAAATGCAAGATTCGGTCAAAAATCGTAGTATATTATATACTAGTTTCTGTCAAAAAAATCAAATTTAATTGGGGACTATTTGAAATGATACGATACTTTTCAGATCACTTATATATGTTAAGAGGAAAGGTTATGATGGAAGTCCATGCAAAAAAACATCAGAAAATTAGATTCTATGAAACTTCTCGAAATGCAAGTTTCGGTAAAAAAATCGTAGTATATTATAAACTAGTTTCGGCAAAAAAAATCAAATTTAATTGGGGACTATTTGAAATGATACGAGACTTTTCAGATCATTTATATATGTTATGAGGAAAGGTTAAGATGGAAGTCCATGCAAAAAAATAATCTAAAAACTAGATTGTATGAAACTATTCGATATGCATGTTTCGGTCAAAAATCATAATATATTAATACACTAGTTTATACTAGTTTCGGTGAAAAATCAAATTAAATCGGGGACTGTTCAAAATGATACGAAATGTCTAATATCATTTATATATTTTACGAGGGAAGGTTATGATGGAAGTCCATGCAAAAAATCATCTGAAAATTAGATTTTATGAAACTTTTCGAAGTGCAAGTTTCGGTCAAAAATCGTAGTATATTATACACTATTTTCGGCAAAAAAACAAATTTCATTGGGTACTATTTTAAATTATACGAGACTTTTCAGATCATTAATATATGTTAAGAGGAAAGGTTATGATGGAAGTCAATGCAAAAAATCATCAGAAAATTAGATTCTATGAAACTTCTCGAAATGCAAGTTTACGTAAAAAAATCGTAATATATTATACACTAGTTTTCGGCAAAAAAAAATCAAATTTAATTGGGGACTATTTGAATTGATACGAGACTTTTCAGATCATTTATATATGTTAAGAGGAAAGGTTATGATGGAAGTCCATGCAAAAAAATCATCTGAAAACTTGATTATATGAAACTATTAGAAATGCAAGTTTCGTCCAAAAATCATAATATATTATACATTAGTTTATACTAGTTTCGGTCTAAAATAAAATTAAATCGGGGACTGTTCGAAATGATACGAAACGTCTAATATCATTTATATAATTTACGAGGAAAGGTTATGATGGAATTACATGCAAAAAACATCTGAAAATTAGATTTTATGAAACTTTACGAAATGCAAGTTTCTGTCAAAAATCGTAGTATATTATACACTAGTTTCGGTCAAAAAAATCAAATTTAATTGGGGACAATTTGAAATGATACGAAACTTTTCAGATCATTTATATATGTTAAGAGGGAAGGTTATGGTGGAAATCCATGCAAAAAATCATCTGAAAATTAGATTTTATTAAAGTTTTCGAAATGCAAGATTCGGTCAAAAATCGTAGTATATTATATACTAGTTTCGGTCAAAAAAATCAAATTTAATTGGGGACTATTTGAAATGATACGATACTTTTCATATCACTTATATATGTTAAGAGGAAGGGTTATGATGGAAGTCCATGCAAAAAAACATCATAAAATTAGATTCTATGAAACTTTTAGAAATGCAAGTTTCGGTAAAAAATCGTAGTATATTATACACTAGTTTCGGCAAAAAAAATCAAATTTAATTGGGGACTATTTGAAATGACACGAGACTTTTCAGATCATTTATATATGTTATGAGGAAAGGTTAAGATGGAAGTCCATGCAAAAAAATCATCTGAAAACTAGATTGTATGAAACTATTTGAAATGCAAGTTTCGGTCAAAAATCATAATATATTAATACACTAGTTTATACTAGTTTCGGTGAAAAATCAAATTAAATCGGGGACTGTTCGAAATGATACGAAACGTCTAACATCATTTATATATTTTACGAGGGAAGGTTATGATGGAAGTCCATGCAAAAAATCATCTGAAAATTAGATTTTATGAAACTTTTCGAAGTGCAAGTTTCGGTCAAAAATCGTAGTATATTATACACTAGTTTCGGCAAAAAAATCAAATTTAATTGGGTACTATTTGAAATTATACGAGACTTTTCAGATCATTAATATATGTTAAGAGGAAAGGTTATGATGGAAGTCAATGCAAAAAATCATCAGAAAATTAGATTCTATGAAACTTCTCGAAATGCAAGTTTATGTAAAAAAATCGTAGTATATTATACACTAGTTTAGGCAAAAAAAATCAAATTTAATTGAGGACTATTTGAAATGATACGAGACTTTTCAGATCATTTATATATGTTAAGAGGAAAGTTTATGATGGAAGTCCATGCAAAAAAATCATCTGAAAACTAGATTCTATGAAACTATTAGAAATGCAAGTTTCGTCCAAAAATCATAATATATTATACATTAGTTTATACTAGTTTCGGTCTAAAATAAAATTAAATCGGGGACTGTTCGAAATGATACGAAACGTCTAATATCATTTATATAATTTACGAGGAAAGGTTATGATGGAATTACATGCAAAAAAATCATCTGTAAATTAGATTTTATGAAACTTTACGAAATGCAAGTTTCTGTCAAAAATCGTAGTATATTATACACTAGTTTCGGTCAAAAAAATCAAATTTAATTGGGGACAATTTGAAATGATACGAAACTTTTCAGATCATTTATATATGTTAAGAGGGAAGGTTATGGTGGAAATCCATGCAAAAACTCATCTGAAAATTAGATTTTATGAAACTTTTCGAAATGCAAGATTCGGTCAAAAATCGTAGTATATTATATACTAGTTTCGGTCAAAAAAATCAAATTTAATTGGGGACTATTTGAAATGATACGATACTTTTCAGATCACTTATATATGTTAAGAGGAAATGTTATGATGGAAGTCCATGCAAAAAAACATCAGAAAATTAGATTCTATGAAACTTCTCGAAATGCAAGTTTCGGTAAAAAAATCGTAGTATATTATAAACTAGTTTCGGCAAAAAAAATCAAATTTAATTGGGGACTATTTGAAATGATACGAGACTTTTCAGATCATTTATATATGTTATGAGGAAAGGTTAAGATGGAAGTCCATGCAAAAAAATAATCTAAAAACTAGATTGTATGAAACTATTCGATATGCAAGTTTCGGTCAAAAATCATAATATATTAATACACTAGTTTATACTAGTTTCGGTGAAAAATCAAATTAAATCGGGGACTGTTCAAAATGATACGAAATGTCTAATATCATTTATATATTTTACGAGGGAAGGTTATGATGGAAGTCCATGCAAAAAATCATCTGAAAATTAGATTTTATGAAACTTTTCGAAGTGCAAGTTTCGGTCAAAAATCGTAGTATATTATACACTATTTTCGGCAAAAAAACAAATTTCATTGGGTACTATTTTAAATTATACGAGACTTTTCAGATCATTAATATATGTTAAGAGGAAAGGTTATGATGGAAGTCAATGAAAAAAATCATCAGAAAATTAGATTCTATGAAACTTCTCGAAATGCAAGTTTACGTAAAAAAATCGTAATATATTATACACTAGTTTTCGGCAAAAAAAAATCAAATTTAATTGGGGACTATTTGAAATGATACGAGACTTTTCAGATCATTTATATATGTTAAGAGGAAAGGTTATGATGGAAGTCCATGCAAAAAAATCATCTGAAAACTTGATTATATGAAACTATTAGAAATGCAAGTTTCGTCCAAAAATCATAATATATTATACATTTGTTTATACTAGTTTCGGTCTAAAATAAAATTAAATCGGGGACTGTTCGAAATGATACTAAACGTCTAATATCATTTATATAATTTACGAGGAAAGGTTATGATGGAATTACATGCAAAAAACATCTGAAAATTAGATTTTATGAAACTTTACGAAATGCAAGTTTCTGTCAAAAATCGTAGTATATTATACACTAGTTTCGGTCAAAAAAATCAAATTTAATTGGGGACAATTTGAAATGATACGAAACTTTTCAGATCATTTATATATGTTAAGAGGGAAGGTTATGGTGGAAATCCATGCAAAAAATCATCTGAAAATTAGATTTTATGAAAGTTTTCGAAATGCAAGATTCGGTCAAAAATCGAAGTATATTATATACTAGTTTCGGTCAAAAAAATCAAATTTAATTGGGGACTATTTGAAATGATACGATACTTTTCATATCACTTATATATGTTAAGAGGAAGGGTTATGATGGAAGTCCATGCAAAAAAACATCATAAAATTAGATTCTATGAAACTTTTAGAAATGCAAGTTTCGGTAAAAAATCGTAGTATATTATACACTAGTTTCGGCAAAAAAAATCAAATTTAATTGGGGAATATTTGAAATGATACGAGACTTTTCAGATCATTTATATATGTTAAGAGGAAAGGTTATGATGGAAGTCCATGCAAAAAAATCATCTGAAAACTTGATTATATGAAACTATTAGAAATGCAAGTTTCGTCCAAAAATCATAATATATTATACATTAGTTTATACTAGTTTCGGTCTAAAATAAAATTAAATCGGGGACTGTTCGAAATGATACTAAACGTCTAATATCATTTATATAATTTACGAGGAAAGGTTATGATGGAATTACATGCAAAAAACATCTGAAAATTAGATTTTATGAAACTTTACGAAATGCAAGTTTCTGTCAAAAATCGTAGTATATTATACACTAGTTTCGGTCAAAAAAATCAAATTTAATTGGGGACAATTTGAAATGATACGAAACTTTTCAGATCATTTATATATGTTAAGAGGGAAGGTTATGGTGGAAATCCATGCAAAAAATCATCTGAAAATTAGATTTTATGAAAGTTTTCGAAATGCAAGATTCGGTCAAAAATCGTAGTATATTATATACTAGTTTCGGTCAAAAAAATCAAATTTAATTGGGGACTATTTGAAATGATACGATACTTTTCATATCACTTATATATGTTAAGAGGAAGGGTTATGATGGAAGTCCATGCAAAAAAACATCATAAAATTAGATTCTATGAAACTTTTAGAAATGCAAGTTTCGGTAAAAAATCGTAGTATATTATACACTAGTTTCGGCAAAAAAAATCAAATTTAATTGGGGACTATTTGAAATGACACGAGACTTTTCAGATCATTTATATATGTTATGAGGAAAGGTTAAGATGGAAGTCCATGCAAAAAAATCATCTGAAAACTAGATTGTATGAAACTATTTGAAATGCAAGTTTCGGTCAAAAATCATAATATATTAATACACTAGTTTATACTAGTTTCGGTGAAAAATCAAATTAAATCGGGGACTGTTCGAAATGATACGAAACGTCTAACATCATTTATATATTTTACGAGGGAAGGTTATGATGGAAGTCCATGCAAAAAATCATCTGAAAATTAGATTTTATGAAACTTTTCGAAGTGCAAGTTTCGGTCAAAAATCGTAGTATATTATACACTAGTTTCGGCAAAAAAATCAAATTTAATTGGGTACTATTTGAAATTATACGAGACTTTTCAGATCATTAATATATGTTAAGAGGAAAGGTTATGATGGAAGTCAATGCAAAAAATCATCAGAAAATTAGATTCTATGAAACTTCTCGAAATGCAAGTTTATGTAAAAAAATCGTAGTATATTATACACTAGTTTAGGCAAAAAAAATCAAATTTAATTGAGGACTATTTGAAATGATACGAGACTTTTCAGATCATTTATATATGTTAAGAGGAAAGTTTATGATGGAAGTCCATGCAAAAAAATCATCTGAAAACTAGATTCTATGAAACTATTAGAAATGCAAGTTTCGTCCAAAAATCATAATATATTATACATTAGTTTATACTAGTTTCGGTCTAAAATAAAATTAAATCGGGGACTGTTCGAAATGATACGAAACGTCTAATATCATTTATATAATTTACGAGGAAAGGTTATGATGGAATTACATGCAAAAAAATCATCTGTAAATTAGATTTTATGAAACTTTACGAAATGCAAGTTTCTGTCAAAAATCGTAGTATATTATACACTAGTTTCGGTCAAAAAAATCAAATTTAATTGGGGACAATTTGAAATGATACGAAACTTTTCAGATCATTTATATATGTTAAGAGGGAAGGTTATGGTGGAAATCCATGCAAAAACTCATCTGAAAATTAGATTTTATGAAACTTTTCGAAATGCAAGATTCGGTCAAAAATCGTAGTATATTATATACTAGTTTCGGTCAAAAAAATCAAATTTAATTGGGGACTATTTGAAATGATACGATACTTTTCAGATCACTTATATATGTTAAGAGGAAATGTTATGATGGAAGTCCATGCAAAAAAACATCAGAAAATTAGATTCTATGAAACTTCTCGAAATGCAAGTTTCGGTAAAAAAATCGTAGTATATTATAAACTAGTTTCGGCAAAAAAAATCAAATTTAATTGGGGACTATTTGAAATGATACGAGACTTTTCAGATCATTTATATATGTTATGAGGAAAGGTTAAGATGGAAGTCCATGCAAAAAAATAATCTAAAAACTAGATTGTATGAAACTATTCGATATGCAAGTTTCGGTCAAAAATCATAATATATTAATACACTAGTTTATACTAGTTTCGGTGAAAAATCAAATTAAATCGGGGACTGTTCAAAATGATACGAAATGTCTAATATCATTTATATATTTTACGAGGGAAGGTTATGATGGAAGTCCATGCAAAAAATCATCTGAAAATTAGATTTTATGAAACTTTTCGAAGTGCAAGTTTCGGTCAAAAATCGTAGTATATTATACACTATTTTCGGCAAAAAAACAAATTTCATTGGGTACTATTTTAAATTATACGAGACTTTTCAGATCATTAATATATGTTAAGAGGAAAGGTTATGATGGAAGTCAATGAAAAAAATCATCAGAAAATTAGATTCTATGAAACTTCTCGAAATGCAAGTTTACGTAAAAAAATCGTAATATATTATACACTAGTTTTCGGCAAAAAAAAATCAAATTTAATTGGGGACTATTTGAAATGATACGAGACTTTTCAGATCATTTATATATGTTAAGAGGAAAGGTTATGATGGAAGTCCATGCAAAAAAATCATCTGAAAACTTGATTATATGAAACTATTAGAAATGCAAGTTTCGTCCAAAAATCATAATATATTATACATTTGTTTATACTAGTTTCGGTCTAAAATAAAATTAAATCGGGGACTGTTCGAAATGATACTAAACGTCTAATATCATTTATATAATTTACGAGGAAAGGTTATGATGGAATTACATGCAAAAAACATCTGAAAATTAGATTTTATGAAACTTTACGAAATGCAAGTTTCTGTCAAAAATCGTAGTATATTATACACTAGTTTCGGTCAAAAAAATCAAATTTAATTGGGGACAATTTGAAATGATACGAAACTTTTCAGATCATTTATATATGTTAAGAGGGAAGGTTATGGTGGAAATCCATGCAAAAAATCATCTGAAAATTAGATTTTATGAAAGTTTTCGAAATGCAAGATTCGGTCAAAAATCGAAGTATATTATATACTAGTTTCGGTCAAAAAAATCAAATTTAATTGGGGACTATTTGAAATGATACGATACTTTTCATATCACTTATATATGTTAAGAGGAAGGGTTATGATGGAAGTCCATGCAAAAAAACATCATAAAATTAGATTCTATGAAACTTTTAGAAATGCAAGTTTCGGTAAAAAATCGTAGTATATTATACACTAGTTTCGGCAAAAAAAATCAAATTTAATTGGGGAATATTTGAAATGATACGAGACTTTTCAGATCATTTATATATGTTAAGAGGAAAGGTTATGATGGAAGTCCATGCAAAAAAATCATCTGAAAACTTGATTATATGAAACTATTAGAAATGCAAGTTTCGTCCAAAAATCATAATATATTATACATTAGTTTATACTAGTTTCGGTCTAAAATAAAATTAAATCGGGGACTGTTCGAAATGATACTAAACGTCTAATATCATTTATATAATTTACGAGGAAAGGTTATGATGGAATTACATGCAAAAAACATCTGAAAATTAGATTTTATGAAACTTTACGAAATGCAAGTTTCTGTCAAAAATCGTAGTATATTATACACTAGTTTCGGTCAAAAAAATCAAATTTAATTGGGGACAATTTGAAATGATACGAAACTTTTCAGATCATTTATATATGTTAAGAGGGAAGGTTATGGTGGAAATCCATGCAAAAAATCATCTGAAAATTAGATTTTATGAAAGTTTTCGAAATGCAAGATTCGGTCAAAAATCGTAGTATATTATATACTAGTTTCGGTCAAAAAAATCAAATTTAATTGGGGACTATTTGAAATGATACGATACTTTTCATATCACTTATATATGTTAAGAGGAAGGGTTATGATGGAAGTCCATGCAAAAAAACATCATAAAATTAGATTCTATGAAACTTTTAGAAATGCAAGTTTCGGTAAAAAATCGTAGTATATTATACACTAGTTTCGGCAAAAAAAATCAAATTTAATTGGGGACTATTTGAAATGACACGAGACTTTTCAGATCATTTATATATGTTATGAGGAAAGGTTAAGATGGAAGTCCATGCAAAAAAATCATCTGAAAACTAGATTGTATGAAACTATTTGAAATGCAAGTTTCGGTCAAAAATCATAATATATTAATACACTAGTTTATACTAGTTTCGGTGAAAAATCAAATTAAATCGGGGACTGTTCGAAATGATACGAAACGTCTAACATCATTTATATATTTTACGAGGGAAGGTTATGATGGAAGTCCATGCAAAAAATCATTTGAAAATTAGATTTTATGAAACTTTTCGAAGTGCAAGTTTCGGTCAAAAATCGTAGTATATTATACACTAGTTTCGGCAAAAAAATCAAATTTAATTGGGTACTATTTGAAATTATACGAGACTTTTCAGATCATTAATATATGTTAAGAGGAAAGGTTATGATGGAAGTCAATGCAAAAAATCATCAGAAAATTAGATTCTATGAAACTTCTCGAAATGCAAGTTTATGTAAAAAAATCGTAGTATATTATACACTAGTTTAGGCAAAAAAAATCAAATTTAATTGAGGACTATTTGAAATGATACGAGACTTTTCAGATCATTTATATATGTTAAGAGGAAAGTTTATGATGGAAGTCCATGCAAAAAAATCATCTGAAAACTAGATTCTATGAAACTATTAGAAATGCAAGTTTCGTCCAAAAATCATAATATATTATACATTAGTTTATACTAGTTTCAGTCTAAAATAAAATTAAATCGGGGACTGTTCGAAATGATACGAAACGTCTAATATCATTTATATAATTTACGAGGAAAGGTTATGATGGAATTACATGCAAAAAAATCATCTGTAAATTAGATTTTATGAAACTTTACGAAATGCAAGTTTCTGTCAAAAATCGTAGTATATTATACACTAGTTTCGGTCAAAAAAATCAAATTTAATTGGGGACAATTTGAAATGATACGAAACTTTTCAGATCATTTATATATGTTAAGAGGGAAGGTTATGGTGGAAATCCATGCAAAAACTCATCTGAAAATTAGATTTTATGAAACTTTTCGAAATGCAAGATTCGGTCAAAAATCGTAGTATATTATATACTAGTTTCGGTCAAAAAAATCAAATTTAATTGGGGACTATTTGAAATGATACGATACTTTTCATATCACTTATATATGTTAAGAGGAAGGGTTATGATGGAAGTCCATGCAAAAAAACATCATAAAATTAGATTCTATGAAACTTTTAGAAATGCAAGTTTCGGTAAAAAATCGTAGTATATTATACACTAGTTTCGGCAAAAAAAATCAAATTTAATTGGGGACTATTTGAAATGACACGAGACTTTTCAGATCATTTATATATGTTATGAGGAAAGGTTAAGATGGAAGTCCATGCAAAAAAATCATCTGAAAACTAGATTGTATGAAACTATTTGAAATGCAAGTTTCGGTCAAAAATCATAATATATTAATACACTAGTTTATACTAGTTTCGGTGAAAAATCAAATTAAATCGGGGACTGTTCGAAATGATACGAAACGTCTAACATCATTTATATATTTTACGAGGGAAGGTTATGATGGAAGTCCATGCAAAAAATCATCTGAAAATTAGATTTTATGAAACTTTTCGAAGTGCAAGTTTCGGTCAAAAATCGTAGTATATTATACACTAGTTTCGGCAAAAAAATCAAATTTAATTGGGTACTATTTGAAATTATACGAGACTTTTCAGATCATTAATATATGTTAAGAGGAAAGGTTATGATGGAAGTCAATGCAAAAAATCATCAGAAAATTAGATTCTATGAAACTTCTCGAAATGCAAGTTTATGTAAAAAAATCGTAGTATATTATACACTAGTTTAGGCAAAAAAAATCAAATTTAATTGAGGACTATTTGAAATGATACGAGACTTTTCAGATCATTTATATATGTTAAGAGGAAAGTTTATGATGGAAGTCCATGCAAAAAAATCATCTGAAAACTAGATTCTATGAAACTATTAGAAATGCAAGTTTCGTCCAAAAATCATAATATATTATACATTAGTTTATACTAGTTTCAGTCTAAAATAAAATTAAATCGGGGACTGTTCGAAATGATACGAAACGTCTAATATCATTTATATAATTTACGAGGAAAGGTTATGATGGAATTACATGCAAAAAAATCATCTGTAAATTAGATTTTATGAAACTTTACGAAATGCAAGTTTCTGTCAAAAATCGTAGTATATTATACACTAGTTTCGGTCAAAAAAATCAAATTTAATTGGGGACAATTTGAAATGATACGAAACTTTTCAGATCATTTATATATGTTAAGAGGGAAGGTTATGGTGGAAATCCATGCAAAAACTCATCTGAAAATTAGATTTTATGAAACTTTTCGAAATGCAAGATTCGGTCAAAAATCGTAGTATATTATATACTAGTTTCGGTCAAAAAAATCAAATTTAATTGGGGACTATTTGAAATGATACGATACTTTTCAGATCACTTATATATGTTAAGAGGAAATGTTATGATGGAAGTCCATGCAAAAAAACATCAGAAAATTAGATTCTATGAAACTTCTCGAAATGCAAGTTTTGGTAAAAAAATCGTAGTATATTATAAACTAGTTTCGGCAAAAAAAATCAAATTTAATTGGGGACTATTTGAAATGATACGAGACTTTTCAGATCATTTATATATGTTATGAGGAAAGGTTAAGATGGAAGTCCATGCAAAAAAATAATCTAAAAACTAGATTGTATGAAACTATTCGATATGCAAGTTTCGGTCAAAAATCATAATATATTAATACACTAGTTTATACTAGTTTCGGTGAAAAATCAAATTAAATCGGGGACTGTTCAAAATGATACGAAATGTCTAATATCATTTATATATTTTACGAGGGAAGGTTATGATGGAAGTCCATGCAAAAAATCATCTGAAAATTAGATTTTATGAAACTTTTCGAAGTGCAAGTTTCGGTCAAAAATCGTAGTATATTATACACTATTTTCGGCAAAAAAACAAATTTCATTGGGTACTATTTGAAATGATACGAAACTTTTCAGATCATTAATATATGTTAAGAGGAAAGGTTATGATGGAAGTCAATGCAAAAAATCATCAGAAAATTAGATTCTATGAAACTTCTCGAAATGCAAGTTTACGTAAAAAAATCGTAATATATTATACACTAGTTTTCGGCAAAAAAAAATCAAATTTAATTGGGGACTATTTGAAATGATACGAGACTTTTCAGATCATTTATATATGTTAAGAGGAAAGGTTATGATGGAAGTCCATGCAAAAAAATCATCTGAAAACTTGATTATATGAAACTATTAGAAATGCAAGTTTCGTCCAAAAATCATAATATATTATACATTAGTTTATACTAGTTTCGGTCTAAAATAAAATTAAATCGGGGACTGTTCGAAATGATACTAAACGTCTAATATCATTTATATAATTTACGAGGAAAGGTTATGATGGAATTACATGCAAAAAACATCTGAAAATTAGATTTTATGAAACTTTACGAAATGCAAGTTTCTGTCAAAAATCGTAGTATATTATACACTAGTTTCGGTCAAAAAAATCAAATTTAATTGGGGACAATTTGAAATGATACGAAACTTTTCAGATCATTTATATATGTTAAGAGGGAAGGTTATGGTGGAAATCCATGCAAAAAATCATCTGAAAATTAGATTTTATGAAAGTTTTCGAAATGCAAGATTCGGTCAAAAATCGTAGTATATTATATACTAGTTTCGGTCAAAAAAATCAAATTTAATTGGGGACTATTTGAAATGATACGATACTTTTCATATCACTTATATATGTTAAGAGGAAGGGTTATGATGGAAGTCCATGCAAAAAAACATCATAAAATTAGATTCTATGAAACTTTTAGAAATGCAAGTTTCGGTAAAAAATCGTAGTATATTATACACTAGTTTCGGCAAAAAAAATCAAATTTAATTGGGGACTATTTGAAATGACACGAGACTTTTCAGATCATTTATATATGTTATGAGGAAAGGTTAAGATGGAAGTCCATGCAAAAAAATCATCTGAAAACTAGATTGTATGAAACTATTTGAAATGCAAGTTTCGGTCAAAAATCATAATATATTAATACACTAGTTTATACTAGTTTCGGTGAAAAATCAAATTAAATCGGGGACTGTTCAAAATGATACGAAATGTCTAATATCATTTATATATTTTACGAGGGAAGGTTATGATGGAAGTCCATGCAAAAAATCATCTGAAAATTAGATTTTATGAAACTTTTCGAAGTGCAAGTTTCGGTCAAAAATCGTAGTATATTATACACTATTTTCGGCAAAAAAACAAATTTCATTGGGTACTATTTTAAATTATACGAGACTTTTCAGATCATTAATATATGTTAAGAGGAAAGGTTATGATGGAAGTCAATGCAAAAAATCATCAGAAAATTAGATTCTATGAAACTTCTCGAAATGCAAGTTTACGTAAAAAAATCGTAATATATTATACACTAGTTTTCGGCAAAAAAAAATCAAATTTAATTGGGGACTATTTGAAATGATACGAGACTTTTCAGATCATTTATATATGTTAAGAGGAAAGGTTATGATGGAAGTCCATGCAAAAAAATCATCTGAAAACTTGATTATATGAAACTATTAGAAATGCAAGTTTCGTCCAAAAATCATAATATATTATACATTAGTTTATACTAGTTTCGGTCTAAAATAAAATTAAATCGGGGACTGTTCGAAATGATACTAAACGTCTAATATCATTTATATAATTTACGAGGAAAGGTTATGATGGAATTACATGCAAAAAACATCTGAAAATTAGATTTTATGAAACTTTACGAAATGCAAGTTTCTGTCAAAAATCGTAGTATATTATACACTAGTTTCGGTCAAAAAAATCAAATTTAATTGGGGACAATTTGAAATGATACGAAACTTTTCAGATCATTTATATATGTTAAGAGGGAAGGTTATGGTGGAAATCCATGCAAAAAATCATCTGAAAATTAGATTTTATGAAAGTTTTCGAAATGCAAGATTCGGTCAAAAATCGTAGTATAATATATACTAGTTTCGGTCAAAAAAATCAAATTTAATTGGGGACTATTTGAAATGATACGATACTTTTCATATCACTTATATATGTTAAGAGGAAGGGTTATGATGGAAGTCCATGCAAAAAAACATCATAAAATTAGATTCTATGAAACTTTTAGAAATGCAAGTTTCGGTAAAAAATCGTAGTATATTATACACTAGTTTCGGCAAAAAAAATCAAATTTAATTGGGGACTATTTGAAATGACACGAGACTTTTCAGATCATTTATATATGTTATGAGGAAAGGTTAAGATGGAAGTCCATGCAAAAAAATCTTCTGAAAACTAGATTGTATGAAACTATTTGAAATGCAAGTTTCGGTCAAAAATCATAATATATTAATACACTAGTTTATACTAGTTTCGGTGAAAAATCAAATTAAATCGGGGACTGTTCGAAATGATACGAAACGTCTAACATCATTTATATATTTTACGAGGGAAGGTTATGATGGAAGTCCATGCAAAAAATCATCTGAAAATTAGATTTTATGAAACTTTTCGAAGTGCAAGTTTCGGTCAAAAATCGTAGTATATTATACACTATTTTCGGCAAAAAAATCAAATTTAATTGGGTACTATTTGAAATTATACGAGACTTTTCAGATCATTAATATATGTTAAGAGGAAAGGTTATGATGGAAGTCAATGCAAAAAATCATCAGAAAATTAGATTCTATGAAACTTCTCGAAATGCAAGTTTATGTAAAAAAATCGTAGTATATTATACACTAGTTTAGGCAAAAAAAATCAAATTTAATTGAGGACTATTTGAAATGATACGAGACTTTTCAGATCATTTATATATGTTAAGAGGAAAGTTTATGATGGAAGTCCATGCAAAAAAATCATCTGAAAACTAGATTCTATGAAACTATTAGAAATGCAAGTTTCGTCCAAAAATCATAATATATTATACATTAGTTTATACTAGTTTCGGTCTAAAATAAAATTAAATCGGGGACTGTTCGAAATGATACAAAACGTCTAATATCATTTATATAATTTACGAGGAAAGGTTATGATGGAATTACATGCAAAAAAATCATCTGTAAATTAGATTTTATGAAACTTTACGAAATGCAAGTTTCTGTCAAAAATCGTTGTATATTATACACTAGTTTCGGTCAAAAAAATCAAATTTAATTGGGGACAATTTGAAATGATACGAAACTTTTCAGATCATTTATATATGTTAAGAGGGAAGGTTATGGTGGAAATCCATGCAAAAACTCATTTGAAAATTAGATTTTATGAAACTTTTCGAAATGCAAGATTCGGTCAAAAATCGTAGTATATTATATACTAGTTTCGGTCAAAAAAATCAAATTTAATTGGGGACTATTTGAAATGATACGATACTTTTCAGATCACTTATATATGTTAAGAGGAAAGGTTATGATGGAAGTCCATGCAAAAAAACATCAGAAAATTAGATTCTATGAAACTTCTCGAAATGCAAGTTTCGGTAAAAAAATCGTAGTATATTATACACTAGTTTCGGCAAAAAAAATCAAATTTTATTGGGGACTATTTGAAATGATACGAGACTTTTCAGATCATTTATATATGTTATGAGGAAAGGTTAAGATGGAAGTCCATGCAAAAAAATAATCTAAAAACTAGATTGTATGAAACTATTCGATATGCAAGTTTCGGTCAAAAATCATAATATATTAATACACTAGTTTATACTAGTTTCGGTGAAAATTCAAATTAAATCGGGGACTGTTCAAAATGATATGAAATGTCTAATATCATTTATATATTTTACGAGGGAAGGTTATGATGGAAGTCCATGCAAAAAATCATCTGAAAATTAGATTTTATGAAACTTTTCGAAGTGCAAGTTTCGGTCAAAAATCGTAGTATATTATACACTATTTTCGGCAAAAAAACAAATTTCATTGGGTACTATTTTAAATTATACGAGACTTTTCAGATCATTAATATATGTTAAGAGGAAAGGTTATGATGGAAGTCAATGCAAAAAATCATCAGAAAATTAGATTCTATGAAACTTCTCGAAATGCAAGTTTACGTAAAAAAATCGTAATATATTATACACTAGTTTTCGGCAAAAAAAAATCAAATTTAATTGGGGACTATTTGAAATGATACGAGACTTTTCAGATCATTTATATATGTTAAGAGGAAAGGTTATGATGGAAGTCCATGCAAAAAAATCATCTGAAAACTTGATTATATGAAACTATTAGAAATGCAAGTTTCGTCCAAAAATCATAATATATTATACATTAGTTTATACTAGTTTCGGTCTAAAATAAAATTAAATCGGGGACTGTTCGAAATGATACGAAACGTCTAATATCATTTATATAATTTACGAGGAAAGGTTATGATGGAATTACATGCAAAAAACATCTGAAAATTAGATTTTATGAAACTTTACGAAATGCAAGTTTCTGTCAAAAATCGTAGTATATTATACACTAGTTTCGGTCAAAAAAATCAAATTTAATTGGGGACAATTTGAAATGATACGAAACTTTTCAGATCATTTATATATGTTAAGAGGGAAGGTTATGGTGGAAATCCATGCAAAAAATCATCTGAAAATTAGATTTTATGAAACTTTTCGAAATGCAAGATTCGGTCAAAAATCGTAGTATATTATATACTAGTTTCGGTCAAAAAAATCAAATTTAATTGGGGACTATTTGAAATGATACGATACTTTTCATATCACTTATATATGTTAAGAGGAAGGGTTATGATGGAAGTCCATGCAAAAAAACATCATAAAATTAGATTCTATGAAACTTTTAGAAATGCAAGTTTCGGTAAAAAATCGTAGTATATTATACACTAGTTTCGGCAAAAAAAATCAAATTTAATTGGGGACTATTTGAAATGACACGAGACTTTTCAGATCATTTATATATGTTATGAGGAAAGGTTAAGATGGAAGTCCATGCAAAAAAATCATCTGAAAACTAGATTGTATGAAACTATTTGAAATGCAAGTTTCGGTCAAAAATCATAATATACTAATACACTAGTTTATACTAGTTTCGGTGAAAAATCAAATTAAATCGGGGACTGTTCGAAATGATACGAAACGTCTAACATCATTTATATATTTTACGAGGGAAGGTTATGATGGAAGTCCATGCAAAAAATCATCTGAAAATTAGATTTTATGAAACTTTTCGAAGTGCAAGTTTCGGTCAAAAATTGTAGTATATTATACACTAGTTTCGACATAAAAATCAAATTTAATTGGGTACTATTTGAAATTATACGAGACTTTTCAGATCATTAATATATGTTAAGAGGAAAGGTTATGATGGAAGTCAAAATCATCAGAAAATTAGATTCTATGAAACTTCTCGAAATGAGAGTTTACGTAAAAAAATCGTAGTATATTATACACTAGTTTCGGCACAAAAAAAATCACATTTAATTGGGGACTATTTGAAATGATACGAGACTTTTCAAATCATTTATATATGTTAAGAGGAAAGTTTATGATGGAAGTCCATGCAAAAAAATCATCTGAAAACTAGATTCTATGAAACTATTAGAAATGCAAGTTTCGTCCAAAAATCATAATATATTATACATTAGTTTATACTAGTTTCGGTCTAAAATAAAATTAAATCGGGGACTGTTCGAAATGATACGAAACGTATAATATCATTTATATAATTTACGAGGAAAGGTTATGATGGAATTACATGCAAAAAACATCTGAAAATTAGATTTTATGAAACTTTACGAAATGCAAGTTTCTGTCAAAAATCGTAGTATATTATGCACTAGTTTCGGTCAAAAAAATCAAATTTAATTGGGGACAATTTGAAATGATACGAAACTTTTCAGATCATTTATATATGTTAAGAGGGAAGGTTATGGTGGAAATCCATGCAAAAAATCATCTGAAAATGAGATTTTATGAAACTTTTCGAAATGCAAGATTCGGTCAAAAATCGTAGTATATTATATACTAGTTTCGGTCCAAAAAACCAAATTTAATTGGGTACTATTTGAAATGATACGATACTTATCAGATCACTTATATATGTTAAGAGGAAAGGTTATGATGGAAGTCCATGCAAAAAAACATCAGAAAATTAGATTCTATGAAATTCTCGAAATGAAAGTTTCGGTAAAAAATCGTAGTATATTATACACTAGTTTCGGCAAAAAAATCAAATTTAATTGGGGACTATTTGAAATGACACGAGACTTTTCAGATCATTTATATATGTTATGAGGAAAGGTTAAGATGGAAGTCCATGCAAAAAAATCATCTGAAAACTAGATTGTATGAAACTATTTGAAATGCAATTTTCGGTCAAAAATCATAATATATTAATACACTAGTTTATACTAGTTTCGGTGAAAAATCAAATTAAATCGGGGACTGTTCGAAATGATACGAAACGTCTAACATCATTTATATATTTTACGAGGGAAGGTTATGATGGAAGTCCATGCAAAAAATCATCTGAAAATTAGATTTTATGAAACTTTTCGAAGTGCAAGTTTCGGTCAAAAATTGTAGTATATTATACACTAGTTTCGACAAAAAAATCAAATTTAATTGGGTACTATTTGAAATTATACGAGACTTTTCAGATCATTAATATATGTTAAGAGGAAAGGTTATGATGGAAGTCAATGCAAAAAATCATCAAAAAATTAGATTCTATGAAACTTCTCGAAATGCAAGTTTACGTAAAAAAATCGCAGTATATTATACACTAGTTTCGGCACAAAAAAATCAAATTTAATTGGGTACTATTTGAAATGATACGAGACTTTTCAGATCATTTATATATGTTAAGAGGAAAGTTTATGATGGAAGTCCATGCAAAAAAATCATCTGAAAACTAGATTCTATGAAACTATTAGAAATGCAAGTTTCGTCCAAAAATCATAATATATTATACATTAGTTTATACTAGTTTCGGTCTAAAATAAAATTAAATCGGGGACTGTTCGAAATGATACGAAACGTATAATATCATTTATATAATTTACGAGTTAAGGTTATGATGGAATTACTTGCAAAAAACATCTGAAAATTAGATTTTATGAAACTTTACGAAATGCAAGTTTCTGTCAAAAATCGTAGTATATTATGCACTAGTTTCGGTCAAAAAAATCAAATTTAATTGGGGACAATTTGAAATGATACGAAAATTTTCAGATCATTTATATATGTTAAGAGGGAAGGTTATGGTGGAAATCCATGCAAAAAATCATCTGAAAATGAGATTTTATGAAACTTTTCGAAATGCAAGATTCGGTCAAAAATCGTAGTATATTATATACTAGTTTCGGTCCAAAAAACCAAATTTAATTGGGGACTATTTGAAATGATACGATACTTATCAGATCACTTATATATGTTAAGAGGAAAGGTTATGACGGAAGTCCATGCAAAAAAACATCAGAAAATTAGATTCTATGAAACTTCTCGAAATGAAAGTTTCGGTAAAAAATCGTAGTATATTATACACTAGTTTCGGCAAAAAAATCAAATTTAATTGGGGACTATTTGAAATGACACGAGACTTTTCAGATCATTTATATATGTTATGAGGAAAGGATAAGATGGAAGTCCATGCAAAAAAATCATCTGAACATTAGATTTTATGAAACTATTCGAAATGCAAGTTTCCGTCAAAAATCATAATATATTAATACACTAGTTTCGGAGAAAAAAATCAAATTTAATTTTGTACTATTTGAAATTATACGAGACTTTTCAGATCATTAATATATGTTAAGAGGAAAGGTTATGATGGAAGTCAATGCAAAAAATCATCAGAAAATTAGATTCTATGAAACTTCTCGAAATGCAAGTTTACGTAAAAAAAATCGTAGTATATTTATACACTAGTTTCGGCACAAAAAAATCAAATTTAATTGGGGACTATTTGAAATGATACGAGACTTTTCAGATCATTTATATATGTTAAGAGGAAAGTTTATGATGGAAGTCCATGCAAAAAAATCATCTGAAAACTAGATTCTATGAAACTATTAGAAATGCAAGTTTCGTCCAAAAATCATAATATATTATACATTAGTTTATACTAGTTTCGGTCTAAAATAAAATTAAATCGGGGACTGTTCGAAATGATACGAAACGTATAATATCATTTATATAATTTACGAGTTAAGGTTATGATGGAATTACATGCAAAAAACATCTGAAAATTAGATTTTATGAAACTTTACGAAATGCAAGTTTCTGTCAAAAATCGTAGTATATTATGCACTAGTTTCGGTCAAAAAAATCAAATTTAATTGGGGACAATTTGAAATGATACGAAAATTTTCAGATCATTTATATATGTTAAGAGGGAAGGTTATGGTGGAAATCCATGCAAAAAATCATCTGAAAATGAGATTTTATGAAACTTTTCGAAATGCAAGATTCGGTCAAAAATCTTAGTATATTATATACTAGTTTCGGTCCAAAAAACCAAATTTAATTGGGGACTATTTGAAATGATACGATACTTATCAGATCACTTATATATGTTAAGAGGAAAGGTTATGATGGAAGTCCATGCAAAAAAACATCAGAAAATTAGATTCTATGAAACTTCTCGAAATGAAAGTTTCGGTAAAAAATCGTAGTATATTATACACTAGTTTCGGCAAAAAAATCAAATTTAATTGGGGACTATTTGAAATGACACGAGACTTTTCAGATCATTTATATATGTTATGAGGAAAGGTTAAGATGGAAGTCCATGCAAAAAAATCATCTGAACATTAGATTTTATGAAACTATTCGAAATGCAAGTTTCCGTCAAAAATCATAATATATTAATACACTAGTTTCGGAAAAAAAAATCAAATTTAATTTTGTACTATTTGAAATTATACGAGACTTTTCAGATCATTAATATATGTTAAGAGGAAAGGTTATGATGGAAGTCAATGCAAAAAATCATCAGAAAATTAGATTCTATGAAACTTCTCGAAATGCAAGTTTACGTAAAAAAAATCGTAGTATATTTATACACTAGTTTCGGCACAAAAAAATCAAATTTAATTGGGGACTATTTGAAATGATACGAGACTTTTCAGATCATTTATATATGTTAAGAGGAAAGTTTATGATGGAAGTCCATGCAAAAAAATCATCTGAAAACTAGATTCTATGAAACTATTAGAAATGCAAGTTTCGTCCAAAAATCATAATATATTATACATTAGTTTATACTAGTTTCGGTCTAAAATAAAATTAAATCGGGGACTGTTCGAAATGATACGAAACGTATAATATCATTTATATAATTTACGAGTTAAGGTTATGATGGAATTACATGCAAAAAACATCTGAAAATTAGATTTTATGAAACTTTACGAAATGCAAGTTTCTGTCAAAAATCGTAGTATATTATGCACTAGTTTCGGTCAAAAAAATCAAATTTAATTGGGGACAATTTGAAATGATACGAAAATTTTCAGATCATTTATATATGTTAAGAGGGAAGGTTATGGTGGAAATCCATGCAAAAAATCATCTGAAAATGAGATTTTATGAAACTTTTCGAAATGCAAGATTCGGTCAAAAATCGTAGTATATTATATACTAGTTTCGGTCCAAAAAACCAAATTTAATTGGGGACTATTTGAAATGATACGATACTTATCAGATCACTTATATATGTTAAGAGGAAAGGTTATGATGGAAGTCCATGCAAAAAAACATCAGAAAATTAGATTCTATGAAACTTCTCGAAATGAAAGTTTCGGTAAAAAATCGTAGTATATTATACACTAGTTTCGGCAAAAAAATCAAATTTAATTGGGGACTATTTGAAATGACACGAGACTTTTCAGATCATTTATATATGTTATGAGGAAAGGTTAAGATGGAAGTCCATGCAAAAAAATCATCTGAACATTAGATTTTATGAAACTATTCGAAATGCAAGTTTCCGTCAAAAATCATAATATATTAATACACTAGTTTCGGAAAAAAAAATCAAATTTAATTTTGTACTATTTGAAATTATACGAGACTTTTCAGATCATTAATATATGTTAAGAGGAAAGGTTATGATGGAAGTCAATGCAAAAAATCATCAGAAAATTAGATTCTATGAAACTTCTCGAAATGCAAGTTTACGTAAAAAAAATCGTAGTATATTTATACACTAGTTTCGGCACAAAAAAATCAAATTTAATTGGGGACTATTTGAAATGATACGAGACTTTTCAGATCATTTATATATGTTAAGAGGAAAGTTTATGATGGAAGTCCATGCAAAAAAATCATCTGAAAACTAGATTCTATGAAACTATTAGAAATGCAAGTTTCGTCCAAAAATCATAATATATTATACATTAGTTTATACTAGTTTCGGTCTAAAATAAAATTAAATCGGGGACTGTTCGAAATGATACGAAACGTATAATATCATTTATATAATTTACGAGTTAAGGTTATGATGGAATTACATGCAAAAAACATCTGAAAATTAGATTTTATGAAACTTTACGAAATGCAAGTTTCTGTCAAAAATCGTAGTATATTATGCACTAGTTTCGGTCAAAAAAATCAAATTTAATTGGGGACAATTTGAAATGATACGAAAATTTTCAGATCATTTATATATGTTAAGAGGGAAGGTTATGGTGGAAATCCATGCAAAAAATCATCTGAAAATGAGATTTTATGAAACTTTTCGAAATGCAAGATTCGGTCAAAAATCGTAGTATATTATATACTAGTTTCGGTCCAAAAAACCAAATTTAATTGGGGACTATTTGAAATGATACGATACTTATCAGATCACTTATATATGTTAAGAGGAAAGGTTATGATGGAAGTCCATGCAAAAAAACATCAGAAAATTAGATTCTATGAAACTTCTCGAAATGAAAGTTTCGGTAAAAAATCGTAGTATATTATACACTAGTTTCGGCAAAAAAATCAAATTTAATTGGGGACTATTTGAAATGACACGAGACTTTTCAGATCATTTATATATGTTATGAGGAAAGGATAAGATGGAAGTCCATGCAAAAAAATCATCTGAACATTAGATTTTATGAAACTATTCGAAATGCAAGTTTCCGTCAAAAATCATAATATATTAATACACTAGTTTCGGAAAAAAAAATCAAATTTAATTTTGTACTATTTGAAATTATACGAGACTTTTCAGATCATTAATATATGTTAAGAGGAAAGGTTATGATGGAAGTCAATGCAAAAAATCATCAGAAAATTAGATTCTATGAAACTTCTCGAAATGCAAGTTTACGTAAAAAAAATCGTAGTATATTTATACACTAGTTTCGGCACAAAAAAATCAAATTTAATTGGGGACTATTTGAAATGATACGAGACTTTTCAGATCATTTATATATGTTAAGAGGAAAGTTTATGATGGAAGTCCATGCAAAAAAATCATCTGAAAACTAGATTCTATGAAACTATTAGAAATGCAAGTTTCGTCCAAAAATCATAATATATTATACATTAGTTTATACTAGTTTCGGTCTAAAATAAAATTAAATCGGGGACTGTTCGAAATGATACGAAACGTATAATATCATTTATATAATTTACGAGTTAAGGTTATGATGGAATTACATGCAAAAAACATCTGAAAATTAGATTTTATGAAACTTTACGAAATGCAAGTTTCTGTCAAAAATCGTAGTATATTATGCACTAGTTTCGGTCAAAAAAATCAAATTTAATTGGGGACAATTTGAAATGATACGAAAATTTTCAGATCATTTATATATGTTAAGAGGGAAGGTTATGGTGGAAATCCATGCAAAAAATCATCTGAAAATGAGATTTTATGAAACTTTTCGAAATGCAAGATTCGGTCAAAAATCGTAGTATATTATATACTAGTTTCGGTCCAAAAAACCAAATTTAATTGGGGACTATTTGAAATGATACGATACTTATCAGATCACTTATATATGTTAAGAGGAAAGGTTATGATGGAAGTCCATGCAAAAAAACATCAGAAAATTAGATTCTATGAAACTTCTCGAAATGAAAGTTTCGGTAAAAAATCGTAGTATATTATACACTAGTTTCGGCAAAAAAATCAAATTTAATTGGGGACTATTTGAAATGACACGAGACTTTTCAGATCATTTATATATGTTATGAGGAAAGGTTAAGATGGAAGTCCATGCAAAAAAATCATCTGAACATTAGATTTTATGAAACTATTCGAAATGCAAGTTTCCGTCAAAAATCATAATATATTAATACACTAGTTTCGGAAAAAAAAATCAAATTTAATTTTGTACTATTTGAAATTATACGAGACTTTTCAGATCATTAATATATGTTAAGAGGAAAGGTTATGATGGAAGTCAATGCAAAAAATCATCAGAAAATTAGATTCTATGAAACTTCTCGAAATGCAAGTTTACGTAAAAAAAATCGTAGTATATTTATACACTAGTTTCGGCACAAAAAAATCAAATTTAATTGGGGACTATTTGAAATGATACGAGACTTTTCAGATCATTTATATATGTTAAGAGGAAAGTTTATGATGGAAGTCCATGCAAAAAAATCATCTGAAAACTAGATTCTATGAAACTATTAGAAATGCAAGTTTCGTCCAAAAATCATAATATATTATACATTAGTTTATACTAGTTTCGGTCTAAAATAAAATTAAATCGGGGACTGTTCGAAATGATACGAAACGTATAATATCATTTATATAATTTACGAGTTAAGGTTATGATGGAATTACATGCAAAAAACATCTGAAAATTAGATTTTATGAAACTTTACGAAATGCAAGTTTCTGTCAAAAATCGTAGTATATTATGCACTAGTTTCGGTCAAAAAAATCAAATTTAATTGGGGACAATTTGAAATGATACGAAAATTTTCAGATCATTTATATATGTTAAGAGGGAAGGTTATGGTGGAAATCCATGCAAAAAATCATCTGAAAATGAGATTTTATGAAACTTTTCGAAATGCAAGATTCGGTCAAAAATCGTAGTATATTATATACTAGTTTCGGTCCAAAAAACCAAATTTAATTGGGGACTATTTGAAATGATACGATACTTATCAGATCACTTATATATGTTAAGAGGAAAGGTTATGATGGAAGTCCATGCAAAAAAACATCAGAAAATTAGATTCTATGAAACTTCTCGAAATGAAAGTTTCGGTAAAAAATCGTAGTATATTATACACTAGTTTCGGCAAAAAAATCAAATTTAATTGGGGACTATTTGAAATGACACGAGACTTTTCAGATCATTTATATATGTTATGAGGAAAGGATAAGATGGAAGTCCATGCAAAAAAATCATCTGAACATTAGATTTTATGAAACTATTCGAAATGCAAGTTTCCGTCAAAAATCATAATATATTAATACACTAGTTTCGGAAAAAAAAATCAAATTTAATTTTGTACTATTTGAAATTATACGAGACTTTTCAGATCATTAATATATGTTAAGAGGAAAGGTTATGATGGAAGTCAATGCAAAAAATCATCAGAAAATTAGATTCTATGAAACTTCTCGAAATGCAAGTTTACGTAAAAAAAATCGTAGTATATTTATACACTAGTTTCGGCAAAAAAAAATCAAATTTAATTGGGGACTATTTGAAATGATACGAGACTTTTCAGATCATTTATATATGTTAAGAGGAAAGTTTATGATGGAAGTCCATGCAAAAAAATCATCTGAAAACTAGATTCTATGAAACTATTAGAAATGCAAGTTTCGTCCAAAAATCATAATATATTATACATTAGTTTATACTAGTTTCGGTCTAAAATAAAATTAAATCGGGGACTGTTCGAAATGATACGAAACGTATAATATCATTTATATAATTTACGAGTTAAGGTTATGATGGAATTACATGCAAAAAACATCTGAAAATTAGATTTTATGAAACTTTACGAAATGCAAGTTTCTGTCAAAAATCGTAGTATATTATGCACTAGTTTCGGTCAAAAAAATCAAATTTAATTGGGGACAATTTGAAATGATACGAAAATTTTCAGATCATTTATATATGTTAAGAGGGAAGGTTATGGTGGAAATCCATGCAAAAAATCATCTGAAAATGAGATTTTATGAAACTTTTCGAAATGCAAGATTCGGTCAAAAATCGTAGTATATTATATACTAGTTTCGGTCCAAAAAACCAAATTTAATTGGGGACTATTTGAAATGATACGATACTTATCAGATCACTTATATATGTTAAGAGGAAAGGTTATGATGGAAGTCCATGCAAAAAAACATCAGAAAATTAGATTCTATGAAACTTCTCGAAATGAAAGTTTCGGTAAAAAATCGTAGTATATTATACACTAGTTTCGGCAAAAAAATCAAATTTAATTGGGGACTATTTGAAATGACACGAGACTTTTCAGATCATTTATATATGTTATGAGGAAAGGTTAAGATGGAAGTCCATGCAAAAAAATCATCTGAACATTAGATTTTATGAAACTATTCGAAATGCAAGTTTCCGTCAAAAATCATAATATATTAATACACTAGTTTCGGAAAAAAAAAATCAAATTTAATTTTGTACTATTTGAAATTATACGAGACTTTTCAGATCATTAATATATGTTAAGAGGAAAGGTTATGATGGAAGTCAATGCAAAAAATCATCAGAAAATTAGATTCTATGAAACTTCTCGAAATGCAAGTTTACGTAAAAAAAAATCGTAGTATATTTATACACTAGTTTCGGCAAAAAAAAATCAAATTTAATTGGGGACTATTTGAAATGATACGAGACTTTTCAGATCATTTATATATGTTAAGAGGAAAGGTTATGATGGAAGTCCATGCAAAAAAATCATCTAAAAACTAGATTCTATGAAACTATTAGAAATGCAAGTTTCGTCCAAAAATCATAATATATTATACATTAGTTTATACTAGTTTCGGTCTAAAATAAAATTAAATCGGGGACTGTTCGAAATGATACGAAACGTCTAATATCATTTATATAATTTACGAGGAAAGGTTAAGATGGAATTACATGCAAAAAATCATCTGAAAATTAGATTTTATGAAACTTTACGAAATGCAAGTTTCTGTCAAAAATCGTAGTATGTTATACACTAGTTTCAGTCAAAAAAATCAAATTTAATTGGGGACAATTTGAAATGATACGAAACTTTTCAGATCATTTATATATGTTAAGAGGGAAGGTTATGGTTGAAATCCATGCAAAAAATCATCTGAAAATTAGATTTTATGAAACTTTTCGAAATGCAAGATTCGGTCAAAAATCGTAGTATATTATATACTAGTTTCGGTCAAAAAAATCAAATTTAATTGGGGACTATTTGAAATGATACGATACTTATCAGATAACTTATATATGTTAAGAGGAAAGGTTATGATGGAAGTCAATGCAAAAAATCATCAGAAAATTAGATTCTATGAAACTTCTCGAAATGCAAGTATACGTAAAAAAATCGTAGTATATTTATACACTAGTTTCGGCAAAAAAAATCAAATTTAATTGGGGACTATTTGAAATGATACGAAACTTTTCAGATCATTTATATATGTTAAGAGGGAAGGTTATGATGGAAGTCCATGCAAAAAAACATCAGAAAATTAGATTCTATGAAACTTCTCGAAATGCAAGTTTACGTAAAAAAATCGTAGTATATTATACACTAGTTTCGGCACAAAAAAAATCAAATTTAATTGGGGACTATTTGAAATGATACGAGACTTTTCAGATCATTTATATATGTTAAGAGGAAAGTTTATGATGGAAGTCCATGCAAAAAAATCATCTGAAAACTAGATTCTATGAAACTATTAGAAATGCAAGTTTCGTCCAAAAATCATAATATATTATACATTAGTTTATACTAGTTTCGGTCTAAAATAAAATTAAATCGGGGACTGTTCGAAATGATACGAAACGTATAATATCATTTATATAATTTACGAGGAAAGGTTATGATGGAATTACATGCAAAAAACATCTGAAAATTAGATTTTATGAAACTTTACGAAATGCAAGTTTCTGTCAAAAATCGTAGTATATTATGCACTAGTTTCGGTCAAAAAAATCAAATTTAATTGGGGACAATTTGAAATGATACGAAAATTTTCAGATCATTTATATATGTTAAGAGGGAAGGTTATGGTGGAAATCCATGCAAAAAATCATCTGAAAATGAGATTTTATGAAACTTTTCGAAATGCAAGATTCGGTCAAAAATCGTAGTATATTATACACTAGTTTCGGCAAAAAAATCAAATTTAATTGGGGACTATTTGAAATGACACGAGACTTTTCAGATCATTTATATATGTTATGAGGAAAGGTTAAGATGGAAGTCCATGCAAAAAAATCATCTGAACATTAGATTATATGAAACTATTCGAAATGCAAGTTTCCGTCAAAAATCATAATATATTAATACACTAGTTTCGGAAAAAAAATCAAATTTAATTTTGTACTATTTGAAATTATACGAGACTTTTCAGATCATTAATATATGTTAAGAGGAAAGGTTATGATGGAAGTCAATGCAAAAAATCATCAGAAAATTAGATTCTATGAAACTTCTCGAAATGCAAGTTTACGTAAAAAAAATCGTAGTATATTTATACACTAGTTTCGGCAAAAAAAAATCAAATTTAATTGGGGACTATTTGAAATGATACGAAACTTTTCAGATCATTTATATATGTTAAGAGGGAAGGTTATGGTTGAAATCCATGCAAAAAATCATCTGAAAAATAGATTTTATGAAACTTTTCGAAATGCAAGATTCGGTCAAAAATCGTAGTATATTATATACTAGTTTCGGTCAAAAAAATCAAATTTAATTGGGGACTATTTGAAATGATACGATACTTATCAGATAACTTATATATGTTAAGAGGAAAGGTTATGATGGAAGTCAATGCAAAAAATCATCAGAAAATTAGATTCTATGAAACTTCTCGAAATGCAAGTTTCTGTCAAAAATCGTAGTATATTATACACTAGTTTCGGTCAAAAAAATCAAATTTAATTGGGGACAATTTGAAATGATACAAAACTTTTCAGATCATTTATATATGTTAAGAGGGAAGGTTATGGTGGAAATCCATGCAAAAAATCATCTGAAAATTAGATTTTATGAAACTTTTCGAAATGCAAGATTCGGTCAAAAATCGTAGTATATTATATACTAGTTTCGGTCAAAAAAATCAAATTTAATTGGGGGCTATTTGAAATGATACGAGACTTTTCAGATCATTTATATATGTTATGAGGAAAGGTTAAGATGAAAGTCCATGCAAAAAAATCATCAAAAAATTAGATTCTATGAAATTTCTCGAAATGCAAGTTTCGGTAAAAAAATCGTAGTATATTATACACTAGTTTATACTAGTTTCGGTGAAAAATCAAATTAAATCGGGGACTGTTCGAAATGATACGAAACGTCTAATATCATTTATATATTTTACGAGGGAAAGTTATGATGGAAGTCCATGCAAAAAATCATCTAAAAATTAGATTTTATGAAACTTTTCGAAGTGCAAGTTTCGGTCAAAAATCGTAGTATATTATACACTAGTTTCGGCAAAAAAAATCAAATTTAATTTTGTACTATTTGAAATTATACGAAACTTTTCAGATCATTAATATATGTTAAGAGGAAAGGTTATGATGGAAGTCAATGCAAAAAATCATCAGAAAATTAGATTCTATGAAACTTCTCGAAATGCAAGTATACGTAAAAAAATCGTAGTATATTTATACACTAGTTTCGGCAAAAAAAATCAAATTTAATTGGGGACTATTTGAAATGATACGAAACTTTTCAGATCATTTATATATGTTAAGAGGGAAGGTTATGATGGAAGTCCATGCAAAAAAACATCAGAAAATTAGATTCTATGAAACTTCTCGAAATGCAAGTTTCTGTCAAAAATCGTAGTATATTATACACTAGTTTCGGTCAAAAAAATCAAATTTAATTGGGGACAATTTGAAATGATACAAAACTTTTCAGATCATTTATATATGTTAAGAGGGAAGGTTATGGTGGAAATCCATGCAAAAAATCATCTGAAAATTAGATTTTATGAAACTTTTCGAAATGCAAGATTCGGTCAAAAATCGTAGTATATTATATACTAGTTTCTGTCAAAAAAATCAAATTTAATTGGGGGCTATTTGAAATGATACGAGACTTTTCAGATCATTTATATATGTTATGAGGAAAGGTTAAGATGAAAGTCCATGCAAAAAAATCATCAGAAAATTAGATTCTATGAAACTTCTCGAAATGCAAGTTTCGGTAAAAAAATTGTAGTATATTATACACTAGTTTATACTAGTTTCGGTGAAAAATCAAATTAAATCGGGGACTGTTCGAAATGATACGAAACGTCTAATATCATTTATATATTTTACGAGGGAAAGTTATGATGGAAGTCCATGCAAAAAATCATCTAAAAATTAGATTTTATGAAACTTTTCGAAGTGCAAGTTTCGGTCAAAAATCGTAGTATATTATACACTAGTTTCGGCAAAAAAAAATCAAATTTAATTTTGTACTATTTGAAATTATACGAGACTTTTCAGATCATTAATATATGTTAAGAGGAAAGGTTATGATGGAAGTCAATGCAAAAAACCATCAGAAAATTAGATTCTATGAAACTTCTCGAAATGCAAGTTTACGTAAAAAAAATCGTAGTATATTTATACACTAGTTTCGGCAAAAAAAATCAAATTTAATTGGGGACTATTTGAAATGATACGAGACTTTTCAGATCATTTATATATGTTAAGTGGAAAGGTTATGATGGAAGTCCATGCAAAAAAATCATCTGAAAACTAGATTCTATGAAACTATTAGAAATGCATGTTTCGTCCAAAAATCATTATATATTATACATTAGTTTATACTAGTTTCGGTCTAAACTAAAATTAAATCGGGGACTGTTCGAAATGATAAGAAACGTCTAATATCAATTATATAATTTACGAGGAAAGGTTAAGATGGAATTACATGCAAAAAATCATCTGAAAATTAGATTTTATGAAACTTTACGAAATGCAAGTTTCTGTCAAAAATCGTAGTATGTTATACACTAGTTTCAGTCAAAAAAATCAAATTTAATTGGGGACAATTTGAAATGATACGAAACTTTTCAGATCATTTATATATGTTAAGAGGGAAGGTTATGGTAGAAATCCATGCAAAAAATCATCTGAAAATTAGATTTTATGAAACTTTTCGAAATGCAAGATTCGGTCAAAAATCATAGTATATTATATACTAGTTTCGGTCAAAAAAATCAAATTTAATTGGGGACTATTTGAAATGATACGATACTTATCAGATAACTTATATATGTTAAGAGGAAAGGTTATGATGGAAGTCAATGCAAAAAATCATCAGAAAATTAGATTCTATGAAACTTCTCGAAATGCAAGTATACGTAAAAAAATCGTAGTATATTTATACACTAGTTTCGGCAAAAAAAATCAAATTTAATTGGGGACTATTTGAAATGATACGAAACTTTTCAGATCATTTATATATGTTAAGAGGGAAGGTTATGATGGAAGTCCATGCAAAAAAACATCAGAAAATTAGATTCTATGAAACTTCTCGAAATGCAAGTTTCTGTCAAAAATCGTAGTATATTATACACTAGTTTCGGTCAAAAAAATCAAATTTAATTGGGGACAATTTGAAATGATACAAAACTTTTCAGATCATTTATATATGTTAAGAGGGAAGGTTATGGTGGAAATCCATGCAAAAAATCATCTGAAAATTAGATTTTATGAAACTTTTCGAAATGCAAGATTCGGTCAAAAATCGTAGTATATTATATACTAGTTTTGGTCAAAAAAATCAAATTTAATTGGGGGCTATTTGAAATGATACGAGACTTTTCAGATCATTTATATATGTTATGAGGAAAGGTTAAGATGAAAGTCCATGCAAAAATATCATCAGAAAATTAGATTCTATGAAACTTCTCGAAATGCAAGTTTCGGTAAAAAAATTGTAGTATATTATACACTAGTTTATACTAGTTTCGGTGAAAAATCAAATTAAATCGGGGACTCTTCGAAATGATACGAAACGTCTAATATCATTTATATATTTTACGAGGGAAAGTTATGATGGAAGTCCATGCAAAAAATCATCTAAAAATTAGATTTTATGAAACTTTTCGAAGTGCAAGTTTCGGTCAAAAATCGTAGTATATTATACACTAGTTTCGGCAAAAAAAAATCAAATTTAATTTTGTACTATTTGAAATTATACGAAACTTTTCAGATCATTAATATATGTTAAGAGGAAAGGTTATGATGGAAGTCAATGCAAAAAATCATCAGAAAATTAGATTCTATGAAACTTCTCGAAATGCAAGTTTACGTAAAAAAAATCGTAGTATATTTATACACTAGTTTCGGCAAAAAAAATCAAATTTAATTGGGGACTATTTGAAATGATACGAGACTTTTCAGATCATTTATATATGTTAAGTGGAAAGGTTATGATGGAAGTCCATGCAAAAAAATCATCTGAAAACTAGATTCTATGAAACTATTAGAAATGCATGTTTTGTCCAAAAATCATTATATATTATACATTAGTTTATACTAGTTTCGGTCTAAACTAAAATTAAATCGGGGACTGTTCGAAATGATAAGAAACGTCTAATATCAATTATATAATTTACGAGGAAAGGTTAAGATGGAATTACATGCAAAAAATCATCTGAAAATTAGATTTTATGAAACTTTACGAAATGCAAGTTTCTGTCAAAAATCGTAGTATGTTATACACTAGTTTCAGTCAAAAAAATCAAATTTAATTGGGGACAATTTGAAATGATACGAAACTTTTCAGATCATTTATATATGTTAAGAGGGAAGGTTATGGTAGAAATCCATGCAAAAAATCATCTGAAAATTAGATTTTATGAAACTTTTCGAAATGCAAGATTCGGTCAAAAATCGTAGTATATTATATACTAGTTTCGGTCAAAAAAATCAAATTTAATTGGGGACTATTTGAAATGATACGATACTTATCAGATAACTTATATATGTTAAGAGGAAAGGTTATGATGGAAGTCAATGCAAAAAATCATCAGAAAATTAGATTCTATGAAACTTCTCGAAATGCAAGTATACGTAAAAAAATCGTAGTATATTTATACACTAGTTTCGGCAAAAAAAATCAAATTTAATTGGGGACTATTTGAAATGATACGAAACTTTTCAGATCATTTATATATGTTAAGAGGGAAGGTTATGATGGAAGTCCATGCAAAAAAACATCAGAAAATTAGATTCTATGAAACTTCTCGAAATGCAAGTTTCTGTCAAAAATCGTAGTATATTATACACTAGTTTCTGTCAAAAAAATCAAATTTAATTGGGGACAATTTGAAATGATACAAAACTTTTCAGATCATTTATATATGTTAAGAGGGAAGGTTATGGTGGAAATCCATGCAAAAAATCATCTGAAAATTAGATTTTATGAAACTTTTCGAAATGCAAGATTCGGTCAAAAATCGTAGTATATTATATACTAGTTTTGGTCAAAAAAATCAAATTTAATTGGGGGCTATTTGAAATGATACGAGACTTTTCAGATCATTTATATATGTTATGAGGAAAGGTTAAGATGAAAGTCCATGCAAAAATATCATCAGAAAATTAGATTCTATGAAACTTCTCGAAATGCAAGTTTCGGTAAAAAAAATCGTAGTATATTATACACTAGTTTATACTAGTTTCGGTGAAAAATCAAATTAAATCGGGGACTGTTCGAAATGATACGAAACGTCTAATATAATTTATATATTTTACGAGGGAAAGTTATGATGGAAGTCCATGCAAAAAATCATCTAAAAATTAGATTTTATGAAACTTTTCGAAGTGCAAGTTTCGGTCAAAAATCGTAGTATATTATACACTAGTTTCGGCAAAAAAAATCAAATTTAATTTTGTACTATTTGAAATTATACGAAACTTTTCAGATCATTAATATATGTTAAGAGGAAAGGTTATGATGGAAGTCAATGCAAAAAATCATCAGAAAATTAGATTCTATGAAACTTCTCGAAATGCAAGTATACATAAAAAAATCGTAGTATATTTATACACTAGTTTCGGCAAAAAAAATCAAATTTAATTGGGGACTATTTGAAATGATACGAAACTTTTCAGATCATTTATATATGTTAAGAGGGAAGGTTATGATGGAAGTCCATGCAAAAAAACATCAGAAAATTAGATTCTATGAAACTTCTCGAAATGCAAGTTTCTGTCAAAAATCGTAGTATATTATACACTAGTTTCTGTCAAAAAAATCAAATTTAATTGGGGACAATTTGAAATGATACAAAACTTTTCAGATCATTTATATATGTTATGAGGAAAGGTTAAGATGAAAGTCCATGCAAAAAAATCATCAGAAAATTAGATTCTATGAAACTTCTCGAAATGCATGTTTCGGTAAAAAAATTGTAGTATATTATACACTAGTTTATACTAGTTTCGGTGAAAAATCAAATTAAATCGGGGACTGTTCGAAATGATACGAAACGTCTAATATCATTTATATATTTTACGAGGGAAAGTTATGATGGAAGTCCATGCTAAAAATCATCTAAAAATTAGATTTTATGAAACTTTTCGAAGTGCAAGTTTCGGTCAAAAATCGTAGTATATTATACACTAGTTTCGGCAAAAAAAAATCAAATTTAATTTTGTACTATTTGAAATTATACGAGACTTTTCAGATCATTAATATATGTTAAGAGGAAAGGTTATGATGGAAGTCAATGCAAAAAATCATCAGAAAATTAGATTCTATGAAACTTCTCGAAATGCAAGTTTACGTAAAAAAAATCGTAGTATATTTATACACTAGTTTCGGCAAAAAAAATCAAATTTAATTGGGGACTATTTGAAATGATACGATACTTTTCAGATCATTTATATATGTTAAGTGGAAAGGTTATGATGGAAGTCCATGCAAAAAAATCATCTGAAAACTAGATTCTATGAAACTATTAGAAATGCAAGTTTCGTCCAAAAATCATAATATATTATACATTAGTTTATACTAGTTTCGGTCTAAACTAAAATTAAATCGGGGACTGTTCGAAATGATAAGAAACGTCTAATATCATTTATATAATTTACGAGGAAAGGTTAAGATGGAATTACATGCAAAAAATCATCTGAAAATTAGATTTTATGAAACTTTACGAAATGCAAGTTTCTGTCAAAAATCGTAGTATGTTATACACTAGTTTCAGTCAAAAAAATCAAATTTAATTGGGGACAATTTGAAATGATATGAAACTTTTCAGATCATTTATATATGTTAAGAGGGAAGGTTATGGTTGAAATCCATGCAAAAAATCATCTGAAAATTAGATTTTATGAAACTTTTCGAAATGCAAGATTCGGTCAAAAATCGTAGTATATTATATACTAGTTTCGGTCAAAAAAATCAAATTTAATTGGGGACTATTTGAAATGATACGATACTTATCAGATAACTTATATATGTTAAGAGGAAAGGTTATGATGGAAGTCAATGCAAAAAATCATCAGAAAATTAGATTCTATGAAACTTCTCGAAATGCAAGTATACGTAAAAAAATCGTAGTATATTTATACACTAGTTTCGGCAAAAAAAATCAAATTTAATTGGGGACTATTTGAAATGATACGAAACTTTTCAGATCATTTATATATGTTAAGAGGGAAGGTTATGATGGAAGTCCATGCAAAAAAACATCAGAAAATTAGATTCTATGAAACTTCTCGAAATGCAAGTTTCTGTCAAAAATCGTAATATATTATACACTAGTTTCTGTCAAAAAAATCAAATTTAATTGGGGACAATTTGAAATGATATAAAACTTTTCAGATCATTTATATATGTTAAGAGGGAAGGTTATGGTGGAAATCCATGCAAAAAATCATCTGAAAATTAGATTTTATGAAACTTTTCGAAATGCAAGATTCGGTCAAAAATCGTAGTATATTATATACTAGTTTCGGTCAAAAAAATCAAATTTAATTGGGGGCTATTTGAAATGATACGAGACTTTTCAGATCATTTATATATGTTATGAGGAAAGGTTAAGATGAAAGTCCATGCAAAAAAATCATCAGAAAATTAGATTCTATGAAACTTCTCGAAATGCAAGTTTCGGTAAAAAAAAATCGTAGTATATTATACACTAGTTTATACTAGTTTCGGTGAAAAATCAAATTAAATCGGGGACTGTTCGAAATGATACGAAACGTCTAATATCATTTATATATTTTACGAGGGAAAGTTATGATGGAAGTCCATGCAAAAAATCATCTAAAAATTAGATTTTATGAAACTTTTCGAAGTGCAAGTTTCGGTCAAAAATCGTAGTATATTATACACTAGTTTCGGCAAAAAAAATCAAATTTAATTTTGTACTATTTGAAATTATACGAGACTTTTCAGATCATTAATATATGTTAAGAGGAAAGGTTATGATGGAAGTCAATGCAAAAAATCATCAGAAAATTAGATTCTATGAAACTTCTCGAAATGCAAGTTTACGTAAAAAAAATCGTAGTATATTTATACACTAGTTTCGGCAAAAAAAATCAAATTTAATTGGGGACTATTTGAAATGATACGAGACTTTTCAGATCATTTATATATGTTAAGTGGAAAGGTTATGATGGAAGTCCATGCAAAAAAATCATCTGAAAACTAGATTCTATGAAACTATTAGAAATGCAAGTTTCGTCCAAAAATCATAATATATTATACATTAGTTTATACTAGTTTCGGTCTAAACTAAAATTAAATCGGGGACTGTTCGAAATGATAAGAAACGTCTAATATCATTTATATAATTTACGAGGAAAGGTTAACATGGAATTACATGCAAAAAATCATCTGAAAATTAGATTTTATGAAACTTTACGAAATGCAAGTTTCTGTCAAAAATCGTAGTATGTTATACACTAGTTTCAGTCAAAAAAATCAAATTTAATTGGGGACAATTTGAAATGATACGAAACTTTTCAGATCATTTATATATGTTAAGAGGGAAGGTTATGGTTGAAATCCATGCAAAAAATCATCTGAAAATTAGATTTTATGAAACTTTTCGAAATGCAAGATTCGGTCAAAAATCGTAGTATATTATATACTAGTTTCGGTCAAAAAAATCAAATTTAATTGGGGACTATTTGAAATGATACGATATTATCAGATAACTTATATATGTTAAGAGGAAAGGTTATGATGGAAGTCAATGCAAAAAATCATCAGAAAATTAGATTCTATGAAACTTCTCGAAATGCAAGTATACATAAAAAAATCGTAGTATATTTATACACTAGTTTCGGCAAAAAAAATCAAATTTAATTGGGGACTATTTGAAATGATACGAAACTTTTCAGATCATTTATATATGTTAAGAGGGAAGGTTATGATGGAAGTCCATGCAAAAAAACATCAGAAAATTAGATTCTATGAAACTTCTAGAAATGCAAGTTTCTGTCAAAAATCGTAGTATATTATACACTAGTTTCGGTCAAAAAAATCAAATTTAATTGGGGACAATTTGAAATGATACAAAACTTTTCAGATCATTTATATATGTTAAGAGGGAAGGTTATGTGGAAATCCATGCAAAAAATCATCTGAAAATTAGATTTTATGAAACTTTTCGAAATGCAAGATTCGGTCAAAAATCGTAGTATATTATATACTAGTTTCGGTCAAAAAAATCAAATTTAATTGGGGGCTATTTGAAATGATACGATACTTTAGATCATTTATATATGTTATGAGGAAAGGTTAAGATGAAAGTCCATGCAAAAAAATCATCAAAAAATTAGATTCTATGAAACTTCTCGAAATGCAAGTTTCGGTAAAAAAATCATAGTATATTATACACTAGTTTATACTAGTTTCGGTGAAAAATCAAATTAAATCGGGGACTGTTCGAAATGATACGAAACGTCTAATATCATTTATATATTTTACGAGGGAAAGTTATGATGGAAGTCCATGCAAAAAATCATCTAAAAATTAGATTTTATGAAACTTTTCGAAGTGCAAGTTTCGGTCAAAAATCGTAGTATATTATACACTAGTTTCGGCAAAAAAAATCAAATTTAATTTTGTACTATTTGAAATTATACGAGACTTTTCAGATCATTAATATATGTTAAGAGGAAAGGTTATGATGGAAGTCAATGCAAAAAATCATCAGAAAATTAGATTCTATGAAACTTCTCGAAATGCAAGTTTACGTAAAAAAAATCGTAGTATATTTATACACTAGTTTCGGCAAAAAAAATCAAATTTAATTGGGGACTATTTGAAATGATACGAGACTTTTCAGATCATTTATATATGTTAAGTGGAAAGGTTATGATGGAAGTCCATGCAAAAAAATCATTTGAAAACTAGATTCTATGAAACTATTAGAAATGCAAGTTTCGTCCAAAAATCATAATATATTATACATTAGTTTATACTAGTTTCGGTCTAAACTAAAATTAAATCGGGGACTGTTCGAAATGATAAGAAACGTCTAATATCATTTATATAATTTACGAGGAAAGGTTAACATGGAATTACATGCAAAAAATCATCTGAAAATTAGATTTTATGAAACTTTACGAAATGCAAGTTTCTGTCAAAAATCGTAGTATGTTATACACTAGTTTCAGTCAAAAAAATCAAATTTAATTGGGGACAATTTGAAATGATACGAAACTTTTCAGATCATTTATATATGTTAAGAGGGAAGGTTATGGTTGAAATCCATGCAAAAAATCATCTGAAAATTAGATTTTATGAAACTTTTCGAAATGCAAGATTCGGTCAAAAATCGTAGTATATTATATACTAGTTTCGGTCAAAAAAATCAAATTTAATTGGGAACTATTTGAAATGATACGATATTATCAGATAACTTATATATGTT
Organism: Lathyrus aphaca; assembly: GCA_963966055.1. Taxonomy (NCBI): domain Eukaryota; kingdom Viridiplantae; phylum Streptophyta; class Magnoliopsida; order Fabales; family Fabaceae; genus Lathyrus; species Lathyrus aphaca. Next base: position 237,784,893 of record OZ014522.1, read on the forward strand.
AAGAGGAAAGGTTATGATGGAAGTCAATGCAAAAAATCATCAGAAAATTAGATTCTATGAAACTTCTCGAAATGCAAGTATACATAAAAAAATCGTAGTATATTTATACACTAGTTTCGGCAAAAAAAATCAAATTTAATTGGGGACTATTTGAAATGATACGAAACTTTTCAGATCATTTATATATGTTAAGAGGGAAGGTTATGATGGAAGTCCATGCAAAAAAACATCAGAAAATTAGATTCTATGAAACTTCTAGAAATGCAAGTTTCTGTCAAAAATCGTAGTATATTATACACTAGTTTCGGTCAAAAAAATCAAATTTAATTGGGGACAATTTGAAATGATACAAAACTTTTCAGATCATTTATATATGTTAAGAGGGAAGGTTATGTGGAAATCCATGCAAAAAATCATCTGAAAATTAGATATTATGAAACTTTTCGAAATGCAAGATTCGGTCAAAAATCGTAGTATATTATATACTAGTTTCGGTCAAAAAAATCAAATTTAATTGGGGGCTATTTGAAATGATACGATACTTTAGATCATTTATATATGTTATGAGGAAAGGTTAAGATGAAAGTCCATGCAAAAAAATCATCAAAAAATTAGATTCTATGAAACTTCTCGAAATGCAAGTTTCGGTAAAAAAATCATAGTATATTATACACTAGTTTATACTAGTTTCGGTGAAAAATCAAATTAAATCGGGGACTGTTCGAAATGATACGAAACGTCTAATATCATTTATATATTTTACGAGGGAAAGTTATGATGGAAGTCCATGCAAAAAATCATCTAAAAGTTAGATTTTATGAAACTTTTCGAAGTGCAAGTTTCGATCAAAAATCGTAGTATATTATACACTAGTTTCGGCAAAAAAAATCAAATTTAATTTTGTACTATTTGAAATTATACGAGACTTTTCAGATCATTAATATATGTTAAGAGGAAAGGTTATGATGGAAGTCAATGCAAAAAATCATCAGAAAATTAGATTCTATGAAACTTCTCGAAATGCAAGTTTACGTAAAAAAAATCGTAGTATATTTATACACTAGTTTCGGCAAAAAAAATCAAATTTAATTGGGCACTATTTGAAATGATACGAGACTTTTCAGATCATTTATATATGTTAAGTGGAAAGGTTATGATAGAAGTCCATGCAAAAAAATCATTTGAAAACTAGATTCTATGAAACTATTAGAAATGCAAGTTTCGTCCAAAAATCATAATATATTATACATTAGTTTATACTAGTTTCGGTCTAAACTAAAATTAAATCGGGGACTGTTCGAAATGATAAGAAACGTCTAATATCATTTATATAATTTACGAGGAAAGGTTAAGATGGAATTACATGCAAAAAATCATCTGAAAATTAGATTCTATGAAACTTTACGAAATGCAAGTTTCTGTCAAAAATCGTAGTATGTTATACACTAGTTTCAGTCAAAAAAATCAAATTTAATTGGGGACAATTTGAAATGATACGAAACTTTTCAGATCATTTATATATGTTAAGAGGGAAGGTTATGGTTGAAATCCATGCAAAAAATCATCTGAAAATTAGATTTTATGAAACTTTTCGAAATGCAAGATTCGGTCAAAAATCGTAGTATATTATATACTAGTTTCGGTCAAAAAAATCAAATTTAATTGGGGGCTATTTGAAATGATACGATACTTTTCAGATCATTTATATATGTTATGAGGAAAGGTTAAGATGAAAGTCCATGCAAAAAAATCATCAAAAAATTAGATTCTATGAAACTTCTCGAAATGCAAGTTTCGGTAAAAAAATCATAGTATATTATACACTAGTTTATACTAGTTTCGGTGAAAAATCAAATTAAATCGGGGACTGTTCGAAATGATACGAAACGTCTAATATCATTTATATATTTTACGAGGGAAAGTTATGATGGAAGTCCATGCAAAAAATCATCTAAAAATTAGATTTTATGAAACTTTTCGAAGTGCAAGTTTCGGTCAAAAATCGTAGTATATTATACACTAGTTTCGGCAAAAAAAATCAAATTTAATTTTGTACTATTTGAAATTATACGAGACTTTTCAGATCATTAATATATGTTAAGAGGAAAGGTTATGATGGAAGTCAATGCAAAAAATCATCAGAAAATTAGATTCTATGAAACTTCTCGAAATGCAAGTTTACGTAAAAAAAATCGTAGTATATTTATACACTAGTTTCGGCAAAAAAAATCAAATTTAATTGGGGACTATTTGAAATGATACGAGACTTTTCAGATCATTTATATATGTTAAGTGGAAAGGTTATGATGGAAGTCCATGCAAAAAAATCATCTGAAAACTAGATTCTATGAAACTATTAGAAATGCAAGTTTCGTCCAAAAATCATAATATATTATACATTAGTTTATACTAGTTTCGGTCTAAACTAAAATTAAATCGGGGACTTTTCGAAATGATAAGAAACGTCTAATATCATTTATATAATTTACGAGGAAAGGTTAAGATGGAATTACATGCAAAAAATCATCTGAAAATTAGATTTTATGAAACTTTACGAAATGCAAGTTTCTGTCAAAAATCGTAGTATGTTATACACTAGTTTCAGTCAAAAAAATCAAATTTAATTGGGGACAATTTGAAATGATACGAAACTTTTCAGATCATTTATATATGTTAAGAGGGAAGGTTTTGGTTGAAATCCATGCAAAAAATCATCTGAAAATTAGATTTTATGAAACTTTTCGAAATGCAAGATTCGGTCAAAAATCGTAGTATATTATATACTAGTTTCGGTCAAAAAAATCAAATTTAATTGGGGACTATTTGAAATGATACGATACTTATCAGATAACTTATATATGTTAAGAGGAAAGGTTATGATGGAAGTCAATGCAAAAAATCATCAGAAAATTAGATTCTATGAAACTTCTCGAAATGCAAGTATACATAAAAAAATCGTAGTATATTTATACACTAGTTTCGGCAAAAAAAATCAAATTTAATTGGGGACTATTTGAAATGATACGAAACTTTTCAGATCATTTATATATGTTAAGAGGGAAGGTTATGATGGAAGTCCATGCAAAAAAACATCAGAAAATTAGATTCTATGAAACTTCTAGAAATGCAAGTTTCTGTCAAAAATCGTAGTATATTATACACTAGTTTCGGTCAAAAAAATCAAATTTAATTGGGGACAATTTGAAATGATACAAAACTTTTCAGATCATTTATATATGTTAAGAGGGAAGGTTATGGTGGAAATCCATGCAAAAAATCATCTGAAAATTAGATTTTATGAAACTTTTCGAAATGCAAGATTCGGTCAAAAATCGTAGTATATTATATACTAGTTTCGGTCAAAAAAATCAAATTTAATTGGGGGCTATTTGAAATGATACGATACTTCAGATCATTTATATATGTTATGAGGAAAGGTTAAGATGAAAGTCCATGCAAAAAAATCATCAAAAAATTAGATTCTATGAAACTTCTCGAAATGCAAGTTTCGGTAAAAAAATCATAGTATATTATACACTAGTTTATACTAGTTTCGGTGAAAAATCAAATTAAATCGGGGACTGTTCGAAATGATACGAAACGTCTAATATCATTTATATATTTTACGAGGGAAAGTTATGATGGAAGTCCATGCAAAAAATCATCTAAAAGTTAGATTTTATGAAACTTTTCGAAGTGCAAGTTTCGGTCAAAAATCGTAGTATATTATACACTAGTTTCGGCAAAAAAAATCAAATTTAATTTTGTACTATTTGAAATTATACGAGACTTTTCAGATCATTAATATATGTTAAGAGGAAAGGTTATGATGGAAGTCAATGCAAAAAATCATCAGAAAATTAGATTCTATGAAACTTCTCGAAATGCAAGTTTACGTAAAAAAAATCGTAGTATATTTATACACTAGTTTCGGCAAAAAAAATCAAATTTAATTGGGCACTATTTGAAATGATACGAGACTTTTCAGATCATTTATATATGTTAAGTGGAAAGGTTATGATAGAAGTCCATGCAAAAAAATCATTTGAAAACTAGATTCTATGAAACTATTAGAAATGCAAGTTTCGTCCAAAAATCATAATATATTATACATTAGTTTATACTAGTTTCGGTCTAAACTAAAATTAAATCGGGGACTGTTCGAAATGATAAGAAACGTCTAATATCATTTATATAATTTACGAGGAAAGGTTAAGATGGAATTACATGCAAAAAATCATCTGAAAATTAGATTCTATGAAACTTTACGAAATGCAAGTTTCTGTCAAAAATCGTAGTATGTTATACACTAGTTTCAGTCAAAAAAATCAAATTTAATTGGGGACAATTTGAAATGATACGAAACTTTTCAGATCATTTATATATGTTAAGAGGGAAGGTTATGGTTGAAATCCATGCAAAAAATCATCTGAAAATTAGATTTTATGAAACTTTTCGAAATGCAAGATTCGGTCAAAAATCGTAGTATATTATATACTAGTTTCGGTCAAAAAAATCAAATTTAATTGGGGGCTATTTGAAATGATACGATACTTTTCAGATCATTTATATATGTTATGAGGAAAGGTTAAGATGAAAGTCCATGCAAAAAAATCATCAAAAAATTAGATTCTATGAAACTTCTCGAAATGCAAGTTTCGGTAAAAAAATCATAGTATATTATACACTAGTTTATACTAGTTTCGGTGAAAAATCAAATTAAATCGGGGACTGTTCGAAATGATACGAAACGTCTAATATCATTTATATATTTTACGAGGGAAAGTTATGATGGAAGTCCATGCAAAAAATCATCTAAAAATTAGATTTTATGAAACTTTTCGAAGTGCAAGTTTCGGTCAAAAATCGTAGTATATTATACACTAGTTTCGGCAAAAAAAATCAAATTTAATTTTGTACTATTTGAAATTATACGAGACTTTTCAGATCATTAATATATGTTAAGAGGAAAGGTTATGATGGAAGTCAATGCAAAAAATCATCAGAAAATTAGATTCTATGAAACTTCTCGAAATGCAAGTTTACGTAAAAAAAATCGTAGTATATTTATACACTAGTTTCGGCAAAAAAAATCAAATTTAATTGGGGACTATTTGAAATGATACGAGACTTTTCAGATCATTTATATATGTTAAGTGGAAAGGTTATGATGGAAGTCCATGCAAAAAAATCATCTGAAAACTAGATTCTATGAAACTATTAGAAATGCAAGTTTCGTCCAAAAATCATAATATATTATACATTAGTTTATACTAGTTTCGGTCTAAACTAAAATTAAATCGGGGACTTTTCGAAATGATAAGAAACGTCTAATATCATTTATATAATTTACGAGGAAAGGTTAAGATGGAATTACATGCAAAAAATCATCTGAAAATTAGATTTTATGAAACTTTACGAAATGCAAGTTTCTGTCAAAAATCGTAGTATGTTATACACTAGTTTCAGTCAAAAAAATCAAATTTAATTGGGGACAATTTGAAATGATACGAAACTTTTCAGATCATTTATATATGTTAAGAGGGAAGGTTTTGGTTGAAATCCATGCAAAAAATCATCTGAAAATTAGATTTTATGAAACTTTTCGAAATGCAAGATTCGGTCAAAAATCGTAGTATATTATATACTAGTTTCGGTCAAAAAAATCAAATTTAATTGGGGACTATTTGAAATGATACGATACTTATCAGATAACTTATATATGTTAAGAGGAAAGGTTATGATGGAAGTCAATGCAAAAAATCATCAGAAAATTAGATTCTATGAAACTTCTCGAAATGCAAGTATACATAAAAAAATCGTAGTATATTTATACACTAGTTTCGGCAAAAAAAATCAAATTTAATTGGGGACTATTTGAAATGATACGAAACTTTTCAGATCATTTATATATGTTAAGAGGGAAGGTTATGATGGAAGTCCATGCAAAAAAACATCAGAAAATTAGATTCTATGAAACTTCTCGAAATGCAAGTTTCTGTCAAAAATCGTAGTATATTATACACTAGTTTCGGTCAAAAAAATCAAATTTAATTGGGGACAATTTGAAATGATACAAAACTTTTCAGATCATTTATATATGTTAAGAGGGAAGGTTATGGTGGAAATCCATGCAAAAAATCATCTGAAAATTAGATTTTATGAAACTTTTCGAAATGCAAGATTCGGTCAAAAATCGTAGTATATTATATACTAGTTTCGGTCAAAAAAATCAAATTTAATTGGGGGCTATTTGAAATGATACGATACTTTTCAGATCATTTATATATGTTATGAGGAAAGGTTAAGATGAAAGTCCATGCAAAAAAATCATCAAAAAATTAGATTCTATGAAACTTCTCGAAATGCAAGTTTCGGTAAAAAAATCATAGTATATTATACACTAGTTTATACTAGTTTCGGTGAAAAATCAAATTAAATCGGGGACTGTTCGAAATGATACGAAACGTCTAATATCATTTATATATTTTACGAGGGAAAGTTATGATGGAAGTCCATGCAAAAAATCATCTAAAAATTAGATTTTATGAAACTTTTCGAAGTGCAAGATTCGGTCAAAAATCGTAGTATATTATACACTAGTTTCGGCAAAAAAAATCAAATTTAATTTTGTACTATTTGAAATTATACGAGACTTTTCAGATCATTAATATATGTTAAGAGGAAAGGTTATGATGGAAGTCAATGCAAAAAATCATCAGAAAATTAGATTCTATGAAACTTCTCGAAATGCAAGTTTACGTAAAAAAAATCGTAGTATATTTATACACTAGTTTCGGCAAAAAAAATCAAATTTAATTGGGGACTATTTGAAATGATACGAGACTTTTCAGATCATTTATATATGTTAAGTGGAAAGGTTATGATGGAAGTCCATGCAAAAAAATCATCTGAAAACTAGATTCTATGAAACTATTAGAAATGCAAGTTTCGTCCAAAAATCATAATATATTATACATAAGTTTATACTAGTTTCGGTCTAAACTAAAATTAAATCGGGGACTGTTCGAAATGATAAGAAACGTCTAATATCATTTATATAATTTACGAGGAAAGGTTAAGATGGAATTACATGCAAAAAATCATCTGAAAATTAGATTTTATGAAACTTTACGAAATGCAAGTTTCTGTCAAAAATCATAGTATGTTATACACTAGTTTCAGTCAAAAAAATCAAATTTAATTGGGGACAATTTGAAATGATACGAAACTTTTCAGATCATTTATATATGTTAAGAGGGAAGGTTATGGTGGAAATCCATGCAAAAAATCATCTGAAAATTAGATTTTATGAAACTTTTCGAAATGCAAGATTCGGTCAAAAATCGTAGTATATTATATACTAGTTTCGGTAAAAAAAAATCAAATTTAATTGGGGACTATTTGAAATGATACGATACCTTTCAGATAACTTATATATGTTAAGAGGAAAGGTTATGATGGAAGTCAATGCAAAAAATCATCAGAAAATTAGATTCTATGAAACTTCTCGAAATGCAAGTATACGTAAAAAAATCGTAGTATATTTATACACTAGTTTCGGCAAAAAAAATCAAATTTAATTGGGGACTATTTGAAATGATACGAAACTTTTCAGATCATTTATATATGTTAAGAGGGAAGGTTATGATGGAAGTCCATGCAAAAAAACATCAGAAAATTAGATTCTATGAAACTTCTCGAAATGCAAGTTCTGTCAAAAATCGTAGTATATTATACACTAGTTTCGGTCAAAAAAATCAAATTTAATTGGGGACAATTTGAAATGATACAAAACTTTTCAGATCATTTATATATGTTAAGAGGGAAGGTTATGGTGGAAATCCATGCAAAAAATCATCTGAAAATTAGATTTTATGAAACTTTTCGAAATGCAAGATTCGGCCAAAAATCGTAGTATATTATATACTAGTTTCGGTCAAAAAAATCAAATTTAATTGGGGCCTATTTGAAATGATACGATACTTTTCAGATCATTTATATATGTTAAGAGGAAAGGTTATAATGGAAGTCCATACAAAAAAACATCAGAAAATTAGATTCTATGAAACTTCTCGAAATGCAAGTTTCGGTAAAAAATCGTAGTATATTATACACTAGTTTCGGCAAAAAAAATCAAATTTAATTGGGGACTATTTGAAATGATACGAGACTTTTCATATCATTTATATATGTTATGAGGAAAGGTTAAGATGAAAGTCCATGCAAAAAAATCATCTGAAAACTAGATTGTATGAAACTATTCGAAATGCAAGTTTCGGTCAAAAATCATAATATATTAAACACTTGTTTATACTAGTTTCGGTGAAAAATCAAATTAAATCGGGGACTGTTCGAAATGATATGAAACGTCTAATATCATTTATATATTTTACGAGGGAAGGTTATGATGGAAGTCCATGCAAAAAATCTTCTAAAAATTAGATTTTATGAAACTTTTCGAAGTGCAAGTTTCGGTCAAAAATCGTAGTATATTATACACTAGTTTCGGCAAAAAAAATCAAATTTAATTTTGTACTATGTGAAATTATACGAGACTTTTCAGATCATTAATATATGTTAAGAGGGAAGGTTACGATGGAAGTCAATGCAAAAAATCATCAGAAAATTAGATTCTATGAAACTTCTCGAAATGCAAGTTTACGTAAAAAAAAATCGTAGTATATTTATACACTAGTTTCGGCAAAAAAAATCAAATTTAATTGGGGACTATTTGAAATGATACGAGACTTTTCAGATCATTTATATATGTTAAGAGGAAAGGTTATGATGGAAGTCCATGCAAAAAAATCATCTGAAAACTAGATTCTATGAAACTATTAGAAATGCAAGTTTCGTCCAAAAATCATAATATATTATACATTAGTTTATACTAGTTTCGGTCTAAAATAAAATTAAATCGGGGACTGTTCGAAATGATAAGAAACGTCTAATATCATTTATATAATTTACGAGGAAAGGTTAAGATGGAATTACATGCAAAAAATCATCTGAAAATTAGATTTTATGAAACTTTACGAAATGCAAGTTTCTGTCAAAAATCGTAGTATGTTATACACTAGTTTCAGTCAAAAAAATCAAATTTAATTGGGGACAATTTGAAATGATACGAAACTTTTCAGATCATTTATATATGTTAAGAGGGAAGGTTTTGGTTGAAATCCATGCAAAAAATCATCTGAAAATTAGATTTTATGAAACTTTTCGAAATGCAAGATTCGGTCAAAAATCGTAGTATATTATATACTAGTTTCGGTCAAAAAAATCAAATTTAATTGGGGACTATTTGAAATGATACGATACTTATCAGATAACTTATATATGTTAAGAGGAAAGGTTATGATGGAAGTCAATGCAAAAAATCATCAGAAAATTAGATTCTATGAAACTTCTCGAAATGCAAGTATACATAAAAAAATCGTAGTATATTTATACACTAGTTTCGGCAAAAAAAATCAAATTTAATTGGGGACTATTTGAAATGATACGAAACTTTTCAGATCATTTATATATGTTAAGAGGGAAGGTTATGATGGAAGTCCATGCAAAAAAACATCAGAAAATTAGATTCTATGAAACTTCTCGAAATGCAAGTTTCTGTCAAAAATCGTAGTATATTATACACTAGTTTCGGTCAAAAAAATCAAATTTAATTGGGGACAATTTGAAATGATACAAAACTTTTCAGATCATTTATATATGTTAAGAGGGAAGGTTATGGTGGAAATCCATGCAAAAAATCATCTGAAAATTAGATTTTATGAAACTTTTCGAAATGCAATATTCGGTCAAAAATCGTAGTATATTATATACTAGTTTCGGTCAAAAAAATCAAATTTAATTGGGGGCTATTTGAAATGATACGATACTTTTCAGATCATTTATATATGTTATGAGGAAAGGTTAAGATGAAAGTCCATGCAAAAAAATCATCAAAAAATTAGATTCTATGAAACTTCTCGAAATGCAAGTTTCGGTAAAAAAATCATAGTATATTATACACTAGTTTATACTAGTTTCGGTGAAAAATCAAATTAAATCGGGGACTGTTCGAAATGATACGAAACGTCTAATATCATTTATATATTTTACGAGGGAAAGTTATGATGGAAGTCCATGCAAAAAATCATCTAAAAATTAGATTTTATGAAACTTTTCGAAGTGCAAGTTTCGGTCAAAAATCGTAGTATATTATACACTAGTTTCGGCAAAAAAAATCAAATTTAATTTTGTACTATTTGAAATTATACGAGACTTTTCAGATCATTAATATATGTTAAGAGGAAAGGTTATGATGGAAGTCAATGCAAAAAATCATCAGAAAATTAGATTCTATGAAACTTCTCGAAATGCAAGTTTACGTAAAAAAAATCGTAGTATATTTATACACTAGTTTCGGCAAAAAAAATCAAATTTAATTGGGGACTATTTGAAATGATACGAGACTTTTCAGATCATTTATATATGTTAAGTGGAAAGGTTATGATGGAAGTCCATGCAAAAAAATCATCTGAAAACTAGATTCTATGAAACTATTAGAAATGCAAGTTTCGTCCAAAAATCATAATATATTATACATAAGTTTATACTAGTTTCGGTCTAAACTAAAATTAAATCGGGGACTGTTCGAAATGATAAGAAACGTCTAATATCATTTATATAATTTACGAGGAAAGGTTAAGATGGAATTACATGCAAAAAATCATCTGAAAATTAGATTTTATGAAACTTTACGAAATGCAAGTTTCTGTCAAAAATCATAGTATGTTATACACTAGTTTCAGTCAAAAAAATCAAATTTAATTGGGGACAATTTGAAATGATACGAAACTTTTCAGATCATTTATATATGTTAAGAGGGAAGGTTATGGTTGAAATCCATGTAAAAAATCATCTGAAAATTAGATTCTATGAAACTTCTCGAAATGAAAGTTTCGGTAAAAAATCGTAGTATATTATACACTAGTTTCGGCAAAAAAAAATCAAATTTAATTGGGGACTATTTGAAATGATACGAGACTTTTCATATCATTTATATATGTTATGAGGAAATGTTAAGATGAAAGTCCATGCAAAAAAATCATCTGAAAACTAGATTGTATGAAACTATTCGAAATGCAAGTTTCGGTCAAAAATCATAATATATTATACACTAGTTTATACTAGTTTCGGTGAAAAATCAAATTAAATCGGGGACTGTTCGAAATGATATCAAACGTCTAATATCATTTATATATTTTACGAGGGAAGGTTATGATGGAAGTCCATGCAAAAAATCTTCTAAAAATTAGATTTTATGAAACTTTTCGAAGTGCAAGTTTCGGTCAAAAATCGTAGTATATTATACACTAGTTTCGGCAAAAAAAATCAAATTTAATTTTGTACTATGTGAAATTATACGAGACTTTTCAGATCATTAATATATGTTAAGAGGAAAGGTTATGATGGAAGTCAATGCAAAAAATCATCAGAAAATTAGATTCTATGAAACTTCTCGAAATGCAAGTATACGTAAAAAAAATCGTAGTATATTTATACACTAGTTTCGGCAAAAAAAATCAAATTTAATTGGGGACTATTTGAAATGATACGAGACTTTTCAGATCATTTATAAATGTTAAGAGGAATGGTTATGATGGAAGTCCATGCAAAAAAATCAACTGAAAACTAGATTCTATGAAACTATTAGAAATGCAAGTTTCGTCCAAAAATCATAATATATTATACATTAGTTTATACTAGTTTCGGTCTAAAATAAAATTAAATCGGGGACTGTTCGAAATGATAAGAAACGTCTAATATCATTTATATAATTTACGAGGAAAGGTTAAGATGGAATTACATGCAAAAAATCATCTGAAAATTAGATTTTATGAAACTTTACGAAATGCAAGTTTCTGTCAAAAATCGTAGTATGTTATACACTAGTTTCAGTCAAAAAATCAAATTTAATTGGGGACAATTTGAAATGATACGAAACTTTTCAGATCATTTATATATGTTAAGAGGGAAGGTTATGGTTGAAATCCATGCAAAAAATCATCTGAAAATTAGATTTTATGAAACTTTTTGAACTGCAAGATTCAGTCAAAAATCGTAGTATATTATATACTAGTTTCGGTCAAAAAAATCAAATTTAATTGGGGACTATTTGAAATGATACGATACTTATCACATAACTTATATATGTTAAGAGGAAAGGTTATGATGGAAGTCAATGCAAAAAATCATCAGAAAATTAGATTCTATGAAACTTCTCGAAATGCAAGTATACGTAAAAAAAATCGTAGTATATTTATACACGAGTTTCGACAAAAAAAATCAAATTTAATTGGGGACTATTTGAAATGATACGAGACTTTTCAGATCATTTATAAATGTTAAGAGGAAAGGTTATGATGGAAGTCCATGCAAAAAAATAAACTGAAAACTAGATTCTATGAAACTATTAGAAATGCAAGTTTCGTCCAAAAATCATAATATATTATACATTAGTTTATACTAGTTTCGGTCTAAAATAAAATTAAATCGGGGTCTGTTCGAAATGATACGAAACGTCTAATATCATTTATATAATTTACGAGGAAGTTTAAGATGGAATTACATGCAAAAAATCATCTGAAAATTAGATTTTATGAAACTTTACGAAATGCAAGTTTCTGTCAAAAATCGTAGTATATTATACACTAGTTTCGGTCAAAAAAATCAAATTTAATTGGGGACAATTTGAAATGATACGAAACTTTTCAGATCATTTATATATGTTAAGAGGGAAGGTTATGGTTGAAATCCATGCAAAAAATCATCTGAAAATTAGATTTTATGAAACTTTTCGAAATGCAAGATTCGGTCAAAAATCGTAGTATATTATATACTAGTTTCGGTCAAAAAATTCAAATTTAATTGGGGGCTATTTGAAATGATACGATACTTTTCAGATCATTTATATATGTTAAGAGGAAAGGTTATGATGGAAGTCCATGCAAAAAAACATCAGAAAATTAGATTCTATGAAACTTCTCGAAATGCAAGTTTCGGTAAAAAAATCGTAGTATATTATACACTAGTTTCGGCAAAAAAAATCAAATTTAATTGGGGACTATTTGAAATGATACGAGACTTTTCAGATCATTTATATATGTTATGAGGAAAGGTTAAGATGAAATTCCATGCAAAAAAATCATCTGAAAACTAGATTGTATGAAACTATTCGAAATGCAAGTTTCGGTCAAAAATCATAATATATTATACACTAGTTTATACTAGTTTCGGTGAAAAATCAAATTAAATCGGGGACTGTTCGAAATGATACGAAACGTCTAATATCATTTATATATTTTACGAGGGAAGGTTATGATGGAAGTCCATGCAAAAAATCATCTAAAAATTAGATTTTATGAAACTTTTCGAAGTGCAAGTTTCGGTCAAAAATCGTAGTATATTATACACTAGTTTCGGCAAAAAAAAATCAAATTTAATTTTGTAATATTTGAAATTATACGAGACTTTATAGATCATTAATATATGTTAAGAGGAAAGGTTATGATGGAAGTCAATGCAAAAAATCATCAGAAAATTAGATTCTATGAAACTTCTCGAAATGCTAGTTTACGTAAAAAAATCGTAGTATATTTATACACTAGTTTCGGAAAAAAAAAATCAAATTTAATTGGGGACTATTTGAAATGATACGAGACTTTTCAGATCATTTATATATGTTAAGAGGAAAGGTTATGATGGAAGTCCATGCAAAAAAATCATCTGAAAACTAGATTCTATGAAACTATTAGAAATGCATGTTTCGTCCAAAAATCATAATATATTATACATTAGTTTATACTAGTTTCGGTCAAATAAAATTAAATCGGGGACAGTTCGAAATGATACGAAACGTCTAATATCATTTATATAATTTACGAGGAAAGGTTAAGATGGAATTACATGCAAAAAATCATCTGAAAATTAGATTTTATGAAACTTTACGAAATGCAAGTTTCTGTCAAAAATCGTAGTATGTTATACACTAGTTTCAGTCAAAAAAATCAAATTTAATTGGGGACAATTTGAAATGATACGAAACTTTTCAGATCATTTATATATGTTAAGGGGGAAGGTTATGGTTGAAATCCATGCAAAAAATCATCTGAAAATTAGATTTTATGAAACTTTTCGAAATGCAAGATTATACTAGTTTCGGTAAAAAAAATCAAATTTAATTGGGGACTATTTGAAATGATACGATACTTATCAGATAACTTATATATGTTAAGAGGAAAGGTTATGATGGAAGTCAATGCAAAAAATCATCAGAAAATTAGATTCTATGAAACTTCTCGAAATGCAAGTATACGTAAAAAAATCGTAGTATATTTATACACTAGTTTCGGCAAAAAAAATCAAATTTAATTGGGGACTATTTGAAATGATACGATACTTATCAGATAACTTATATATGTTAAGAGGAAAGGTTATGATGGAAGTCAATGCAAAAAATCATCAGAAAATTAGATTCTATGAAACTTCTCGAAATGCAAGTTTACCTAGAAAAATCGTAGTATATTATACACTAGTTTCGGCAAAAAAAAATCAAATTTAATTGGGGACTATTTGAAATGATACGATACTTTTCAGATCACTTATATATGTTAAGAGGAAAGGTTATGATGGAAGTCCATGAAAAAAAACATCAGAAAATTAGATTCTATGAAACTTCTCGAAATGCAAGTTTCGGTAAAAAATCGTAGTATATTATACACTAGTTTCGGCAAAATAAAATAAAATTTAATTCGGGACTATTTGAAATGATACGAGACTTTTCAGATCATTTATATATGTTATGAGGAAAGGTTAAGATGGAAGTCCATGCAAAAAAATCATCTGAAAACTAGATTGTATGAAACTATTCGAAATGCAAGTTTCGGTAAAAAATCATAATATATTATTAATACACTAGTTTATACTAGTTTCGGTGAAAATCAAATTAAATCGGGGACTGTTCGAAATGATACGAAACGTCTAATATCATTTATAAATTTTACGAGGGAAGGTTATGATGGAAGTCCATGCAAAAAATCATCTGAAAATTAGATTTTATTAAACTTTTCGAAGTGCAAGTTTCGGTCAAAATTCGTAGTATATTATACACTAGTTTCGGCAAAAAAATAAAATTTAATTGGGTACTATTTGAAATTATACGAGACTTTTCAGATCATTAATATATGTTAAGAGAAAAGGTTATGATGGAAGTCAATGCAAAAAATCATCAGAAAATTAGATTCTATGAAACTTCTCGAAATGCTAGTTTACGTAAAAAAATTCGTAGAATATTATACACTAGTTTTCGGCAAAAAAAAAAAATCAAATTTAATTGGGGACTATTTGAAATGATACGAGACTTTTCAGACCATTTATATATGTTCAGAGGAAAGGTTATGATGGAAGTCCATGCAAAAAAATCATCTGAAAACTAGATTCTATGAAACTATTAGAAATGCAAGTTTCGTCCAAAAATCATAATATATTATACATTAGTTTATACTAGTTTCGGTCTAAAATAAAATTAAATCGGGGACTGTTCGAAATGATACGAAATTTCTAATATCATTTATATAATTTACGAGGAAAGGTTATGATGGAATTACATGCAAAAAATCATCTGAAAATTAGATTTTATGAAACTTTACGAAATGCAAGTTTCTGTCAAAAATCGTAGTATATTATACACTAGTTTCGGTCAAAAAAATCAAATTTAATTGGGGACAATTTGAAATGATACGAAACTTTTCAGATCATTTATATATGTTAAGAGGGAAGGTTATGGTGGAAATCCAAGCAAAAAATCATCTGAAAATTAGATTTTATGAAACTTTTCGAAATGCAAGATTCGGTCAAAAATCGTAGTATATTATATACTAGTTTCGGTCAAAAAAATCAAATTTAATTGGGGACTATTTGAAATGATACGATACTTTTCAGATCACTTATATATGTTAAGAGGAAAGGTTATGATGGAAGTCCATGAAAAAAAACATCAGAAAATTAGATTCTATGAAACTTCTCGAAATGCAAGTTTCGGTAAAAAATCGTAGTATATTATACACTAGTTTCGGCAAAATAAAATAAAATTTAATTCGGGACTATTTGAAATGATACGAGACTTTTCAGATCATTTATATATGTTATGAGGAAAGGTTAAGATGGAAGTCCATGCAAAAAAATCATCTGAAAACTAGATTGTATGAAACTATTCGAAATGCAAGTTTCGGTAAAAAATCATAATATATTATTAATACACTAGTTTATACTAGTTTCGGTGAAAATCAAATTAAATCGGGGACTGTTCGAAATGATACGAAACGTCTAATATCATTTATAAATTTTACGAGGGAAGGTTATGATGGAAGTCCATGCAAAAAATCATCTGAAAATTAGATTTTATTAAACTTTTCGAAGTGCAAGTTTCGGTCAAAATTCGTAGTATATTATACACTAGTTTCGGCAAAAAAATAAAATTTAATTGGGTACTATTTGAAATTATACGAGACTTTTCAGATCATTAATATATGTTAAGAGAAAAGGTTATGATGGAAGTCAATGCAAAAAATCATCAGAAAATTAGATTCTATGAAACTTCTCGAAATGCTAGTTTACGTAAAAAAATTCGTAGAATATTATACACTAGTTTTCGGCAAAAAAAAAAAAATCAAATTTAATTGGGGACTATTTGAAATGATACGAGACTTTTCAGACCATTTATATATGTTCAGAGGAAAGGTTATGATGGAAGTCCATGCAAAAAAATCATCTGAAAACTAGATTCTATGAAACTATTAGAAATGCAAGTTTCGTCCAAAAATCATAATATATTATACATTAGTTTATACTAGTTTCGGTCTAAAATAAAATTAAATCGGGGACTGTTCGAAATGATACGAAATTTCTAATATCATTTATATAATTTACGAGGAAAGGTTATGATGGAATTACATGCAAAAAATCATCTGAAAATTAGATTTTATGAAACTTTACGAAATGCAAGTTTCTGTCAAAAATCGTAGTATATTATACACTAGTTTCGGTCAAAAAAATCAAATTTAATTGGGGACAATTTGAAATGATACGAAACTTTTCAGATCATTTATATATGTTAAGAGGGAAGGTTATGGTGGAAATCCAAGCAAAAAATCATCTGAAAATTAGATTTTATAAAACTTTTCGAAATGCAAGATTCGGTTAAAAATCGTAGTATATTATATACTAGTTTCGGTCAAAAAAATCAAATTTAATTGGGGACTATTTGAAATGATACGATACTTTTCAGATCACTTATATATGTTAAGAGGAAAGGTTATGATGGAAGTCCATGAAAAAAAACATCAGAAAATTAGATTCTATGAAACTTCTCGAAATGCAAGTTTCGGTAAAAAATCGTAGTATATTATACACTAGTTTCGGCAAAATAAAATAAAATTTAATTCGGGACTATTTGAAATGATACGAAACTTTTCAGATCATTTATATATGTTATGAGGAAAGGTTAAGATGGAAGTCCATGCAAAAAAATCATCTGAAAACTAGATTGTATGAAACTATTCGAAATGCAAGTTTCGGTAAAAAATCATAATATATTATTAATACACTAGTTTATACTAGTTTCGGTGAAAATCAAATTAAATCGGGGACTGTTCGAAATGATACGAAATGTCTAATATCATTTATAAATTTTACGAGGGAAGGTTATGATGGAAGTCCATGCAAAAAATCATCTGAAAATTAGATTTTATTAAACTTTTCGAAGTGCAAGTTTCGGTCAAAATTCGTAGTATATTATACACTAGTTTCGGCAAAAAAATAAAATTTAATTGGGTACTATTTGAAATTATACGAGACTTTTCAGATCATTAATATATGTTAAGAGAAAAGGTTATGATGGAAGTCAATGCAAAAAATCATCAGAAAATTAGATTCTATGAAACTTCTCGAAATGCTAGTTTACGTAAAAAAATTCGTAGAATATTATACACTAGTTTTCGGCAAAAAAAAAATCAAATTTAATTGGGGACTATTTGAAATGATACGAGACTTTTCAGACCATTTATATATGTTCAGAGGAAAGGTTATGATGGAAGTCCATGCAAAAAAATCATCTGAAAACTAGATTCTATGAAACTATTAGAAATGCATGTTTCGTCCAAAAATCATAATATATTATACATTAGTTTATACTAGTTTCGGTCTAAAATAAAATTAAATCGGGGACTGTTCGAAATGATACGAAACGTCTATATCATTTATATATTTACGAGGAAAGGTTATGATGGAATTACATGCAAAAAATCATCTGAAAATTAGATTTTATGAAACTTTACGAAATGCAAGTTTCTGTCAAAAATCGTAGTATATTATACACTAGTTTCGGTCAAAAAAATCAAATTTAATTGGGGACAATTTGAAATGATACGAAACTTTTCAGATCATTTATATATGTTAAGAGGGAAGGTTATGGTGGAAATCCAAGCAAAAAATCATCTGAAAATTTGATTTTATGAAACTTTTCGAAATGCAAGATTCGGTCAAAAATCGTAGTATATTATAAACTAGTTTCGGTCAAAAAAATCAAATTTAATTGGGGACTATTTGAAATGATACGATACTTTTCAGATCACTTATATATGTTAAGAGGAAAGGTTATGATGGAAGTCCATGAAAAAAAACATCAGAAAATTAGATTCTATGAAACTTCTCGAAATGCAAGTTTCGGTAAAAAATCGTAGTATATTATACACTAGTTTCGGCAAAATAAAATAAAATTTAATTCGGGACTATTTGAAATGATACGAGACTTTTCAGATCATTTATATATGTTATGAGGAAAGGTTAAGATGGAAGTCCATGCAAAAAAATCATCTGAAAACTAGATTGTATGAAACTATTCGAAATGCAAGTTTCGGTAAAAAATCATAATATATTATTAATACACTAGTTTATACTAGTTTCGGTGAAAATCAAATTAAATCGGGGACTGTTCGAAATGATACGAAATGTCTAATATCATTTATAAATTTTACGAGGGAAGGTTATGATGGAAGTCCATGCAAAAAATCATCTGAAAATTAGATTTTATTAAACTTTTCGAAGTGCAAGTTTCGGTCAAAATTCGTAGTATATTATACACTAGTTTCGGCAAAAAAATAAAATTTAATTGGGTACTATTTGAAATTATACGAGACTTTTCAGATCATTAATAAATATTAAGAGGAAAGGTTATGATGGAAGTCAATGCAAAAAATCATCAGAAAATTAGATTCTATGAAACTTCTCGAAATGCAAGTTTACCTAGAAAAATCGTAGAATATTATACACTAGTTTCGGCAAAAAAAAATCAAATTTAATTGGGGACTATTTTAAATGATACGAGACTTTTCAGATCATTTATATATGTTAAGAGGAAAGGTTATGATGGAAGTCCATGCAAAAAAATCATCTGAAAACTAGATTCTATGAAACTATTAGAAATGCAAGTTTCGTCCAAAAATCATAATATATTATACATTAGTTTATACTAGTTTCGGTCTAAAATAAAATTAAATCGGGGACTGTTCGAAATGATACGAAATTTCTAATATCATTTATATAATTTACGAGGAAAGGTTATGATGGAATTACATGCAAAAAATCATCTGAAAATTAGATTTTATGAAACTTTACGAAATGCAAGTTTCTGTCAAAAATCGTAGTATATTATACACTAGTTTCGGTCAAAAAAATCAAATTTAATTGGGGACAATTTGAAATGATACGAAACTTTTCAGATCATTTATATATGTTAAGAGGGAAGGTTATGGTGGAAATCCAAGCAAAAAATCATCTGAAAATTAGATTTTATGAAACTTTTCGAAATGCAAGATTCGGTCAAAAATCATAGTATATTATATACTAGTTTCGGTCAAAAAAATCAAATTTAATTGGGGACTATTTGAAATGATACGATACTTTTCAGATCACTTATATATGTTAAGAGGAAAGGTTATGATGGAAGTCCATGAAAAAAAACATCAGAAAATTAGATTCTATGAAACTTCTCGAAATGCAAGTTTCGGTAAAAAATCGTAGTATATTATACACTAGTTTCGGCAAAATAAAATAAAATTTAATTCGGGACTATTTGAAATGATACGAGACTTTTCAGATCATTTATATATGTTATGAGGAAAGGTTAAGATGGAAGTCCATGCAAAAAAATCATCTGAAAACTAGATTGTATGAAACTATTCGAAATGCAAGTTTCGGTAAAAAATCATAATATATTATTAATACACTAGTTTATACTAGTTTCGGTGAAAATCAAATTAAATCGGGGACTGTTCGAAATGATACAAAACGTCTAATATCATTTATAAATTTTACGAGGGAAGGTTATGATGGAAGTCCATGCAAAAAATCATCTGAAAATTAGATTTTATTAAACTTTTCGAAGTGCAAGTTTCGGTCAAAATTCGTAGTATATTATACACTAGTTTCGGTAAAAAAAATAAAATTTAATTGGGTACTATTTGAAATTATACGAGACTTTTCAGATCATTAATATATGTTAAGAGAAAAGGTTATGATGGATGTCAATGCAAAAAATCATCAGAAAATTAGATTCTATGAAACTTCTCGAAATGCTAGTTTACGTAAAAAAATCGTAGAATATTATACACTAGTTTTCGGCAAAAAAAAAATCAAATTTAATTGGGGACTATTTGAAATGATACGAGACTTTTCAGACCATTTATATATGTTCAGAGGAAAGGTTATGATGGAAGTCCATGCCAAAAAATCATCTGAAAACTAGATTCTATGAAACTATTAGAAATGCATGTTTCGTCCAAAAATCATAATATATTATACATTAGTTTATACTAGTTTCGGTCTAAAATAAAATTAAATCGGGGACTGTTCGAAATGATACGAAACGTCTATATCATTTATATAATTTACGAGGAAAGGTTATGATGGAATTACATGCAAAAAATCATCTGAAAATTAGATTTTATGAAACTTTACGAAATGCAAGTTTCTGTCAAAAATCGTAGTATATTATACACTAGTTTCGGTCAAAAAAATCAAATTTAATTGGGGACAATTTGAAATGATACGAAACTTTTCAGATCATTTATATATGTTAAGAGGGAAGGTTATGGTGGAAATCCAAGCAAAAAATCATCTGAAAATTAGATTTTATGAAACTTTTCGAAATGCAAGATTCGGTCAAAAATCGTAGTATATTATATACTAGTTTCGGTCAAAAAAATCAAATTTAATTGGGGACTATTTGAAATGATACGATACTTTTCAGATCACTTATATATGTTAAGAGGAAAGGTTATGATGGAAGTCCATGAAAAAAACATCAGAAAATTAGATTCAATGAAACTTCTCGAAATGCAAGTTTCGGTAAAAAATCGTAGTATATTATACACTAGTTTCGGCAAAAAAAAAAAATTTAATTCGGGACTATTTGAAATGATACGAGACTTTTCAGATCATTTATATATGTTATGAGGAAAGGTTAAGATGGAAGTCCATGCAAAAAAATCATCTGAAAACTAGATTGTATGAAACTATTCGAAATGCAAGTTTCGGTAAAAAATCATAATATATTATTAATACACTAGTTTATACTAGTTTCGTTGAAAATCAAATTAAATCGGGGACTGTTCGAAATGATACGAAACGTCTAATATCATTTATAAATTTTACGAGGGAAGGTTATGATGGAAGTCCATGCAAAAAATCATCTGAAAATTAGATTTTATTAAACTTTTCGAAGTGCAAGTTTCGGTCAAAATTCGTAGTATATTATACACTAGTTTCGGCAAAAAAATCAAATTTAATTGGGTACTATTTGAAATAATACGAGACTTTTCAGATCATTAATATATGTTAAGAGAAAAGGTTATGATGGAAGTCAATGCAAAAAATCATCAGAAAATTAGATTCTATGAAACTTCTCGAAATGCTAGTTTACGTAAAAAAATTCGTAGTATATTATACACTAGTTTTCGGAAGAAAAAAAAAAACAAATTTAATTGGGGACTATTTGAAATGATACGAGACTTTTCAGACCATTTATATATGTTCAGAGGAAAGGTTATGATGGAAGTCCATGCAAAAAAATCATCTGAAAACTAGATTCTATGAAACTATTAGAAATGCATGTTTCGTCCAAAAATCATAATATATTATACATTAGTTTATACTAGTTTCGGTCTAAAATAAAATTAAATCGGGGACTGTTCGAAATGATACGAAACGTCTAATATCATTTATATAATTTACGAGGAAAGGTTATGATGGAATTACATGCAAAAAATCATCTGAAAATTAGATTTTATGAAACTTAACGAAATGCAAGTTTCTGTCAAAAATCGTAGTATATTATACACTAGTTTCGGTCAAAAAAATCAAATTTAATTGGGGACAATTTGAAATGATACGAAACTTTTCAGATCATTTATATATGTTAAGAGGGAAGGTTATGGTGGAAATCCAAGCAAAAAATCATCTGAAAATTAGATTTTATGAAACTTTTCGAAATGCAAGATTCGGTCAAAAATCGTAGTATATTATATACTAGTTTCGGTCAAAAAAATCAAATTTAATTGGGGACTATTTGAAATGATACGATACTTTTCAGATCACTTATATATGTTAAGAGGAAAGGTTATGATGGAAGTCCATGAAAAAAACATCAGAAAATTAGATTCAATGAAACTTCTCGAAATGCAAGTTTCGGTAAAAAAATCGTAGTATATTATACACTAGTTTCGGCAAAAAAAAAAAAATTTAATTCGGGACTATTTGAAATGATACGAGACTTTTCAGATCATTTATATATGTTATGAGGAAAGGTTAAGATGGAAGTCCATGCAAAAAAATCATCTGAAAACTAGATTGTATGAAACTATTCGAAATGCAAGTTTCGGTAAAAAATCATAATATATTATTAATACACTAGTTTATACTAGTTTCGGTGAAAATCAAATTAAATCGGGGACTGTTCGAAATGATACGAAACGTCTAATATCATTTATAAATTTTACGAGGGAAGGTTATGATGGAAGTCCATGCAAAAAATCATCTGAAAATTAGATTTTATTAAACTTTTCGAAGTGCAAGTTTCGGTCAAAATTCGTAGTATATTATACACTAGTTTCGGCAAAAAAATCAAATTTAATTGGGTACTATTTGAAATTATACGAGACTTTTCAGATCATTAATATATGTTAAGAGAAAAGGTTATGATGGAAGTCAATGCAAAAAATCATCAGAAAATTAGATTCTATGAAACTTCTCGAAATGCTAGTTTACGTAAAAAAATTCGTAGTATATTATACACTAGTTTTCGGCAAAAAAAAATCAAATTTAATTGGGGACTATTTGAAATGATATGAGACTTTTCAGACCATTTATAGATGTTCAGAGGAAAGGTTATGATGGAAGTCCATGCAAAAAAATCATCTGAAAACTAGATTCTATGAAACTATTAGAAATGCAAGTTTCGTCCAAAAATCTTAATATATTATACATTAGTTTATACTAGTTTCGGTCTAAAATAAAATTAAATCGGGGACTGTTCGAAATGATACGAAACGTCTAATATCATTTATATAATTTACGAGGAAAGGTTATGATGGAATTACATGCAAAAAATCATCTGAAAATTAGATTTTATGAAACTTTACGAAATGCAAGTTTCTGTCAAAAATCGTAGTATATTATACACTAGTTTCGGTCAAAAAAATCAAATTTAATTGGGGACAATTTGAAATGATACGAAACTTTTCAGATCATTTATATATGTTAAGAGGGAAGGTTATGGTGGAAATCCAAGCAAAAAATCATCTGAAAATTAGATTTTATGAAACTTTTCGAAATGCAAGATTCGGTCAAAAATCGTAGTATATTATATACTAGTTTCGGTCAAAAAAATCAAATTTAATTGGGGACTATTTGAAATGATACGATACTTTTCATATCACTTATATATGTTAACAGGAAAGGTTATGATGGAAGTCCATGAAAAAAACATCAGAAAATTAGATTCTATGAAACTTCTCGAAATGCAAGTTTCGGTAAAAAATCGTAGTATATTATACACTAGTTTCGGCAAAAAAAAAAAAAAATTTAATTCGGGACTATTTGAAATGATACGAGACTTTTCAGATCATTTATATATGTTATGAGGAAAGGTTAAGATGGAAGTCCATGCAAAAAAATCATCTGAAAACTAGATTGTATGAAACTATTCGAAATGCAAGTTTCGGTAAAAAATCATAATATATTATTAATACACTAGTTTATACTAGTTTCGGTGAAAATCAAATTAAATCGGGGACTGTTCGAAATGATACGAAACGTCTAATATCATTTATAAATTTTACGAGGGAAGGTTATGATGGAAGTCCATGCAAAAAATCATCTGAAAATTAGATTTTATTAAACTTTTCGAAGTGCAAGTTTCGGTAAAATTCGTAGTATATTATACACTAGTTTCGGCAAAAAAATCAAATTTAATTGGGTACTATTTGAAATTATACGAGACTTTTCAGATCATTAATATATGTTAAGAGAAAAGGTTATGATGGAAGTCAATGCAAAAAATCATCAGAAAATTAGATTCTATGAAACTTCTCGAAATGCAAGTTTACGTAAACAAATTCGTAGTATATTATACACTAGTTTTCGGCAAAAAAAAAATCAAATTTAATTGGGGACTATTTGAAATGATACGAGACTTTTCAGACCATTTATATATGTTCAGAGGAAAGGTTATGATGGAAGTCCATGCAAAAAAATCATCTGAAAACTAGATTCTATGAAACTATTAGAAATGCAAGTTTCGTCCAAAAATCATAATATATTATACATTAGTTTATACTAGTTTCGGTCTAAAATAAAATTAAATCGGGGACTGTTCGAAATGATACGAAACGTCTAATATCATTTATATAATTTACGAGGAAAGGTTATGATGGAATTACATGCAAAAAATCATCTGAAAATTAGATTTTATGAAACTTTACGAAATGCAAGTTTCTGTCAAAAATCGTAGTATATTATACACTAGTTTCGGTCAAAAAAATCAAATTTAATTGGGGACAATTTGAAATGATACGAAACTTTTCAGATCATTTATATATGTTAAGAGGGAAGGTTATGGTGGAAATCCAAGCAAAAAATCATCTGAAAATTAGATTTTATGAAACTTTTCGAAATGCAAGATTCGGTCAAAAATCGTAGTATATTATATACTAGTTTCGGTCAAAAAAATCAAATTTAATTGGGGACTATTTGAAATGATACGATACTTTTCAGATCACTTATATATGTTAAGAGGAAAGGTTATGATGGAAGTCCATGAAAAAAACATCAGAAAATTAGATTCAATGAAACTTCTCGAAATGCAAGTTTCGGTAAAAAATCGTAGTATATTATACACTAGTTTCGGCAAAAAAAAAAAATTTAATTCGGGACTATTTGAAATGATACGAGACTTTTCAGATCATTTATATATGTTATGAGGAAAGGTTAAGATGGAAGTCCATGCAAAAAAATCATCTGAAAACTAGATTGTATGAAACTATTCGAAATGCAAGTTTCGGTAAAAAATCATAATATATTATTAATACACTAGTTTATACTAGTTTCGGTGAAAATCAAATTAAATCGGGGACTGTTCGAAATGATACGAAACGTCTAATATCATTTATAAATTTTACGAGGGAAGGTTATGATGGAAGTCCATGCAAAAAATCATCTGAAAATTAGATTTTATTAAACTTTTTGAAGTGCAAGTTTCGGTCAAAATTCGTAGTATATTATACACTAGTTTCGGCAAAAAAATCAAATTTAATTGGGTACTATTTGAAATTATACGAGACTTTTCAGATCATTAATATATGTTAAGAGAAAAGGTTATGATGGAAGTCAATGCAAAAAATCATCAGAAAATTAGATTCTATGAAACTTCTCGAAATGCTAGTTTACGTA
This sequence comes from Lathyrus aphaca, assembly GCA_963966055.1. Classification (NCBI taxonomy): domain Eukaryota; kingdom Viridiplantae; phylum Streptophyta; class Magnoliopsida; order Fabales; family Fabaceae; genus Lathyrus; species Lathyrus aphaca. The sequence goes on from OZ014522.1 coordinate 237,810,951, forward strand.
AAAAAATTCGTAGAATATTATACACTAGTTTTCGGCAAAAAAAAAAATCAAATTTAATTGGGGACTATTTGAAATGATACGAGACTTTTCAGACCATTTATATATGTTCAGAGGAAAGGTTATGATGGAAGTCCATGCAAAAAAATCATCTGAAAACTAGATTCTATGAAACTATTAGAAATGCAAGTTTCGTCCAAAAATCTTAATATATTATACATTAGTTTATACTAGTTTCGGTCTAAAATAAAATTAAATCGGGGACTGTTCGAAATGATACGAAACGTCTAATATCATTTATATAATTTACGAGGAAAGGTTATGATGGAATTACATGCAAAAAATCATCTGAAAATTAGATTTTATGAAACTTTACGAAATGCAAGTTTCTGTCAAAAATCGTAGTATATTATACACTAGTTTCGGTCAAAAAAATCAAATTTAATTGGGGACAATTTGAAATGATACGAAACTTTTCAGATCATTTATATATGTTAAGAGGGAAGGTTATGGTGGAAATCCAAGCAAAAAATCATCTGAAAATTAGATTTTATGAAACTTTTCGAAATGCAAGATTCGGTCAAAAATCGTAGTATATTATATACTAGTTTCGGTCAAAAAAATCAAATTTAATTGGGGACTATTTGAAATGATACGATACTTTTCATATCACTTATATATGTTAACAGGAAAGGTTATGATGGAAGTCCATGAAAAAAACATCAGAAAATTAGATTCTATGAAACTTCTCGAAATGCAAGTTTCGGTAAAAAATCGTAGTATATTATACACTAGTTTCGGCAAAAAAAAATAAAATTTAATTCGGGACTATTTGAAATGATACGAGACTTTTCAGATCATTTATATATGTTATGAGGAAAGGTTAAGATGGAAGTCCATGCAAAAAAATCATCTGAAAACTAGATTGTATGAAACTATTCGAAATGCAAGTTTCGGTAAAAAATCATAATATATTATTAATACACTAGTTTATACTAGTTTCGGTGAAAATCAAATTAAATCGAGGACTGTTCGAAATGATACGAAACGTCTAATATCATTTATAAATTTTACGAGGGAAGGTTATGATGGAAGTCCATGCAAAAAATCATCTGAAAATTAGATTTTATTAAACTTTTCGAAGTGCAAGTTTCGGTCAAAATTCGTAGTATATTATACACTAGTTTCGGCAAAAAAATCAAATTTAATTGGGTACTATTTGAAATTATACGAGACTTTTCAGATCATTAATATATGTTAAGAGAAAAGGTTATGATGGAAGTCAATGCAAAAAATCATCAGAAAATTAGATTCTATGAAACTTCTAGAAATGCTAGTTTACGTAAAAAAATTCGTAGTATATTATACACTAGTTTTCGGCAAAAAAAAAATCAAATTTAATTGGGGACTATTTGAAATGATACGAGACTTTTCAGACCATTTATATATGTTCAGAGGAAAGGTTATGATGGAAGTCCATGCAAAAAAATCATCTGAAAACTAGATTCTATGAAACTATTAGAAATGCAAGTTTCGTCCAAAAATCATAATATATTATACATTAGTTTATACTAGTTTCGGTCTAAAATAAAATTAAATCGGGGACTGTTCGAAATGATACGAAACGTCTAATATCATTTATATAATTTACGAGGAAAGGTTATGATGGAATTACATGCAAAAAATCATCTGAAAATTAGATTTTATGAAACTTTACGAAATGCAAGTTTCTGTCAAAAATCGTAGTATATTATACACTAGTTTCGGTCAAAAAAATCAAATTTAATTGGGGACAATTTGAAATGATACGAAACTTTTCAGATCATTTATATATGTTAAGAGGGAAGGTTATGGTGGAAATCCAAGCAAAAAATCATCTGAAAATTAGATTTTATGAAACTTTTCGAAATGCAAGATTCGGTCAAAAATCGTAGTATATTATATACTAGTTTCGGTCAAAAAAATCAAATTTAATTGGGGACTATTTGAAATGATACGATACTTTTCATATCACTTATATATGTTAAGAGGAAAGGTTATGATGGAAGTCCATGAAAAAAACATCAGAAAATTAGATTCTATGAAACTTCTCGAAATGCAAGTTTCGGTAAAAAATCGTAGTATATTATACACTAGTTTCGGCAAAAAAAAATAAAATTTAATTCGGGACTATTTGAAATGATACGAGACTTTTCAGATCATTTATATATGTTATGAGGAAAGGTTAAGATGGAAGTCCATGCAAAAAAATCATCTGAAAACTAGATTGTATGAAACTATTCGAAATGCAAGTTTCGGTAAAAAATCATAATATATTATTAATACACTAGTTTATACTAGTTTCGGTGAAAATCAAATTAAATCGGGGACTGTTCGAAATGATACGAAATGTCTAATATCATTTATAAATTTTACGAGGGAAGGTTATGATGGAAGTCCATGCAAAAAATCATCTGAAAATTAGATTTTATTAAACTTTTCGAAGTGCAAGTTTCGGTCAAAATTCGTAGTATATTATACACTAGTTTCGGCAAAAAAATCAAATTTAATTGGGTACTATTTGAAATTATACGAGACTTTTCAGATCATTAATATATGTTAAGAGAAAAGGTTATGATGGAAGTCAATGCAAAAAATCATCAGAAAATTAGATTCTATGAAACTTCTTGAAATGCTAGTTTACGTAAAAAAATTCGTAGTATATTATACACTAGTTTTCGGCAAAAAAAAAATCAAATTTAATTGGGGACTATTTGAAATGATACGAGACTTTTCAGACCATTTATATATGTTCAGAGGAAAGGTTATGATGGAAGTCCATGCAAAAAAATCATCTGAAAACTAGATTCTATGAAACTATTAGAAATGCAAGTTTCGTCCAAAAATCATAATATATTATACATTAGTTTATACTAGTTTCGGTCTAAAATAAAATTAAATCGGGGACTGTTCGAAATGATACGAAACGTCTAATATCATTTATATAATTTACGAGGAAAGGTTATGATGGAATTACATGCAAAAAATCATCTGAAAACTAGATTTTAAGAAACTTTACGAAATGCAAGTTTCTGTCAAAAATCGTAGTATATTATACACTAGTTTCGGTCAAAAAAATCAAATTTAATTGGGGACAATTTGAAATGATACGAAACTTTTCAGATCATTTATATATGTTAAGAGGGAAGGTTATGGTGGAAATCCAAGCAAAAAATCATCTGAAAATTAGATTTTATGAAACTTTTCGAAATGCAAGATTCGGTCAAAAATCGTAGTATATTATATACTAGTTTCGGTCAAAAAAATCAAATTTAATTGGGGACTATTTGAAATGATACGATACTTTTCATATCACTTATATATGTTAACAGGAAAGGTTATGATGGAAGTCCATGAAAAAAACATCAGAAAATTATATTCTATGAAACTTCTCGAAATGCAAGTTTCGGTAAAAAAATCGTAGTATATTATACACTAGTTTCGGCAAAAAAAAAAAATTTAATTCGGGACTATTTGAAATGATACGAGACTTTTCAGATCATTTATATATGTTATGAGGAAAGGTTAAGATGGAAGTCCATGCAAAAAAATCATCTGAAAACTAGATTGTATGAAACTATTCGAAATGCAAGTTTCGGTAAAAAATCATAATATATTATTAATACACTAGTTTATACTAGTTTCGGTGAAAATCAAATTAAATCGGGGACTGTTCGAAATGATACGAAACGTCTAATATCCTTTATATATTTTACGAGGGAAGGTTATGATGGAAGTCCATGCAAAAAATCATCTGAAAATTAGATTTTATTAAACTTTTCGAAGTGCAAGTTTCGGTCAAAATTCGTAGTATATTATACACTAGTTTCGGCAAAAAAATCAAATTTAATTGGGTACTATTTGAAATTATACGAGACTTTTCAGATCATTAATATATGTTAAGAGGAAAGGTTATGATGGAAGTCAATGCAAAAAATCATCAGAAAATTAGATTCTATGAAACTTCTCGAAATGCAAGTTTACGTAAAAAAATCGTAGTATATTATACACTAGTTTCGGCAACAAAAAAATCAAATTTAATTGGGGACTATTTTAAATGATACGAGACTTTTCAGATCATTTATATATGTTAAGAGGAAAGGTTATGATGGAAGTCCATGCAAAAAAATCATCTGAAAACTAGATTCTATGAAACTATTAGAAATGCAAGTTTCGTCCAAAAATCATAATATATTATACATTAGTTTATACTAGTCTCGGTCTAAAGTAAATTAAATCGGGGATTGTTCGAAATGATACGAAACGTCTAATATCATTTATATAATTTACGGGGAAAGGTTATGATGGAATTACATGCAAAAAATCATCTGAAAATTAGATTTTATGAAACTTTACGAAATGCCATTTTTTGTCAAAAATCGTAGTATATTATACACTAGTTTCGGTCAAAAAAATCAAATTTAATTGGGGACAATTTGAAATGATACGAAACTTTTCAGATCATTTATATATGTTAAGAGGGAAGGTTATGGTGGAAATCCATGCAAAAATCATCTGAAAATTAGATTTTATGAAACTTTTCGAAATGCAAGATTCGGTCAAAAATCGTAGTATATTATATACTAGTTTCGGTCAAAAAAATCAAATTTAATTGGGGACTATTTGAAATGATACGATACTTTTCAGATCACTTATATATGTTAAGAGGAAAGGTTATGATGGAAGTCCATGCAAAAAAACATCAGAAAATTAGATTCTATGAAACTTCTCGAAATGCAAGTTTCGGTAAATAAAATCGTAGTATATTATACACTAGTTTCGGCAAAAAAAATCAAATTTAATTGGGGACTATTTGAAATGATACGAGACTTTTCAGATCATTTATATATGTTATGAGGAAAGGTTAAGATGTAAGTCCATGCAAAAAAATAATCTAAAAACTAGATTGTATGAAACTATTCGAAATGCAAGTTTCGGTCAAAAATCATAATATATTAATACACTAGTTTATACTAGTTTCGGTGAAAAATCAAATTAAATCGGGGACTGTTCAAAATGATACGAAACGTCTAATATCATTTATATATTTTACGAGGGAAGGTTATGATGGAAGTCCATGCAAAAAATCATCTGAAAATTAGATTTTATGAAACTTTTCGAAGTGCAAGTTTCGGTCAAAAATCGTAGTATATTATACACTATTTTCGGCAAAAAATCAAATTTAATTGGGTACTATTTTAAATTATACGAGACTTTTCAGATCATTAATATATGTTAAGAGGAAAGGTTATGATGGAAGTCAATGCAAAAAATCATCAGAAAATTAGATTCTATGAAACTTCTCGAAATGCAAGTTTACGTAAAAAAATCGTAATATATTATACACTAGTTTTCGGCAAAAAAAAATCAAATTTAATTGGGGACTATTTGAAATGATACGATACTTTTCAGATCATTTATATATGTTAAGAGGAAAGGTTATGATGGAAGTCCATGCAAAAAAATCATCTGAAAACTAGATTATATGAAACTATTAGAAATGCAAGTTTCGTCCAAAAATCATAATATATTATACATTAGTTTATACTAGTTTCGGTCTAAAATAAAATTAAATCGGGGACTGTTCGAAATGATACGAAACGTCTAATATCATTTATATAATTCACGAGGAAAGGTTATGATGGAATTACATGCAAAAAACATCTGAAATTAGATTTTATGAAACTTTACGAAATGCAAGTTTCTGTCAAAAATCGTAGTATATTATACACTAGTTTCGGTCAAAAAAATCAAATTTAATTGGGGACAATTTGAAATGATACGAAACTTTTCAGATCATTTATATATGTTAAGAGGGAAGGTTATGGTGGAAATCCATGCAAAAACTCATCTGAAAATTAGATTTTATGAAACTTTTCGAAATGCAAGATTCGGTCAAAAATCGTAGTATATTATATACTAGTTTCGGTCAAAAAAATCAAATTTAATTGGGGACTATTTGAAATGATACGATACTTTTCAGATCACTTATATATGTTAAGAGGAAAGGTTATGATGGAAGTCCATGCAAAAAAACATCAGAAAATTAGATTCTATGAAACTTCTCGAAATGCAAGTTTCGATAAAAAAAATCGTAGTATATTATACACTAGTTTCGGCAAAAAAAATCAAATTTTATTGGGGACTATTTGAAATGATACGAGACTTTTCAGATCATTTATATATGTTATGAGGAAAGGTTAAGATGGAAGTCCATGCAAAAAAATAATCTAAAAACTAGATTGTATGAAACTATTCGAAATGCAAGTTTCGGTCAAAAATCATAATATATTAATACACTAGTTTATACTAGTTTCGGTGAAAAAATCAAATTAAATCGGGGACTGTTCAAAATGATACGAAACGTCTAATATCATTTATATATTTTACGAGGGAAGGTTATGATGGAAGTCCATGCAAAAAATCATCTGAAAATTAGATTTTATGAAACTTTTCGAAGTGCAAGTTTCGGTCAAAAATCGTAGTATATTATACACTAGTTTCGGCAAAAAAACAAATTTCATTGGGTACTATTTTAAATTATACGAGACTTTTCAGATCATTAATATATGTTAAGAGGAAAGGTTATGATTGAAGTCAATGCAAAAAATCATCAGAAAATTAGATTCTATGAAACTTCTCGAAATGCAAGTTTAGGTAAAAAAATCGTAATATATTATACACTAGTTTTCGGCAAAAAAAAATCAAATTTAATTGGGGACTATTTGAAATGATACGAGACTTTTCAGATCATTTATATATGTTAAGCGGAAAGGTTATGATGGAAGTCCATGCAAAAAAATCATCTGAAAACTAGATTATATGAAACTATCAGAAATGCAAGTTTCGTCCAAAAATCATAATATATTATACATTAGTTTATACTAGTTTCGGTCTAAAATAAAATTAAATCGGGGACTGTTCGAAATGATACGAAACGTCTAATATCATTTATATAATTTACGAGGAAAGGTGATGATGGAATTACATGCAAAAAACATCTGAAAATTAGATTTTATGAAACTTTACGAAATGCCATTTTCTGTCAAAAATCGTAGTATATTATACACTAGTTTCGGTCAAAAAAATCAAATTTAATTGGGGACAATTTGAAATGATACGAAACTTTTCAGATCATTTATATATGTTAAGAGGGAAGGTTATGGTGGAAATCCATGCAAAAATCATCTGAAAATTAGATTTTATGAAACTTTTCGAAATGCAAGATTCGGTCAAAAATCGTAGTATATTATATACTAGTTTCGGTCAAAAAAATCAAATTTAATTGGGGACTATTTGAAATGATACGATACTTTTCAGATCACTTATATATGTTAAGAGGAAAGGTTATGATGGAAGTCCATGCAAAAAAACATCAGAAAATTAGATTCTATGAAACTTCTCGAAATGCAAGTTTCGGTAAATAAAATCGTAGTATATTATACACTAGTTTCGGCAAAAAAAATCAAATTTAATTGGGGACTATTTGAAATGATACGAGACTTTTCAGATCATTTATATATGTTATGAGGAAAGGTTAAGATGTAAGTCCATGCAAAAAAATAATCTAAAAACTAGATTGTATGAAACTATTCGAAATGCAAGTTTCGGTCAAAAATCATAATATATTAATACACTAGTTTATACTAGTTTCGGTGAAAAATCAAATTAAATCGGGGACTGTTCAAAATGATACGAAACGTCTAATATCATTTATATATTTTACGAGGGAAGGTTATGATGGAAGTCCATGCAAAAAATCATCTGAAAATTAGATTTTATGAAACTTTTCGAAGTGCAAGTTTCGGTCAAAAATCGTAGTATATTATACACTATTTTCGGCAAAAAATCAAATTTAATTGGGTACTATTTTAAATTATACGAGACTTTTCAGATCATTAATATATGTTAAGAGGAAAGGTTATGATGGAAGTCAATGCAAAAAATCATCAGAAAATTAGATTCTATGAAACTTCTCGAAATGCAAGTTTACGTAAAAAAATCGTAATATATTATACACTAGTTTTCGGCAAAAAAAAATCAAATTTAATTGGGGACTATTTGAAATGATACGATACTTTTCAGATCATTTATATATGTTAAGAGGAAAGGTTATGATGGAAGTCCATGCAAAAAAATCATCTGAAAACTAGATTATATGAAACTATTAGAAATGCAAGTTTCGTCCAAAAATCATAATATATTATACATTAGTTTATACTAGTTTCGGTCTAAAATAAAATTAAATCGGGGACTGTTCGAAATGATACGAAACGTCTAATATCATTTATATAATTCACGAGGAAAGGTTATGATGGAATTACATGCAAAAAACATCTGAAATTAGATTTTATGAAACTTTACGAAATGCAAGTTTCTGTCAAAAATCGTAGTATATTATACACTAGTTTCGGTCAAAAAAATCAAATTTAATTGGGGACAATTTGAAATGATACGAAACTTTTCAGATCATTTATATATGTTAAGAGGGAAGGTTATGGTGGAAATCCATGCAAAAACTCATCTGAAAATTAGATTTTATGAAACTTTTCGAAATGCAAGATTCGGTCAAAAATCGTAGTATATTATATACTAGTTTCGGTCAAAAAAATCAAATTTAATTGGGGACTATTTGAAATGATACGATACTTTTCAGATCACTTATATATGTTAAGAGGAAAGGTTATGATGGAAGTCCATGCAAAAAAACATCAGAAAATTAGATTCTATGAAACTTCTCGAAATGCAAGTTTCGATAAAAAAAATCGTAGTATATTATACACTAGTTTCGGCAAAAAAAATCAAATTTTATTGGGGACTATTTGAAATGATACGAGACTTTTCAGATCATTTATATATGTTATGAGGAAAGGTTAAGATGGAAGTCCATGCAAAAAAATAATCTAAAAACTAGATTGTATGAAACTATTCGAAATGCAAGTTTCGGTCAAAAATCATAATATATTAATACACTAGTTTATACTAGTTTCGGTAAAAAAATCAAATTAAATCGGGGACTGTTCAAAATGATACGAAACGTCTAATATCATTTATATATTTTACGAGGGAAGGTTATGATGGAAGTCCATGCAAAAAATCATCTGAAAATTAGATTTTATGAAACTTTTCGAAGTGCAAGTTTCGGTCAAAAATCGTAGTATATTATACACTAGTTTCGGCAAAAAAACAAATTTCATTGGGTACTATTTTAAATTATACGAGACTTTTCAGATCATTAATATATGTTAAGAGGAAAGGTTATGATTGAAGTCAATGCAAAAAATCATCAGAAAATTAGATTCTATGAAACTTCTCGAAATGCAAGTTTAGGTAAAAAAATCGTAATATATTATACACTAGTTTTCGGCAAAAAAAAATCAAATTTAATTGGGGACTATTTGAAATGATACGAGACTTTTCAGATCATTTATATATGTTAAGCGGAAAGGTTATGATGGAAGTCCATGCAAAAAAATCATCTGAAAACTAGATTATATGAAACTATCAGAAATGCAAGTTTCGTCCAAAAATCATAATATATTATACATTAGTTTATACTAGTTTCGGTCTAAAATAAAATTAAATCGGGGACTGTTCGAAATGATACGAAACGTCTAATATCATTTATATAATTTACGAGGAAAGGTGATGATGGAATTACATGCAAAAAACATCTGAAAATTAGATTTTATGAAACTTTACGAAATGCAAGTTTCTGTCAAAAATCGTAGTATATTATACACTAGTTTTGGTCAAAAAAATCAAATTTAATTGGGGACAATTTGAAATGATACGAAACTTTTCAGATCATTTATATATGTTAAGAGGGAAGGTTATGGTGGAAATCCATGCAAAAAATCATCTGAAAATGAGATTTTATGAAACTTTTCGAAATGCAAGATTCGGTCAAAAATCGTAGTATATTATTTACTAGTTTCGGTCCAAAAAATCAAATTTAATTGGGGACTATTTGAAATGATACGATACTTTTCATATCACTTATATATGTTAAGAGGAAGGGTTATGATGGAAGTCCATGCAAAAAAACATCATAAAATTAGATTCTATGAAACTTTTAGAAATGCAAGTTTCGGTAAAAAAATCGTAGTATATTATACACTAGTTTCGGCAAAAAAAATCAAATTTAATTGGGGACTATTTGAAATGACACGAGACTTTTCAGATCATTTATATATGTTATGAGGAAAGGTTAAGATGGAAGTCAATGCAAAAAAATCATCTGAAAACTAGATTGTTTGAAACTATTTGAAATGCAAGTTTCGGTCAAAAATCATAATATATTAATACACTAGTTTATACTAGTTTCGGTGAAAAATCAAATTAAATCGGGGACTGTTCGAAATGATACGAAACGTCTAACATCATTTATATATTTTACGAGGGAAGGTTATGATGGAAGTCCATGCAAAAAATCATTTGAAAATTAGATTTTATGAAACTTTTCGAAGTGCAAGTTTCGGTCAAAAATTGTAGTATATTATACACTAGTTTCGACAAAAAAATCAAATTTAATTGGGTACTATTTGAAATTATACGAGACTTTTCAGATCATTAATATATGTTAAGAGGAAAGGTTATGATGGAAGTCAATGCAAAAAATCATCAGAAAATTAGATTCTATGAAACTTCTCGAAATGCAAGTTTACGTAAAAAAATCGTAGTATATTATACACTAGTTTCGGCACAAAAAAAATCAAATTTAATTGGGGACTATTTGAAATGATACGAGACTTTTCAGATCATTTATATATGTTAAGAGGAAAGTTTATGATGGAAGTCCATGCAAAAAAATCATCTGAAAACTAGATTCTATGAAACTATTAGAAATGCAAGTTTCGTCCAAAAATCATAATATATTATACATTAGTTTATACTAGTTTCGGTCTAAAATAAAATTAAATCGGGGACTGTTCGAAATGATACGAAACGTATAATATCATTTATATAATTTACGAGGAAAGGTTATGATGGAATTACATGCAAAAAACATCTGAAAATTAGATTTTATGAAACTTTACGAAATGCAAGTTTCTGTCAAAAATCGTAGTATATTATGCACTAGTTTCGGTCAAAAAAATCAAATTTAATTGGGGACAATTTGAAATGATACTTAAATTTTCAGATCATTTATATATGTTAAGAGGGAAGGTTATGGTGGAAATCCATGCAAAAAATCATCTGAAAATGAGATTTTATGAAACTTTTCGAAATGCAAGATTCGGTCAAAAATCGTAGTATATTATATACTAGTTTCGGTCTAAAAAACCAAATTTAATTGGGGACTATTTGAAATGATACGATACTTATCAGATCACTTATATATGTTAAGAGGAAAGGTTATGATGGAAGTCCATGCAAAAAAACATCAGAAAATTAGATTCTATGAAACTTCTCGAAATGAAAGTTTCGGTAAAAAATCGTAGTATATTATACACTAGTTTCGGCAAAAAAAAATCAAATTTTATTGGGGACTATTTGAAATGACACGAGAATTTTCAGATCATTTATATATGTTATGAGGAAAGGTTAAGATGGAAGACCATGCAAAAAAATCATCTGAACATTAGATTTTATGAAACTATTCGAAATGCAAGTTTCCGTCAAAAATCATAATATATTAATACACTAGTTTCGGAAAAAAAATCAAATTTAATTTTGTACTATTTGAAATTATACGAGACTTTTCAGATCATTAATATATGTTAAGAGGAAAGGTTATGATGGAAGTCAATGCAAAAAATCATCAGAAAATTAGATTCTAAGAAACTTCTCGAAATGCAAGTTTACGTAAAAAAAAATCGTAGTATATTTATACACTAGTTTCGGCAAAAAAAAATCAAATTTAATTGGGGACTATTTGAAATGATACGAGACTTTTCAGATCATTTATATATGTTAAGAGGAAAGGTTAGGATGGAAGTCCATGCAAAAAAATCATCTGAAAACTAGATTCTATGAAACTATTAGAAATGCAAGTTTCGTCCAAAAATCATAATATATTATACATTAGTTTATACTAGTTTCGGTCTAAAATAAAATTAAATCGGGGACTGTTCGAAATGATACGAAACGTCTAATATCATTTATATAATTTACGAGGAAAGGTTAAGATGGAATTACATGCAAAAAATCATCTGAAAATTAGATTTTATGAAACTTTACGAAATGCAAGTTTCTGTCAAAAATCGTAGTATGTTATACACTAGTTTCAGTCAAAAAAATCAAATTTAATTGGGGACAATTTGAAATGATACGAAACTTTTCAGATCATTTATATATGTTAAGAGGGAAGGTTATGGTTGAAATCCATGCAAAAAATCATCTGAAAATTATATTTTATGAAACTTTTCGAAATGCAAGATTCGGTCAAAAATCGTAGTATATTATATACTAGTTTCGGTCAAAAAAATCAAATTTAATTGGGGACTATTTGAAATGATACGATACTTATCAGATAACTTATATATGTTAAGAGGAAAGGTTATGATGGAAGTCAATGCAAAAAATCATCAGAAAATTAGATTCTATGAAACTTCTCGAAATGCAAGTATACGTAAAAAAATCGTAGTATATTTATACACTAGTTTCGGCAAAAAAATCAAATTTAATTGGGGACTATTTGAAATGATATGAAACTTTTCAGATCATTTATATATGTTAAGAGGGAAGGTTATGATGGAAGTCCATGCAAAAAAAACATCAGAAAATTAGATTCTATGAAACTTCTCGAAATGCAAGTTTACGTAAAAAAATCGTAGTATATTATACACTAGTTTCGGCACAAAAAAAATCAAATTTAATTGGGGACTATTTGAAATGATACGAGACTTTTCAGATCATTTATATATGTTAAGAGGAAAGTTTATGATGGAAGTCCATGCAAAAAAATCATCTGAAAACTAGATTCTATGAAACTATTAGAAATGAAAGTTTCGTCGAAAAATCACAATATATTATACATTAGTTTATACTAGTTTCGATCTAAAATAAAATTAAATCGGGGACTGTTCGAAATGATACGAAACGTATAATATCATTTATATAATTTACGAGGAAAGGTTATGATGGAATTACATGCAAAAAACATCTGAAAATTAGATTTTATGAAACTTTACGAAATGCAAGTTTCTGTCAAAAATCGTAGTATATTATGCACTAGTTTCGGTCAAAAAAATCAAATTTAATTGGGGACAATTTGAAATGATACGAAAATTTTCAGATCATTTATATATGTTAAGAGGGAAGGTTATGGTGGAAATCCATGCAAAAAATCATCTGAAAATGAGATTTTATGAAACTTTTCGAAATGCAAGATTCGGTCAAAAATCGTAGTATATTATATACTAGTTTCGGTCCAAAAAACCAAATTTAATTGGGGACTATTTGAAATGATACGATACTTATCAGATCACTTATATATGTTAAGAGGAAAGGTTATGATGGAAGTCCATGCAAAAAAACATCAGAAAATTAGATTCTATGAAACTTCTCGAAATGAAAGTTTCGGTAAAAAATCGTAGTATATTATACACTAGTTTCGGCAAAAAAATCAAATTTAATTGGGGACTATTTGAAATGACACGAGACTTCTCAGATCATTTATATATGTTATGAGGAAAGGTTAAGATGGAAGTCCATGCAAAAAAATCATCTGAACATTAGATTTTATGAAACTATTCGAAATGCAAGTTTCCGTCAAAAATCATAATATATTAATACACTAGTTTCGGAAAAAAAATCAAATTTAATTTTGTACTATTTGAAATTATACGAGACTTTTCAGATCATTAATATATGTTAAGAGGAAAGGTTATGATGGAAGTTAATGCAAAAAATCATCAGAAAATTAGATTCTATGAAACTTCTCGAAATGCAAGTTTACGTATAAAAAATCGTAGTATATTTATACACTTGTTTCTGCAAAAAAAATCAAATTTAATTGGGGACTATTTGAAATGATACGAGACTTTTCAGATCATTTATATATGTTAAGAGGAAAGGTTATGATGGAAGTCCATGCAAAAAAATCATCTGAAAACTAGATTCTATGAAACTATTAGAAATGCAAGTTTCGTCCAAAAATCATAATATATTATACATTAGTTTATACTAGTTTCGGTCTAAAATAAAATTAAATCGGGGACTGTTCGAAATGATACGAAACGTCTAATATCATTTATATAATTTACGAGGAAAGGTTAAGATGGAATTACATGCAAAAAATCATCTGAAAATTAGATTTTATGAAACTTTACGAAATGCAAGTTTCTGTCAAAAATCGTAGTATGTTATACACTAGTTTCAGTCAAAAAAATCAAATTTAATTGGGGACAATTTGAAATGATACGAAACTTTTCAGATCATTTATATATGTTAAGAGGGAAGGTTATGGTTGAAATCCATGCAAAAAATCATCTGAAAATTATATTTTATGAAACTTTTCGAAATGCAAGATTCGGTCAAAAATCGTAGTATATTATATACTAGTTTCGGTCAAAAAAATCAAATTTAATTGGGGACTATTTGAAATGATACGATACTTATCAGATAACTTATATATGTTAAGAGGAAAGGTTATGATGGAAGTCAATGCAAAAAATCATCAGAAAATTAGATTCTATGAAACTTCTCGAAATGCAAGTATACGTAAAAAAATCGTAGTATATTTATACACTAGTTTCGGCAAAAAAATCAAATTTAATTGGGGACTATTTGAAATGATACGAAACTTTTCAGATCATTTATATATGTTAAGAGGGAAGGTTATGATGGAAGTCCATGCAAAAAAACATCAGAAAATTAGATTCTATGAAACTTCTCGAAATGCAAGTTTACGTAAAAAAATCGTAGTATATTATACACTAGTTTCGGCACAAAAAAAATCAAATTTAATTGGGGACTATTTGAAATGATACGAGACTTTTCAGATCATTTATATATGTTAAGAGGAAAGTTTATGATGGAAGTCCATGCAAAAAAATCATCTGAAAACTAGATTCTATGAAACTATTAGAAATGAAAGTTTCGTCCAAAAATCACAATATATTATACATTAGTTTATACTAGTTTCGGTCTAAAATAAAATTAAATCGGGGACTGTTCGAAATGATACGAAACGTATAATATCATTTATATAATTTACGAGGAAAGGTTATGATGGAATTACATGCAAAAAACATCTGAAAATTAGATTTTATGAAACTTTACGAAATGCAAGTTTCTGTCAAAAATCGTAGTATATTATGCACTAGTTTCGGTCAAAAAAATCAAATTTAATTGAGGACAATTTGAAATGATACGAAAATTTTCAGATCATTTATATATGTTAAGAGGGAAGGTTATGGTGGAAATCCATGCAAAAAATCATCTGAAAATGAGATTTTATGAAACTTTTAGAAATGCAAGATTCGGTCAAAAATCGTAGTATATTATATACTAGTTTCGGTCCAAAAAACCAAATTTAATTGGGGACTATTTGAAATGATACGATACTTATCAGATCACTTATATATGTTAAGAGGAAAGGTTATGATGGAAGTCCATGCAAAAAATATCAGAAAATTAGATTCTATGAAACTTCTCGAAATGAAAGTTTCGGTAAAAAATCGTAGTATATTATACACTAGTTTCGGCAAAAAAATCAAATTTAATTGGGGACTATTTGAAATGACACGAGACTTCTCAGATCATTTATATATGTTATGAGGAAAGGTTAAGATGGAAGTCCATGCAAAAAAAATCATCTGAACATTAGATTTTATGAAACTATTCGAAATGCAAGTTTCCGTCAAAAATCATAATATATTAATACACTAGTTTCGGAAAAAAAAATCAAATTTAATTTTGTACTATTTGAAATTATACGAGACTTTTCAGATCATTAATATATGTTAAGAGGAAAGGTTATGATGGAAGTTAATGCAAAAAATCATCAGAAAATTAGATTCTATGAAACTTCTCGAAATGCAAGTTTACGTATAAAAAATCGTAGTATATTTATACACTAGTTTCGGCAAAAAAAATCAAATTTAATTGGGGACTATTTGAAATGATACGAGACTTTTCAGATCATTTATATATGTTAAGAGGAAAGGTTATGATGGAAGTCCATGCAAAAAAATCATCTGAAAACTAGATTCTATGAAACTATTAGAAATGCAAGTTTCGTCCAAAAATCATAATATATTATACATTAGTTTATACTAGTTTCGGTCTAAAATAAAATTAAATCGGGGACTGTTCGAAATGATACGAAACGTCTAATATCATTTATATAATTTACGAGGAAAGGTTAAGATGGAATTACATGCAAAAAATCATCTGAAAATTAGATTTTATGAAACTTTACGAAATGCAAGTTTTTGTCAAAAATCGTAGTATGTTATACACTAGTTTCAGTCAAAAAAATCAAATTTAATTGGGGACAATTTGAAATGATACGAAACTTTTCAGATCATTTATATATGTTAAGAGGGAAGGTTATGGTTGAAATCCATGCAAAAAATCATCTGAAAATTATATTTTATGAAACTTTTCGAAATGCAAGATTCGGTCAAAAATCGTAGTATATTATATACTAGTTTCGGTCAAAAAAATCAAATTTAATTGGGGACTATTTGAAATGATACGATACTTATCAGATAACTTATATATGTTAAGAGGAAAGGTTATGATGGAAGTCAATGCAAAAAATCATCAGAAAATTAGATTCTATGAAACTTCTCGAAATGCAAGTATACGTAAAAAAATCGTAGTATATTTATACACTAGTTTCGGCAAAAAAATCAAATTTAATTGGGGACTATTTGAAATGATACGAAACTTTTCAGATCATTTATATATGTTAAGAGGGAAGGTTATGATGGAAGTCCATGCAAAAAAACATCAGAAAATTAGATTCTATGAAACTTCTCGAAATGCAAGTTTACGTAAAAAAATCGTAGTATATTATACACTAGTTTCGGCACAAAAAAAATCAAATTTAATTGGGGACTATTTGAAATGATACGAGACTTTTCAGATCATTTATATATGTTAAGAGGAAAGTTTATGATGGAAGTCCATGCAAAAAAATCATCTGAAAACTAGATTCTATGAAACTATTAGAAATGAAAGTTTCGTCCAAAAATCACAATATATTATACATTAGTGTATACTAGTTTCGGTCTAAAATAAAATTAAATCGGGGACTGTTCGAAATGATACGAAACGTATAATATCATTTATATAATTTACGAGGAAAGGTTATGATGGAATTACATGCAAAAAACATCTGAAAATTAGATTTTATGAAACTTTACGAAATGCAAGTTTCTGTCAAAAATCGTAGTATATTATGCACTAGTTTCGGTCAAAAAAATCAAATTTAATTGGGGACAATTTGAAATGATACGAAAATTTTCAGATCATTTATATATGTTAAGAGGGCAGGTTATGGTGGAAATCCATGCAAAAAATCATCTGAAAATGAGATTTTATGAAACTTTTCGAAATGCAAGATTCGGTCAAAAATCGTAGTATATTATATACTAGTTTCGGTCCAAAAAACCAAATTTAATTGGGGACTATTTGAAATGATACGATACTTATCAGATCACTTATATATGTTAAGAGGAAAGGTTATGATGGAAGTCCATGCAAAAAAACATCAGAAAATTAGATTCTATGAAACTTCTCGAAATGAAAGTTTCGGTAAAAAATCGTAGTATATTATACACTAGTTTCGGCAAAAAAATCAAATTTAATTGGGGACTATTTGAAATGACACGAGACTTCTCAGATCATTTATATATGTTATGAGGAAAGGTTAAGATGGAAGTCCATGCAAAAAAATCATCTGAACATTTGATTTTATGAAACTATTCGAAATGCAAGTTTCCGTCAAAAATCATAATATATTAATACACTAGTTTCGGGAAAAAAAATCAAATTTAATTTTGTACTATTTGAAATTATACGAGACTTTTCAGATCATTAATATATGTTAAGAGGAAAGGTTATGATGGAAGTTAATGCAAAAAATCATCAGAAAATTAGATTCTATGAAAATTCTCGAAATGCAAGTTTACGTATAAAAAATCGTAGTATATTTATACACTAGTTTCGGAAAAAAAATCAAATTTAATTGGGGACTATTTGAAATGATACGAGACTTTTCAGATCATTTATATATGTTAAGAGGAAAGGTTATGATGGAAGTCCATGCAAAAAAATCATCTGAAAACTAGATTCTATGAAACTATTAGAAATGCAAGTTTCGTCCAAAAATCATAATATATTATACATTAGTTTATACTAGTTTCGGTCTAAAATAAAATTAAATCGGGGACTGTTCGAAATGATACGAAACGTCTAATATCATTTATATAATTTACGAGGAAAGGTTAAGATGGAATTACATGCAAAAAATCATCTGAAAATTAGATTTTATGAAACTTTACGAAATACAAGTTTCTGTCAAAAATCGTAGTATGTTATACACTAGTTTCAGTCAAAAAAATCAAATTTAATTGGGGACAATTTGAAATGATACGAAACTTTTCAGATCATTTATATATGTTAAGAGGGAAGGTTATGGTTGAAATCCATGCAAAAAATCATCTGAAAATTAGATTTTATGAAACTTTTCGAAATGCAAGATTCGGTCAAAAATCGTAGTATATTATATACTAGTTTCGGTCAAAAAAATCAAATTTAATTGGGGACTATTTGAAATGATACGATACTTATCAGATAACTTATATATGTTAAGAGGAAAGGTTATGATGGAAGTCAATGCAAAAAATCATCAGAAAATTAGATTCTATGAAACTTCTCGAAATGCAAGTATACGTAAAAAAATCGTAGTATATTTATACACTAGTTTCGGCAAAAAAAATCAAATTTAATTGGGGACTATTTGAAATGATACGAAACTTTTCAGATCATTTATATATGTTAAGAGGGAAGGTTATGATGGAAGTCCATGCACAAAAACATCAGAAAATTAGATTCTATGAAACTTCTCGAAATGCAAGTTTCTGTCAAAAATCGTAGTATATTATACACTAGTTTCGGTCAAAAAAATCAAATTTAATTGGGGACAATTTGAAATGATACAAAACTTTTCAGATTATTTATATATGTTAAGAGGGAAGGTTATGGTGGAAATCCATGCAAAAAATCATCTGAAAATTAGATTTTATGAAACTTTTCGAAATGCAAGATTCGGTCAAAAATCGTAGTATATTATATACTAGTTTCGGTGAAAAAAACCTAATTTAATTGGGGGCTATTTGAAATGATACGAGACTTTTCAGATCATTTATATATGTTATGAGGAAAGGTTAAGATGAAAGTCCATGCAAAAAAATCATCAGAAAATTAGATTCTATGAAACTTCTCGAAATGCAAGTTTCGGTAAAAAAAATCATAGTATATTATACACTAGTTTATACTAGTTTCGGTGAAAAATCAAATTAAATCGGGGACTGTTCGAAATGATACAAAACTTCTAATATCATTTATATATTTTACGAGGGAAAGTTATGATGGAAGTCCATACAAAAAATCATCTAAAAATTAGATTTTATGAAACTTTTCGAAGTGCAAGTTTCGGTCAAAAATCGTAGTATATTATACACTAGTTTCGGCAAAAAAAATCAAATTTAATTTTGTACTATTTGAAATTATACGAGACTTTTCAGATCATTAATATATGTTAAGAGGAAAGGTTATGATGGAAGTCAATGCAAAAAATCATCAGAAAATTGGATTCTATGAAACTTCTCGAAATGCAAGTTTACGTAAAAAAATCGTAGTATATTTATACACTAGTTTCGGCAAAAAAAATCAAATTTAATTGGGGACTATTTGAAATGATACGAGACTTTTCAGATCATTTATATATGTTAAGTGGAAAGGTTATGATGGAAGTCCATTCAAAAAAATCATCTGAAAACTAGATTCTATGAAACTATTAGAAATGCAAGTTTCGTCCAAAAATCATAATATATTATACATTAGTTTATACTAGTTTCGGTCTAAACTAAAATTAAATCGGGGACTGTTCGAAATGATAAGAAACGTCTAATATCATTTATATAATTTACGAGGAAAGGTTAAGATGGAATTACATGCAAAAAATCATCTGAAAATTAGATTTTATGAAACTTTACGAAATGCAAGTTTCTGTCAAAAATCGTAGTATGTTATACACTAGTTTCAGTCAAAAAAATCAAATTTAATTGGGGACAATTTGAAATGATACGAAACTTTTCAGATCATTTATATATGTTAAGAGGGAAGGTTATGGTTGAAATCCATGCAAAAAATCATCTGAAAATTAGATTTTATGAAACTTTTCGAAATGCAAGATTCGGTCAAAAATCATAGTATATTATATACTAGTTTCGGAAGAAAAAAAATCAAATTTAATTGGGGACTATTTGAAATGATACGATACTTATCAGATAACTTATATATGTTAAGAGGAAAGGTTATGATGGAAGTCAATGCAAAAAATCATCAGAAAATTAGATTCTATGAAACTTCTCGAAATGCAAGTATACGTAAAAAAATCGTAGTATATTTATACACTAGTTTCGGCAAAAAAAATCAAATTTAATTGGGGACTATTTGAAATGATACGAAACTTTTCAGATCATTTATATATGTTAAGAGGGAAGGTTATGATGGAAGTCAATGCAAAAAAACATCAGAAAATTAGATTCTATGAAACTTCTCGAAATGCAAGTTTCTGTCAAAAATCGTAGTATATTATACACTAGTTTCGGTCAAAAAAATGAAATTTAATTGGGGACAATTTGAAATGATACAAAACTTTTCAGATCATTTATATATGTTAAGAGGGAAGGTTATGGTGGAAATCCATGCAAAAAATCATCTGAAAATTAGATTTTATGAAACTTTTCGAAATGCAAGATTCGGTCAAAAATCGTAGTATATTATATACTAGTTTCGGTCAAAAAAATCAAATTTAATTGGGGGCTATTTGAAATGATACGAGACTTTTCAGATCATTTATATATGTTATGAGGAAAGGTTAAGATGAAATTCCATGCAAAAAAATCATCAGAAAATTAGATTCTATGAAACTTCTCGAAATGCAAGTTTCGGTAAAAAAATCGTAGTATATTATACACTAGTTTATACTAGTTTCGGTGAAAAATCAAATTAAATCGGGGACTGTTCGAAATGATACGAAACGTCTAATATCATTTATATATTTTACAAGGGAAAGTTATGATGGAAGTCCATGCAAAAAATCATCTAAAAATTATATTTTATGAAACTTTTCGAAGTGCAAGATTCGGTCAAAAATCATAGTATATTATACACTAGTTTTGGCAAAAAAAATCAAATTTAATTTTGTACTATTTGAAATTATACGAGACTTTTCAGATCATTAATATATGTTAAGAGGAAAGGTTATGATGGAAGTCAAGGCAAAAAATCATCAGAAAATTAGATTCTATGAAACTTCTCGAAATGCAAGTTTACGTAAAAAAAATCGTAGTATATTTATACACTAGTTTCGGCAAAAAAAATCAAATTTAATTGGGGACTATTTGAAATGATACGAGACTTTTCAGATCATTTATATATGTTCAGAGGAAAGGTTATGATGGAAGTCCATGCAAAAAAATCATCTGAAAACTAGATTCTATGAAACTATTAGAAATGCAAGTTTCGTCCAAAAATCATAATATATTATACATTAGTTTATACTAGTTTCGGTCTAAACTAAAATTAAATCGGGGACTGTTCGAAATGATAAGAAACGTCTAATATCATTTATATAATTTACGAGGAAAGGTTAAGATGGAATTACATGCACAAAATCATCTGAAAATTAGATTTTATGAAACTTTACGAAATGCAAGTTTCTGTCAAAAATCGTAGTATGTTATACACTAGTTTCAGTCAAAAAAATCAAATTTAATTGGGGACAATTTGAAATGATACGAAACTTTTCAGATCATTTATATATGTTAAGAGGGAAGGTTATGGTTGAAATCCATGCAAAAAATCATCTGAAAATTAGATTTTATGAAACTTTTCGAAATGCAAGATTCGGTCAAAAATCGTAGTATATTATATACTAGTTTCGGTATAAAAAAATCAAATTTAATAGGGGACTATTTGAAATGATACGATACTTATCAGATAACTTATATATGTTAAGAGGAAAGGTTATGATGGAAGTCAATGAAAAAATCATCAGAAAATTAGATTCTATGAAACTTCTCGAAATGCAAGTATACGTAAAAAAATCGTAGTATATTTATACACTAGTTTCGGCAAAAAAAATCAAATTTAATTGGGGACTATTTGAAATGATACGAAACTTTTCAGATCATTTATATATGTTAAGAGGGAAGGTTATGATGGAAGTCCATGCAAAAAAACATCAGAAAATTAGATTCTATGAAACTTCTCGAAATGCAAGTTTCTGTCAAAAATCGTAGTATATTATACACTAGTTTCGGTCAAAAAAATCAAATTTGATTGGGGACTATTTGAAATGATACGAGGCTTTTCATATCATTTATATATGTTATGAGGAAAGGTTAAGATAAAAGTCCATGCAAAAAAATCATCTGAAAACTAGATTGTATGAAACTATTCGAAATGCAAGTTTCGGTCAAAAATCATAATATATTATACACTAGTTTATACTAGTTTCGGTGAAAAATCAAATTAAATCGGGGACTGTTCGAAATGATATGAAACGTCTAATATCATTTATATATTTTACGAGGGAAGGTTATGATGGAAGTCCATGCAAAAAATCATCTAAAAATTAGATTTTATGAAACTTTTCGAAGTGCAAGTTTCGGTCAAAAATCGTAGTATATTATACACTAGTTTCGGCAAAAAAAATCAAATTTAATTTTGTACTATTTGAAATTATACGAGACTTTTCAGATCATTAATATATGTTAAGAGGAAAGGTTATGATGGAAGTCAATGCAAAAAAATCATCAGAAAATTAGATTCTATGAAACTTCTCGAAATGCAAGTTTACGTAAAAAAAAATCGTAGTATATTTATACACTAGTTTCGGCAAAAAAAATCAAATTTAATTGGGGACTATTTGAAATGATACGAGACTTTTCAGATCATTTATATATGTTAAGAGGAAAGGTTATGATGGAAGTCCATGCAAAAAAATCATCTGAAAACTAGATTCTAAGAAACTATTAGAAATGCAAGTTTCGTCCAAAAATCATAATATATTATACATTAGTTTATACTAGTTTCGGTCTAAAATAAAATTAAATCAGGGACTGTTTGAAATGATAAGAAACGTCTAATATCATTTATATAATTTACGAGGAAAGGTTAAGATGGAATTACATGCAAAAAATCATCTGAAAATTAGATTTTATGAAACTTTACGAAATGTAAGTTTCTGTCAAAAATCGTAGTATGTTATACACTAGTTTCAGTCAAAAAATCAAATTTAATTGGGGACAATTTGAAATGATACGAAACTTTTCAGATCATTTATATATGTTAAGAGGGAAGGTTATGGTTGAAATCCATGCAAAAAATCATCTGAAAATTAGATTTTATGAAACTTTTCGAAATGCAAGATTCGGTCAAAAATCGTAGTATATTATATACTAGTTTCGGTCAAAAAAATCAAATTTAATTAGGGACTATTTGAAATGATACGATACTTATCAGATAACTTATATATGTTAAGAGGAAAGGTTATGATGGAAGTCAATGCAAAAAATCATCAGAAAATTAGATTCTATGAAACTTCTCGAAATGCAAGTATACGTAAAAAAAATCGTAGTATATTTATACACAAGTTTCGGCAAAAAAAATCAAATTTGATTGGGGACTATTTGAAATGATACGAGACTTTTCAGATCATTTATATATGTTAAGAGGAAAGGTTATGATGGAAGTCCATGCAAAAAAATCATCTGAAAACTAGATTCTATGAAACTATTAGAAATGCAAGTTTCGTCCAAAAATCAAAATATATTATACATTAGTTTATACTAGTTTCAGTCTAAAATAAAATTAAATCGGGGACTGTTCGAAATGATACGTAACGTCTAATATCATTTATATAATTTACGAGGAAAGGTTAAGATGGAATTACATGCAAAAAATCATCTGAAAATTAGATTTTATGAAACTTTACGAAATGCAAGTTTCTGTCAAAAATCGTAGTATATTATACACTAGTTTCGGTCAAAAAAATCAAATTTAATTGGGGACAATTTGAAATGATACGAAACTTTTCAGATCATTTATATATGTTAAGAGGGAAGGTTATGGTGGAAATCCATGCAAAAAATTATCTGAAAATTAGATTTTATGAAACTTTTCGAAATGCAAGATTCGGTCAAAAATCGTAGTATATTATATACTAGTTTCGGTCAAAAAAATCAAATTTAATTGGGGACTATTTGAAATGATACGATTCGTATCAGATCACTTATATATGTTAAGAGGAAAGGTTATTATGGAAATCCATGGAAAAAAAACATTAGAAAATTAGATTCTATGAAACTTCTCGAAATGCATGTTTCGGTAAAAAATCGTAGTATATTATACACTAGTTTCGGCAAAAAAAATCAAATTTAATTGGGGACTATTTAAAATGATACGAGACTTTTCAGATCATTTATATATGTTATGAGGAAAGGTTAAGATGGAAGTCCATGCAAAAAAATCATTTGAAAACTAGATTGTATGAAACTATTCGAAATACAAGTTTCGGTCAAAAATCATAATATATTATACACTAGTTTATACTAGTTTCGGTGAAAAATCAAATTAAATCGGGGACTGTTCGAAATGATACGAAACGTCTAATATCATTTATATATTTTACGAGGGAAGGTTATGATGGAAGTCCGTGCAAAAAATCATCTGAAAATTAGATTTTATGAAAATTTCGAAGTGCAAGTTTCGCTCAAAAATTGTTGTATATTATACACTAGTTTCGGCAAAATAATCAAATTTAATTGGGTACTATTTGAAATTATACGAGACTTTTAAGATCATTAATATATGTTAAGAGGGAAGGTTATGATGGAAGTCAATGCAAAAAATCATCTGAAAATTAGATTCTATGAAACTTCTCGAAATGCAAGTTTACGTAAAAAAAATCGTAGTATATTATAGACTAGTTTCGGCAAAAAAAAACAAATTTAATTGGGGACTATTTGAAATGATACGAGACTTTTCAGATAATTTATATATGTTAAGAGGAAAGGTTATGATGGAAGTCCATGCAAAAAAATCATCTGAAAACTAGATACTTTGAAACTATTAGAAATGCAATTTTCGTCCAAAAATCATAATATATTATACATTAGTTTATACTAGTTTCGGTCTAAAATAAAATTAAATCGGGGACTGTTCGAAATGATACGAAACGTCTAATATCATTTATATAATTTACGAGGAAAGGTTATGATGGAATTACATGCAAAAAATCATCTGAAAATTAGATTTTATGAAACTTTACGAAATGCAAGTTTCTGTCAAAAATCGTAGTATATTATACACTAGTATCGGTCAAAAAATCAAATTTAATTGGGGACAATTTGAAATTATACGAAACTTTTCAGATCATTTATATATGTTAAGAGGGAAGGTTATGGTGGAAATCCATGCAAAAACTCATCTGAAAATTAGATTTTATGAAACTTTTCGAAATGCAAGATTCGGTCAAAAATCGTAGTATATTATATACTAGTTTCGGTCAAAAAAAATCAAATTTAATTGGGGACTATTTGAAATGATACGATACTTATCAGATCACTTATATATGTTAAGAGGAAAGGTTATGATGGAAGTCCATGAAAAAAAACATCAGAAAATTAGATTCTATGAAACTTCTCGAAATGCAAGTTTCGGTAAAAAAAAATCGTAGTATATTATACACTAGTTTCGTTAAAAAAAAATCAAATTTAATTGGGGACTATTTGAAATGATACGAGACTTTTCAGATCATTTATATATGTTATGAGGAAAGGTTAAGATGGAAGTCCATGCAAAAAAATCATCTGAAAACTAGATTGTATGAAACTATTCGAAATACAAGTTTCGGTCAAAAATCATAATATATTATACACTAGTTTATACTAGTTTCGGTGAAAAATCAAATTAAATCGGGGACTGTTCGAAATGATACAAAACGTCTAATATCATTTATATATTTTACGAGGGAAGGTTATGATGAAAGTCCATGCAAAATTTCATCTGAAAATTAGATTTTATGAAACTTTTCGAAATGCAAGTTTCGGTCAAAAACCGTTGTATATTATACACTAGTTTCGGTCAAAAAAATCAAATTTAATTGGGGACTATTTGAAATGATACGAAACTTTTTAGATCATTTATATATGTTAAGAGGGAAGGTTATGATAGAAGTTCATGCAAAAAATCATCTGAAAATTAGATTTTATGAAACTTTTTGAAATGCAAGTTTAGGTCAAAAATCGTAGTATATTATACACTAGTTTCGGTCAAAAAATCAATTTTAATTGGGGACTATTTGAAATGATACGAAACTTTTTAGATCATTTATATATGTTAAGAGGGAAGGTTATGATGGAAGTCCATGCAAAAAATCATCTGAAAATTAGATTTTATGAAACTTTTCGAAATGCAAGTTTCGGTCAAAAATCATAGTATATTATTATACACTAGTTTCAGTCAAAAAAATTAAATTTAATTGGGGACTATTTGAAATGATACGAGATTTTTCAGATCATTTATAATGGAAACTAAAATCATATAAGTTGAGTTTTTATATAACATATGTAAGGTGATATTTGTTAATAAACATATCAATCATGTAGAGAGTTTAAATATTTTATGATATTAACTATTGCATCGTGTAATACCTCAAAATTTGCCCTTATTTATTACCCTTAACTGGCTTATGCTTTACATTCTTCTGCATTTCTCATTAGGTTATATCATTCGAGGTCATGCACATCTTTGAGTTCCTAAGGCATGAGATCTAAAGTTTGTTGGTGACTTGAACGTCCTATTCAGAGGATCATTGCTAAGGTTCCTTATGTAAGAGTATTGGTCAGAAACATTGAATCAGGACGCTGAGACTTGGATTAGGGTTTATCTCCCTCCAATATCCCAAGTTATTTTCTGCATCAATGATCATCCAAAAGATTCTATAGTTAATCAAGGAGCGAATTATGGCAGAGACTATGTCTGAGTGGTATAATCCAAGTACATTCGAAATATGTGAAAGACCAATTTCATTCATGTCTGTCCCCTTTGTTTTTATTTGTCAATGGATTTTGTGTTCAACAAGATGTAACCAAATGATGCATTATAAGTTTTTCTCAAGATTCAAGTTTCCACTGCTATCCAAGTTTATATGTCCATCTCCATTTAAATTTTACACCCATTCGTCCAATTTTTCAATTATGTTCATTTTGATCCATCATCCAAATAAACCCATAAACTTCTTTTAAAGTCCAATTGTCCATAATCAATGTTCTTTTATCTAAAGTATCATGGTCATTATCCAAATTTGGGCTAACATTCAATTCCGGATTCATTCCAATCCCATACTTAAACTCATCTCCATAATTAAACTGTAGTTCATATTTCATAATCCAATTTAAACCCAAGGCCCAATGCAAGCCCAAACCTGTTTCTTCTTTTTTTATTATTACGTTCCTTCATACTAATAGTCACCCAAGACTCAATCGAAATAAAAAAAAAGGGAAGAGAAGAGGAATGCTTTGGCTTCTCTTGTTTTGGCATGGTTGGAAACTTAGTGTTAGAAAACGATATAATCACTAACAGAAAATGCAGTTATAGGGATTGAGTTTAGTTACAACAGAAAGTGAGAAAGAAGAAACCTTCAACATAAAGATGGATATTGAAATTACAATAACAGAAAAAAACTAGAAAAAAAAACAGGGATCATAAAACAAAAACTAAAAAAGGGATTGGTTACAAAAAGTATAACAGAGTTCAGTAAGAAAAGGAGAGCAAGTTTTTGAAGTTTTTAGGGTGTATGTTGTCCTTCTTGCAACAAGGGCTTCTAGGACTGAGAATCAGGATGCAATAGATGTTGCGATTGTTGGTATGCTTGCTAGTCCAAAGGAGGCACGAACCGGTGTTAGGGAGATTCATCTTTTCCCATTCAGCCTTGTAGACAAGAGAACTGCCTTGACTTATATTGATAGCAATGGAAATTGGCACCGTGCAAGCAAAGGTGCACCAGAGCAGATCATGAACCTGTGTAACCTTAGGGAAGATGCGAAGAGGAACATCCATGCTATTATTGACAAGTTTGCAGAGATAGGTCTCCGTTCTCTTGTTGTTTCTAGACAGGAGGTTCCTGAGAAAACTAAAGAAAGTGCAGGTGGTCCTTGGCAATTTGTTGGTTTGTTGCCACTATTTGATCCTCCTAGGCATGATAGTGCTGAAACCATCACAAGAGCTCTGAGCATTGGTGTAAATGTTAAGATGATTACCAGTGATCAGCTTGCCATCACCAAAGAAGTTGGCCGAAGGCTTGGGATGGGAACAACATGTATTCGTCTTCGTCATTACTCGGCCAAAGCAAGGATGTTGCTGTTGATTTGCGGAAGTATTCCCTAACACAAAAAAGAGAAGAAAAATTAATTAATAATCATCATAATCAATACCAACTGTCAGAACAGAAAAATGAAAAAAATCATAAATGAAAAATAACCGAATTCTAAACAGAAATAACAGAAGAGGTTATTCAATCAATTTTCAACATCACTCTGTTGCACCCCAAAATTTGCCCTCACAATACAAGACTTTGTGTGCTAAGAAGGTTCACAAGGTTCACAAGATTTACAATGATTACAAGACCTTTCATGAGGTTCATGAAGTCTACAAGCTACTTTATGAGGTTCACAAGGTTCACAATATTCATAACACTTACAAGACCTTTCATGAGGTTCATGAAGTCTACAAGATACTTTATGAGGTTCACAAGGTTCACAAGGTTCACAATACCTCCCATGAGGTTCACAAGACATTTTATGATGGTTCACAAGGTTCACAAAGTTCACAATTGGTCAGAAGAGTTGACAATTCCCTCAGACAATGCACCTCCTAAGCAGTGCATCCAAAACTAGGGTTTTGACTTTAATCAGGCTAAATGAACTTCCAAGACTTCAAATGAGCTTCATAACATCTTATATGTGTTTAAGAACCCCCATGACAAGTTTCAAGACTTTTCTCAAAAGTTTGCTCAGTCAGATGATCAGATAAGTCAAAATCAGTCAAAGCAGTTAAAAAGTCAAACTGAGGTCAACTGTGGTCAAACCAAAGTCAAACTTCATGATTTTTTGCCAACATCAATTATATGAAGTAAAATTCATCATTTGATCAAGGGTTGATCATGATTCATCAAGGAGATTTCAGATCATCAAGAATCAGGAGTTTCTAAATTAGGGTTTTCTCAGTAAAAGTCAACTGAACTTTGACCAGCCATAACTTTCACATACTTCATCACCAAGTCTCCACTCAAAGCTCATTTTGAAGGAAATTGAATTCTCTACAACTTTGTGTCTCACAAGCCAAGCCCAAAAATGCTTCATTTGGAAGGTATGAGCTAAGACATTATAGGTCCTTTTGAAAGTCAACAAAAAGTCAACAACTTCAAAAGGGCATAACTTGAGATTGGTAAATGATATGGACATGAAACCAGTGGGGTTGGTTAGAGGACTCTTCAAGCTTTCCAAAATGTCCAAGAACACCCTCATAGCATTAATATTTAAGGATGTGTGCCCTTGCAAAGTTGGGAAATTTTGGGTTGGTTTATGATGAAAATGGAGGTCTAAAACCAATTTCTTCCAAATGGACCTGCCAAATGATGACCCAATCCATACAATAACTTCATGCACGACCCAAGTCATCAAAAATCAGATTTTTTATTATTTTATTTATATTTATTTTGATTTAATTCATTTAAAATCATTTTAAATTAAAATAAAATATAAAATCAAAAGATTTGAATATGATCAAGCTTCTAGAAAATCATAATTGTGCCTTGGATCAAATTGATATGGAAGTTATGATGATTAGCCTAAAATAGCAAGTGTTCATACAAGAATATTTGATTTTTAAGGCCTTATCATTTTGAATCTTTTTATATCAAATCTTCCACACAATGACATGATTTTTTAACCTAAATTCATTGTTCTATAAGTACATAGTGAAACCCTAGCACAAGCCACGAATTTCAGCCTCCTAAAGTGTAAGTTTGCATATCACAAAAACCTCTCAAAACTCACATTCGGATTCATTCACACAAGGCATTTGAAGGTAAACTAAGGACACAGCAGTGATCCCTGGACATCATTGAGTGGATCTCAACTCTTATTTGCAGCCAATACACTCCATAATGCATAAACCGCATCTTGTTTGTTCTTGAATAATTTTTTTTCGATTACACTAATCCAATGCGTTCTAACGAATTTTGTTTGTTCAATCATGTTTGTGAGGTTGTATGGAGTGTTTCTGGACAATTAAATCAAAGTTTCATGGTTTGAATCGCAATCGGCCATTGTTAGGGTTAGAGCTTCAAAATTGGGGGTTCATGGAATACCTAATATAAATAGATAATGAACTCATATTTGGACTGTAATCGTTGCATAGATCATGTTTGCAGGTTCAATTTGATGAAATTTTACTCGTATGATGATGTACATGATTCGCAGGTTTAAAACGCAGAAAAATTCGTAGGAATTTTCCCAAGAAAATTCGCAGGAAATCCTACGAAGTTGAGGTTGAAGACGAAGATGTTCTGGCGCGAATTTCCAATTTGAATTTCTATTTTAAAATATTATGAATTACTTGTTGTTTTATTTCACAAGTGACTGGCTAGCTCAGTTGGTTGCGCAGGCGTGTGTGTGGCTGAAGGGTCAGGGGTTCGATTCTTGAACCAGGCCATATTTTTCTTGTTTTTTCATTTAATGAGCTGCTTTATTATATTATCAATTATGATTGTTTCATGAACAGATGCGCTCACCCAGCAGGATTGGTCATGTACTTGTGTGTTTGTGTATAAGGTCCTGGGTTCGAATCCCCCAGGCCTTTTGATTTTTTTTCTTATTTTTTGTGATTTTCCAGGGTATTGCATAAAACACATTGGGTCTATTCCCTTATCACACGCGCGC
This sequence comes from Lathyrus aphaca, assembly GCA_963966055.1. Taxonomy (NCBI): domain Eukaryota; kingdom Viridiplantae; phylum Streptophyta; class Magnoliopsida; order Fabales; family Fabaceae; genus Lathyrus; species Lathyrus aphaca. The sequence goes on from OZ014522.1 coordinate 237,842,183, forward strand.
TGATGGCCTGGTGGTGTGTTTTGTTGCTGGCAAGCAGAATGTCCTGGGTTCAAATCCCAGCCAAGTAAGTTTCAATTTTTTGCTTCTTTTTCTATTTTGTTTAATTGATTTTGTTTTTAATAATAATCATAGATATAATTAAATAATTCTATAAATATATATTCAATGTTTTTTAAAATTCTGAAATTATTCTTCTTAATTCAAAAATTATTTTTTATTATTATTATGTATTTAGATTATAATATGTATATTAAATTAATTTTGTAAATAAAACAAACCCTAATTTATTTTCTAAATAATTAAACCCTAATTTTCTTTTCTTCTTTATTATTTGTATTCATAATTTAATTAAAATACTTGATTTAATTTTTTTTAAATACATAAATTGTTTATAAACTTAAAATTTTGTATATAAATATGTGTAGAAATTAAAATGTCCAATTTATTTATAATATGAAAATATCTTCTAATTGTTTATAATTAATTATATATGTAAATAATTTCTAAAAAATTTGTAAATTTGATAATTTCTCATAATATGTTCATAATTTATTTAACTTGTTTATAATCTAAATTTTATATATAAATAATTTTTTAAATATATGTTTAGAAATAATTAAATCTATGCTAATTCAATCTTGTAATTATATTTTTTATGTGTTTATAATTAATTTAACTTTTATAAGATGCATATAACTTTAAATTTTATAATTAATATAATTGTTCATATTTCCTTATTAATCTTTAATTCTTGTTTATCATTATATTTTGCTTATTATTATTATTACTAATCATGTTTATTACTAACCCCATTTATTTTTAATTGTGATTATTATTATTATTCTCACTAACCCCTATTATAATTATTATTGCTTATTTATTTTATTTTGCTTATTATTTTAAATTGCTTTTATTATTTTTTGTAATTGCTCCTTGGTGTAAATATTTATTTGTAATATTTAATTATTTATTTTTTATGCCATGGTTAGTAAAATAGGGAGTGTAAACATGTATGATATTTAAAATTGAATTTAGATCATTTAAATTATAAGATAAATATAAAATTAAACACTCACACACGTAAGTCGATCTTTGATCGCCATCTCACTTTCTAGGGTTGCCTCTCAATGTTGCCTAATCACAAGGTCAAGTAGGGTGTATAAAGCAAAGTCCCTTAAAAGAAAAGTCATCTAGTCCCTTCATAATCAAAGATCAAGTCCCTTAAATGGTTGCCTTTCATAATGATCTTGTCCCTTTCGAATAATGATGATAGTCCCTTCAAAATGCTTAATACACCCTACAGTTGCCTTCATTAAACAGATGTCCCTTCATATGTCCCTTACATCCAAGGTAATGACTACCTATTCCTTAATAATAGGGATAGTCTTACCATTTAAAGGTTAAAGAACAGAAAGACTTAAACTTTAGGGTAGGTTCCTCATAGTTACTTGCTCACTATTTCAAAACAAATTTCAAACACTTCACAATTTCAAACAATTTTCAAACACAAGTTTTTTACGCATCCGCACATGGATCATTATTAAACTCTTATGAAAATTTCTATTCACACACTTCACATTTTCAAAAACAATTCAAAGTGAGCTAAGTAACTAAGAGCCCATGGATAACCATGGATGTAAAGGGTGCTAACACCTTCCCTTTACATAACCTACCCCCCAGACCCAAAAATCTTTTAAAGGTCTTTCCTGTTCTTTTATGTCTTTCCTTTGGATAAAATAAAAGTCGGTGGCGACTCTTGCTATCCGCAACATAACTAAAGTCAGTTCTCCCACCGTGTTACACACTCCTCAAACTTTTCTGAATCCTTCCCTCCCAACTTCAATCCTGACCAACCTGCAATCAAAGGAAAAACATGACAGCTCATAACAGAATTTCACCAGAAATCCATCAGAAGGAATCGAAAACTAAATTCAGTTACCAACCTAACAAACTAACTGAATCTGAAAGGCTCATAATCACAACTGATACCAATTGAACTCTCCAACCGAATTTCCTTCCAGAAGCTTCACATGAGAACTTTCCAGAATCATCCTCAACTCTCCTATAAATCAGAGGCATCACTCTTCATTAGTCCCTTCCTCTTCACGATTTTTCAATCCCTTCCACCATTCTTCTCTTCTCTCTTCCAATCTTTTTCTTCACAACTTCTCCATATTTTCCCTCTTCTCTTCCCAATTCTTCAACCTCTCAGCCTCATCAATCTCAGTCTCTCTCTCTCACGTCCTTCTTTGTCTCCATAGCTCCCACCAATCCTCCATCACCGACGTTTACAACATCTTCTTCAACCATTAATCTGCAAGAACAAGAATTAACATTGGTTCTGATTCACACAGAAGAAGAAGCATAAGCATACACCATGATGGGTTCATAGCATGCTCCATGAATTGAGAAACAGAATCACGACTGAAAAGAGAAAGGGGATTTGAGATACTCATACCTAAGTGCCGAATTCGATTCTCGTTAAGGAGTTCACCGTCGCCGTCACAAATTTGGACTCCTGGCGTCTTCATCTTTTCCATCGAACAACATCGTCATCGAGCTCTCAATCAGTTTCTTTGAAGTTTGGACTCGAGCTTTTCTGTTGGTGAACGACTGTCTCCGATTGTGCTTCATCCGTCTGAGTTATTCTTCATTGTCGTCCCCTCAAGCGGAGCTTTTAATCGTTCGTAACTACCGTCAAATTTCTCCGATCCAGGTACGAATCTGAACTATCTTTAGACGTAAGATCGTTGTTTGTTGCTGATACGTTAATTAGGTAGAGCTGTTTGTTTTCGCCCATTTTTTTGCTTCGGATTCGGGAAGATGGAGATTAGGTTAGTTAGGGTTTTTTTTCGGGTTTAGGGAAGATGAAGTTTAGGATTTAGGTTGCGGTTAGGGGTAGACGGAAAAGATGAAGAAGGAAGGTGAAGTTATCGAAAGCTAAAAAAATGAGGACGGTGGCGGTTAGGGACGAAGAAGAAAGGAGGAGAAGACGGATGGGCTAGGTGGCGGCGGAGAGAAGAGGAAGGTGGAGGGATTAGGGTTCGTGAAATGCTTGCTTCCCCCTTTTTGTTTCACGATTAGTTTATTCATAATTATAGGAGTTTTATGTTGATTTATTTTAATATTAAAGGCTTAAATCAAAATATTATGAAGTTAATAAAAAATTTAATTAAGAAACATAAAGAGAATCTGATCCACCATTATGCCATTAATCCATAATTAAGTTAATTAATTCTCTGGGCTATCTTCATTTTGCTATTCAAACTTCCCCCTGTTAGGCCCAGTACGAAATGAACTCAAAAATAATGCTGTTTGCACCTCCCTAAGCCTCCTACGAATTTGGGCTTAGTATTATTGCTACCAACACCCCCTTTTGAAGCCCATTGAGAAACAGCTTAAAAAATATACTTCCTGCACTCCCCCTGGTTTCTGGCACAATTGGGCTTAATCCTTTTTGCTATCTGTACCTCCCTTTTTAAGCCCATAGGAAAGCAACACTTAAAAAAATCACTAAGTCCACCCCATTTTAGTTTCTTTTAGAGTTTTTTTAGTTTGATATTGTTTAGAAATAATATTAAAAAAATAGTAAACATAATAGAAAGATTCCATAGAAAATTTAGATAGATTTTTAATCCCTATTAGAAATATTTGACACTTTATTTTTCTGATTTTTGCTTTGTTTTTGATTTTATGTTGATTTTTCATGTAAATAGTTCTTAAGGAATTTTCTTTAATTGTACATAATTTTGTGGATTTTAGTTCTTAACTTTCCAGTAACTTTTTTTGACCATTCTTTTTACTATAGTTAGAAGACTTATAATAGGACTTAGATTAATTTTTGTGGATTTTTTAGATCATTTTATCTTAGGTTTTAGAGGCTAAATCCTTAGAAATTAGAGGTTAATTTTTAAGTGTAAATAAGCAATTTTTAGGCATAGTAAAAATTTGATTTTTTAGAATCCTCTTTAGCATAATGTTATAGGTAGTCATAGGACCCCATGGATTAATTTTCATATTTTTTCCAGGAGTTTAGATATTTTTTAGAATATTAGTTCTTAGGCTTTGTTACATGTATTTTTCATTAGTTTAGGCCATGAAAATAAAGTTCAATAAAAAGTAGGTTAGTCTAGATTCAATTTTAGAACTTAGTGTGACTTAGGCTAATTTAGATGTTGTTCCTTTAGAAGGAAAATATTAGGTATGACCTTTAGTTTAGAATTTAGGCTTGAACTTCATTTTAATTAGGATTAGAATAAATAAATAGGACTATTTTAATTCATGCCTTTAAATGTTGTTTAGAATTTTATTCTTATATTCAATTTTAATGCTTTGTATATTGGTTGATATTTCATTTAAATAGGTTTCCCTCTTGCTTTAGAATCAACTTATCTTCTTTAGGAAGTAAGTTGCATTCTATTAGTTTTAGGTGTTTTTTTCATTAGGCTTAGAAACCTCATTAACCATAGGACCTCTCTTGTGAATAAATCTATTAACTTAGGATTGAGTCTTAGTCCCCCTTAGATTTTTGCCTTTTGCAATTTGAGTCATTCTTTCTCTTCTCATAAAGAAAAGCAATAAAATACTTAATAAAAACCGAACAATCTTGTACGACACGAGACTTTGTTGCGGAGTATTTATACGCGTCCTGTTTCGGGGCGAGGTGTAAATGCTTCCCGCGATGGATAGGTCTTAGTACAAGACCGTTCACAAACAAAATTCAAAACACTTCTTTTAAAAGACAAAAAACAAACAACAAGCGACTATCCTGCGGGAACTTCTTTTCTCATCTCATTCACTCACAACGCGAACTCGCGACGACTTGTCTCGCATGCAAGACGGGAAACGCACTCGTACCAGACGAGCCTGCAACACCTGAGCATAGACATACGCAGTTCCAGCATAAAAAACACAAACAAATAGTTCCCGCCTTAGTTAGGCGAACTACGTCGACTCTGATCCTCATTATCCCGATGAGGTACGTAGGCAGCGGGGTAGGGCCCGTTCGAGCACATTCTTTATTTTCCCTACATTTTTCCCCTTTTATTCCCATTTTCCGATTCCATTTCTTTTCTCATTTCAGTTCCTTTTTTATTCCATTTCCAGTTAGCGGTTCATTTGTTCAGCAGCATATTATTTCCTACCCTTTGAAACAAACAAGCAAGTGTGGATCCCGTCGGGTACGACGGACGATCTGGGGTGCTAATACCTTCCCAGTTTGTAACCGACTCCCGAACTCAGATCTTTGGTTCGCAGGACCTTGTCCTTTCCTTCTTCCTCAGGTTTGTGCAACATTACCTTTCCCTTTCCTTTGGGATAAAAATGTCTGGCTGGCGACTCTAACCTTTCCGCGCCACTTTCGCGTTTGTACTAGGATAAAAATCCCGGGAGCGACAGCTGGCGACTCTGCTGGGGAATAACCTGATTCTTCCGGTTTCCCTTGTAGAGTCAATCCTAGTGCCTGTTTGGTTTTGTTTCTTTGGGTGTTTATCTGTTCGTTGCTGTGTGCTTTAGTTTAGCTTTATTGTTTTTATTTACAGTTCTTTACAGCTTTACTTTATCGCATTTATTTACCGCTTTCAGTATTTTATTTTCCATGCATCATATTATACTGGACTGTCTGGCTGTGCTGGTTTTCATTTTTTCTGTGGGATGGGAGTTACTGTGAGATAAGCCAACTACCCGACTTGAGTGCACTATAGGATTAGCATGGACACGTTGTGCTCGCATGGTTACATGATGAGTGGTGATGTGTTCCACACCCAGATTGCGATTGTCTCGGGACTATTCTGTGTGGGGGTTCTTCTCCACTTCAGGGTACAATCTTGATGGTTATGTGCATCTGGTGACCGATCTTCGAGGACCTTAATGGAAACACCCCTCTCTAGTGATGACAGTGGCAGACCACATTTGTTGGCAAACCCACTCGCATCCGAGGGTCCATTGGGAACTCGCATAGGATGGCCTGGTTCTCTCATAGGAATTCAGTTAAAGCAAACTGATCGTATGACGATAGTATTGTACCCTTCGGGATGAATGTACTATTGTTTCTCGACTCAGTGCTTGAAGCTGGAAACTTGTGAGGGATGCTTGTTTTTCCGGACTCAACTGAGACCTCCCTGAGTAGTACATAATGCCAAACCGATTCCCTAATTTGGTCATGAGCCATTTCTCGGAAATGGTGAACGTATTATTGCTACTCGGCTTTGAGAGTCCGTGATGTTGACCCGAGTAGCACACCCGTGAGATTGGGAGGGGTTTACAGGTTTGCAGGAACCCTAATACCTTCAGCATACCTACTTTGCCTTTGGTTCAATTTTATGATCTGGATTTCTGGTTTTAAGATATGGATCTCGGATCAGAGGGATGATTATTGTGATATATGGATTTTGAGACCTTGCACCGACACCTGATTATATTATTGGCACATCACAGACACTTCACTGATCACATGCCTCGTCTTGCATAAACATCATATCATCATTAATCATTTGTGTTTCTTTTATTCTCAGGGTCTGCATTTATTCCCGGTTCTTGGCCATATCATTGCTTCAGAATGGAAGACGTCAAAAAGAGAACTGTGCACTACAAATTCTTTGATACCAAGATGGACCTGATCAACCAATTGGTGTCTCTGATTACCCCGGGTCATTTGGGCTACTTCAAGGAGAAGTATGGCGATATTCTGGATCTGGTATTCAACTTGGATAGTTCTCAGAGAAGCGCCATTCACACTTTGTTGCAGTATTATGATCCACGGCTTAGGTGTTTCACATTTCATGACTTTCAGTTGGGTCCTTTACTGGAAGAGTATGCTGAGATTATGGGAGTTTCAATCAAGGATCAGCTTTCTTTCAATTCGGAAATGACAAGACCGACTCATGATGACATTGCTAAGGCTCTTTATTTGAGCCCATCAGAGGTATCTTCTAATCTGGTTTCCACCAAAGTCGGAGTACTTGGTTTTCCCTTAGAGTTTCTGGTCAGGAGAGCTGAAGAATGTGCCGTGGAAAAGCAGTGGAATTCAGTTTGTGCCATCTTGGCGTTATCTGTATATGGGATAGTTTTGTTTGCCGATATGGACAAGTTCGTGGACATGAATGCTATTCATTTGTTTGTGTTGAAGAATCCGGTGCCCACCCTCTTAGGTGACTTGTATTATTCTGTGCATTATAAGAATGAGAAGAAGCGAGGAGGTCTTATTAGATGTTGTGCTCCTTTATTCTACAAGTGGGTTATGAGACACTTGCCTACTACTGAGAGTTTTACTGATCCTAATTCTACTTGGGCCCAAAAGCTGAGTACTTTGTCTGCTGGAGATATCAGGTGGTTTACTTTGAGGTTGAAAGGAAGGAATTTCATTACGAGTTGTGGTAATTACCCTAATGTGCCTTTGTTAGGAGTATCGGGAGGTATCAACTACAATCCCATCATCTTAAGAAGACAGTTAGGGTATGCGCTCAAGGAGGTTCCTGATGAATCTGAATTATTCCAAACTTTCTACTTCCCGGTGAAAGACAATCTTCCTTTGGTCCAAAAAGTTGCAGGTTCCTGGAAGGTGATCAAGAGAAAGGGTATAGCATGTCTGGGCAAGAGCAACAATCGAATGTTCCCTGAATTTGAAGCTTGGATAAAGAAGGAGGTTCAAGCGGCTCTAGTCCCTTTTTCTGTACCAACTCCGCCTCCAGCAACGGTACCTTTAGAAGATTATCAGAAGTTGGAAGCTTTGGTCAAGCAGCTTAGGGTTGAGAATCAAGAGGCTCATAATTCTTGTCAAAAACTGATGATTCAGAACCGTCAGTTAGAAGATAGAGCTGTACAAGCCGAGGAAGCAGTTCGTCTCAAGCAGAAGGATTTGGAAGATAGAGAGCTTTACTTCAGAAAAAAGGGGTTAGCTGAGACTCACAAGACGGCCCAGCGCCGAAGAGAGAAGAAAGATCTGAGTGAAGCCAATGAAGTTGTTACCTTATGGCAAGAAAAATGGGCCGATCATTTGAAGAAGCAAAAAGAGTTGGACGCCAGGCATGAGCTGGAAATTAAGAGTCTTCAGGATTCTTTGGATGGGCAGAAAGAACTCCTCAGGAAGGCTTATCATCAAGAGAAGGGCCGTCTCCAACGCTTAGCAGAAAGTCAACAAGCATTGAAGGAAGCTCAAAAGGAAATTGAAGACTTGAAGTTGAAAGCTGATGTGAAGAGGTCAAGGGCCGAGCCGGGTCCAAGCAAAGAGAATGAGACAGTGTTCCTACAGCAGATCGAGGAGTTACACGCTTCTTTTGATACGAGGGACCTCCTCATCCAGAGACTCATCCAGGAGCCCGATCATCCAGATGTAGTTCAGCTGTTCCAGAACGTCAAGCGCCTTAGCTGGAGATTGCAAGATTTAGAGTTCCCTAGGGTTTAATTTCATGTTATTGTACTTGGATTACCCACAGGCTTGTTGTGGGATTCCTTATATTTGATGTACTTTTGTTGTTATTGTGATTGGCACCCTTCGGGGACTTTGTATTTTCAAACTCCAGTTTATATGATTGATTTGTTATGAATTTCTTGTTCGTTATTTGTTGCACCGACACGGGGTAATGAGCACCAATTCTCCACAGCCGTCATTATATTGCTTGGGTCTTCTTCCCAATTCTTATCTTCTTAATGCCAGGACCGGAAAAGGGGAAAGTCTTGGGAATAAAAGGAACACATTGCATTGCATACGCATCATTTGCATTTTGTCTTTGTCTTTGCAGGTTTTTCTTCGGGATGCTTAATTTATCTGTGTTTCAGGCAAAGATTGCGAAAGCCGTCAAGACCTGGTATCTCCGACAAGATATCCCTCATCGGTACGCGACCCGCAGCAATCAAAGAACAGCCATGGACGCTATGCAGACAGAGCTCAATGAAGTTCGTACCAAGATGGCAGAATTCATAACCCTGATGCAAGGGATGGCTCAGGGGCAACAAGAGCTGAGAAATGCAATTCAAGGGCTAACTCCTCCTAATACTAATGCTCAGGCGACCACTTCTGGCGGGCTAGGGGCTCCTCCCAACACCAACAACGGCCCAGGTGGACCTCATATTCCAGATCCAACTATGGCAACTTACATTCCAGTGCAAGACAGACAAGAGGATCAATTCCAGTATTTCAACAATGACATGGGATTCGGCGGTGATGGAAATCTTAATGACTTCTTGGTGCTTGTGGAGAAGGTCAAGGCCCTCGAGTGTAGAGACACTTTGGGGATTGATGTGTCGGACATGGGTTTAGTACCTGGGGTGGTCATTCCACACAAATTCAGACCACCAGCTTTCGATAAATACAACGGTAGCTCCTGCCCGAAAACTCACCTGCAGGCCTTCTACCGGAAGATCGCGGCCCACACGCGAGATGAAAAACTATGGATGTACTACTTCCAGGATAGTCTCTCCGGAGGATCCTTGGAATGGTACATGAAGCTGGAGATGAGCTCTATAAGAAGCTGGAAGGATTTGGGAGAAGCCTTCCTCAGGCAATATTAGTACAACATTGACATGGCACCCAGTCGCACTCAGCTTCAGAGTTTGACTCAAAGGAGTTCGGAGAGCTTCAAAGATTATGCACAGAGGTGGCGTGAGGTAGCCGCTCGAGTGCAACCACCTTTATTGGAGAGAGAGATGGTCGACCTTTTCCTGGATACCCTCCCAGGGCATTTCATGGAAAGGCTGGCTGGTTGTTCCTCAAGTGGTTTCTCGGACATTATCTTGACTGGAGAAAGAATAGAAAGCTGGCTCAAACAGGGGGAAATTCAGAATGGAGGCGCTTCTGGGTCTGGTATCAAGAAACCCTTTGTGAAAAGGAGGGAAGGAGAAACAGGTGCAGTGTACGCATAGAGGGGAGTGATTAACCGAGGATATCATCAGCAAGTGGCCCCTGTCACTATTTCAACTCCACCCGTTCAACAGCAGGTCCAACCTCCACAGTCGCAGCGCTCACAAGGGTATCAGCAAAGAGCCCCTCGTCCATACTACCCTCAGAGGCCGAAGGATAGACATTTTGAAGCTCCACCGATGTCTTACTCACAGCTTTTGAAGAATCTCCTACAGCTTCAGATGATTCAACTCTGAACTTTACAACCTCCGAAGTCGGGCCAAATTCCTGAGGGTTATGACTTAAATGCTAGATGTGAATTTCATTCCGGAGCTCCCGGCCATACTACAGAGAACTTTAAAGCATTGAAGCATGTCGTTCAGGACTTACTGGATACTAAAGCGATCAACTTTGCTCCTTCTTCTAATGTGCTTCAGAATCCCATGCCTCCTCACAGGGGTACGGTTGGAGCAATTGATGAAGGGGAGAACCTGAATTTGGTGTGTGATGTTGACGACTTGCAGACTTCGTTGATTGCTGTTAAAGTTTGCTTGTTAAAGAAAAGTATCTTCCCTGGGTGCGAAGAAGATTGCCCGGAATGTGCCGAAGCTACAAATGGTTGTAAGCGGTTGAAGGCCGGAATCCAAGGCATGATTGATGAGGGATTGTTGCAATTTGACAAGGTTGTAAAAGAAAGTGAAGTCTCCACAGTAACTATCTTTTATGATCCATCTCAAGTTCCTTCACGGGCCAGAGTAGCACCAATAACCATTACCACTGCTGGACCAGTAATGTACCAAAGTGACAGAGCTGTTCCTTGGAATTACGGTGGTGAAGTATACTGCAACGGCCAGAGGCAAGAGTTGGCCACGACTAGTATAACCCCAGCTCAAGTAGAAAACGTTGGAGTAGGGGGCTTTACTAGAAGTGGAAGGTTGTTTGCGCCGGAAACACTGAGAAACAATGTGATACCACCCAGAGATACTGCAGAAGCCCAAGCTAGAACAAGAGCGAAGCAACCAGTAGTTGTCAATGATCCAACACCATCAACTGATCCAGACCTCACCTTTGATAAAGAAGCTGAAGAATTCCTGAGGATCATCAAGAAGAGTGACTACAAGATTGTGGACCATCTGCAGCAGACGCCGTCGAAGATCTCCATCTTGTCACTGCTCATGTGTTCTGACTCTCACAGGAAGGCCCTCCTGAATATTCTGAACAAAGCATACGTACCTCAGGATATTTCTGTAAATCAGCTAGAAGCGGTGGTGTCCAGCGTCAACGCCAGTCACGGATTGGGTTTCACAGACTTGGATTTGACTTCTGACGGGCGTGCTCATAATCGGGCATTGCATATCTCTCTAGAGTGTAAGGGTGCAGTACTCTCCCACGTGTTGGTAGATACTGGATCATCTCTGAACGTCTTGCCTAAGAAAGCACTGATGAAGCTGGACTATGATGGAGTGGTGCTAAAGCCCAGTGACCTAGTAGTTCGAGCATTTGATGGGTCAAGGAGATCGGTGTTTGGAGAAGTGGAATTACCCATCAAGGTAGGTCCACAGATCTTCAATACCACGTTTTACGTGATGGATATCCAGCCTGCATATAGTTGTTTACTCGGAAGACCCTGGATACATTCGGCAGGAGCGGTTTCGTCTACACTCCATCAGAAGTTAAAGTTCGTCTGGGAGGGTCAAGTTGTGACTGTCAGTGGGGAAGAAGATATCTTCGTCAGTCATCTAGCCTCATTCAAATATGTGGAGATGGATGGCGAAATAGTCGAGACCCCATGTCAGGCTTTTGAGCCCTTGAAGTCTGAGCAAGCATCCGTAGTGGCAACTTCTCCTGAAGTACCGAAGAAGGGGGTTTCCATAGCCTCTTATAAACAAGCGCTTGAATTAGTAGAATCTGGAATACGAGAAGGTCGGGGCAGTCCGGTAGAAGTGCCAGAGAAGAAAGACATGTTCGGGATTGGCTATCACCCTGGAAGATCTTCGTCTGAACCAAGTGCTAAAGGTTGTCAGAGCCCGGTCACTTTCACAAGTGCGGGAGTGGTAGATTACGGAAACATCAGTGCGGTGCAGGATGACGCTGTCGATAGTGATTGTGACCTAGATGAATGGATCAGGCATGCCGCTCCAGGAACTCAGCTTAGCAACTGGACATCAGAAAGGCTTATTTCGGTCACCTCTTTCGAAGAGTAATGTTGTTTTGTTTCTGTTTTTCCTGTATTAAAGCATTATGTCTTGCCCAGGGCATAGTAGCTCTTTGTAAGGGTTCATTTGTTCATTAACACAATCATAAATAAAATTGACGTTTCACATTCATTCATGTTGTTCTCTGTCTTTCGTTTTTCTTTCGTTTTTCAAAAAGAAAGAAAAGTTTTAAAATGGCAATGTTTCTCATTTTCTCAAATTGTTGCTAAAGCCTTGCATGAATCATCATTCATGCAGGTGCTCGTCATCGGATCTTATCAATGACGGCCCTGTTATGGCTGAGTATGACTTCGACAATCCAATTTATCAAGCCGATGAGGAAGGTGAAGAGGATTGCGATCTACCCGAAGAATTGGCAAGACTGCTTAAATAGGAGGAGAAGTTGATTCAGCCGCACGAAGAAGATGTCGAAGTAATAAACCTGGGTACCGAAGAAGACAAGAAAGAAGTCAAGATCGGAGCTGCATTAGAAGAATCTGTCAAGACTCGTTTGATTGCTATGCTTCGAGAATATGTTGACGTCTTCGCATGGTCCTACCAAGATATGCCTGGTTTAGACACTGACATTATGGTACACAAGCTACCTCTCAGAGCAGATTGTCCTCCGGTAAAGCAGAAGTTGAGGCGCACGCATCCAGACATGGCAATTAAAATAAAAGAAGAAATGCAAAAGCAGTTTGATGTTGGCTTCTTGGCCGTGACTAGTTATCCTCCGTGGGTTGCTAACATTGTGTCGGTTCCCAAGAAAGATGGCAAAGTCAGAATGTGTGTGGACTACAGGGATTTGAATAGGGCTAGCCCCAAAGATGACTTCCCTCTACCTCACATAGATGTACTAGTCGATAATACTGCTCAGTTTTCCGTGTTCTCCTTCATGGACGGATTCTCAGGCTATAATCAGATCAAGATGGCTCCCGAGGACATGGAAAAGACAACTTTCATCACTCCTTGGGGCACCTTTTGTTACAAGGTCATGCCATTTGGTTTGAAAAATGCAGGAGCTACCTATCAACGGGCAATGGTGACGTTATTTCACGACATGATCCATCATGAAATTGAGGTTTATGTTGATGACATGATAGCGAAATCCAAGACGGAGGAAGAGCACTTGGTTAACCTAGCAAAATTGTTTGACAGGCTTCGGAAGTTTAGACTAAGGTTGAATCCGAATAAGTGTACCTTCGGGGTTCGTTCTGGCAAGTTACTCGGCTTCATTGTTAGTGAACGAGGAATTGAGGTTGATCCAGCCAAGGTGAAAGCCATCCAAGAAATGCCTGAGCCAAAGACTGAAAAGCAAGTGTGTGGCTTCTTAGGGAGACTAAACTACATTGCACGGTTTATTTCTCACCTAACGGCCACGTGCGAGCCCATCTTTAAGCTTCTGAGGAAGAATCAGGCCATTAAATGGAACGAAGACTGCCAGCAAGCCTTCGACCGAATCAAAGAATACCTGTTAGAACCACCAATTCTTATGCCTCTAGTGCCAGGGAGACCTCTGATTATGTATCTTACTGTGCTTGAAGGATCGATGGGATGTGTGTTGGGTCAGCAGGACGAGTCTGGTCGAAAAGAGCACGCCATTTATTACCTTAGCAAAAAGTTTACCGATTGTGAGACGCGATACTCACTACTCGAGAAAACTTGCTGCGCTTTGGCATGGGCTGCTCGCCGACTAAGACAGTACATGCTGACTCACACTACTCTCTTAATTTCCAAGATGGATCCTGTGAAATACATCTTTGAGAAGCCGGCTTTGACAGGAAGAGTGGCCCGTTGGCAGATGATACTAACGGAGTATGACGTACAATACACTTCACAAAAAGCAATCAAGGGGAGTATGTTGTCAGAATACTTGGCCCAACAGCCGATCGATGATTATCAACCCATGAGGTTTGAGTTTCCGGATGAGGACATCATGTTCCTCAAGTCGAAAGACTACGAAGAACCACTTCCGGAGGAGGGGCCCGACCCTGAATCCAGATGGAAGTTGATGTTTGACGGGGCTGTAAACATGAATGGGAGTGGAGTAGGTGCTGTTATTATCTCGCCAGAAGGGGTCCACACACCTTTAGCCGCTCGGTTGACCTTCGAGTGCACTAACAATGAGGCGGAGTATGAAGCTTGTATCATGGGGATCGAAGAGGCAATAGACTTGCGAGCCAAGAACCTTGAGATCTTCGGAGATTCTGCTTTGGTGGTAAATCAAGTCAATGGCAAATGGCTGGTTCATCAAGCTCGTTTGATTCCTTACAGAGATTATGTCAGGAGGCTGTTAACTTTCTTTACCAAAGTCAAGATGAACTATATTCCTAGAGACGAAAACCAGTTCGCCGATGCTCTAGCAACTTTGTCGTCCATGATTAAAGTTTGCCAAGAGAATTTCGGTCTCCCGTCTTGAAAGACCTGCTTATGTCTTTGCAGTTGATGATGGTGAAGATAACAAGCCTTGGTACCATGACATCAAAAAATTCCTGAAGGCTCAAGAATACCCGGCTGGGGCATCTAGTAAGGATAAGAAGACTCTTAGAAGACTGGCAGGAGGCTTCTTCTTGAATCAAGACGGTGTGTTGTACAAACGGAACTTCGACATGGTGCTGCTCAGATGCGTGGATAGACACGAAGCAGACTTGTTAATGCAGGAGGTTCACGAAGGCTCCTTTGGTACCCATGCTGGAGGACATGCCATGGCCAAGAAATTGTTGAGATCGGGATACTATTGGATTACCATGGAATCCGATTGTTGTAAATACTCCCGTAAATGCCATAAATGTCAAATTTATGCCGACAAGGTCCATGTGCCTCCGAATCCGTTGAGTGTCATGTCTTCACCATGGCCGTTCGCTATGTGGGGCATCGATATGATTGGCAAGATTGAGCCAACAACTTCTAATGGTCATCGCTTCATCCTAGTTGCTATTGATTATTTCACGAAGTGGGTTGAAGCGGCATCCTACACCAATGTCACTAAACAAGTGGTCGCTCGATTTATTAAGCGAGACATCATCTGCTGGTACGGAGTTCCTGAAAGGATCATTACTGATAATGGTTCTAACCTCAACAACAAGATGATGGCTGACTTGTGTCAAGACTTCAAAATAGAACACCACAATTCTTCTCCATATTGTCCGAAGATGAATGGCGCCTTCGAGGCGGCTAATAAAAACATCAAGAAGATTGTGCAGAAGATGGTTGTGACGTACAAAGACTGGCATGAGATGTTACCATTCGCGTTGCATGGGTACAGGACATCAGTACGCACTTCAACTGGGGCAACTCCATTCTCATTGGTGTATGGTATGGAGGCGGTTTTACCAATCGAGGTGGAAATCCCCTCGTTGAGGTTGATGATGGATATCAAGCTAGATGAAGTTGAGTGGCTCCGATCCAGATATAATCAATTGAGCCTCATTGAAGAGAAGCGTCTAGCAGCTGTATGCCATGGACAATTGTATCAGCGACGAATGAAGCAGGCTTTTGACAAGAAGGTGCGACCACAGAGGTACACGCCAGGAGATTTAGTGCTGAAAAGGATTCTTCCTCCTCTCAACGATCACAGGGGCAAGTGGACACCCAATTATGAAGGACCGTTCGTGGTTAAAAAGGTTTTCTCAGGCGGAGCCTTAATGCTGACAACCATGGACGGAGAAGACTTCCCATCCCCTGTCAACGCAAACACAGTAAGAAAATACTTCGTGTAAAAAGGACCCGCTGGATAAAAACAGAATAAAGATCCAGGCAAAAATGGGCATCCCGGCGAGCCAAAAACAGAATAAAAGGCTCGGGCAAAAGTTAGGGAAATCTTGAAAAATGTACACCCGCTGAGTTGAAAAGCCACATCGGACAAATCAGGCAAAAAAGGGTATCCCGGTGGATTGAAAACCTGAAAGGGCGATCCACGCAAAAGAGGGATTAACACGAACGACTGCGATCGGCGAGATCCACGACCTACCTACAGTTGAGGTTATCCTAAGGGTTGAAGATCAGTTCATTTACTTTTTCTCAAGAGGCAGAGCGAGTGGAGCGTCTTGAAGACATACGAGTCATAACTGGATTGAAACTTGATGAGATTCACTTCTCACATTGCCAATAGGATAGTTTGTTTTTCTTTTTAGTTGTTCCCTCATTCCAGGGAACTGCTTCCTTTGTATTGCCTATTCAGGGCCACCTTTCCAAGTCAATAAAAATTCAACTTCAGTCAATTTGACTGCTTTACTTCTTTGTTTTTGCTTTTTTTTCATCTAGCATAGATTGATTGTGAAAACGTCTAGCAAATGGTAACTTGCATTGTGTTGTGAACATTTGAATGTTTTCTAACTCGTGCAGGAGAATAGAAACATTTAATACAAGTCTGAAAGGGTGTCGAGATGCCTAGACAATGATTCATGCTATGAGCCTGGGGCAAGCGGGTCCCAAACTAACTCTCTATGTTGCAGGTACTATCGATTGTGTTCATGCAGGTACAGGTACTGGGGTGCTAACAAAGCTAACAACTATTATCCAGGAGGGGCATTCCCTTTTGTTTGAACAGAAACAGGTGTCTCCTAAGGTGTTTCCAATCATCCCCAGCCATGTGGAAGTTGAAATTTCACCCAGCAAGGTAGCAGAGAGTGGGTGTCATCCCCAAGCAGAAGTTTCCCTTCAGACAGGGGCAATTCCCAGCAGTATAAGGAGTGTCTTGCCTCCCCAGCAGTTGCTTCCTCAGCAATATCATGCCTTTGGCTCTCAGCCAAGCCAGGGGGTCCTCACTTCCCCGCCAGAGTTCTAGAAGAGTCCATCCCCAGCAGGGTCTTGGCACTCCAATCTCAAAGTCCAATTTATTTTTGGCAATGGCGGTTGCTCAGAGCCGGTGAATTATTAACAGCTTTCCCCGCAGAGTTGTTTCCTCCTTACCAGGATGGGTCAGATCAATGCAGTGATCATCGTTTCTCCCCAGCCAAGTCATCTGGGATACCTGCAGTCTCCTTATCAGGAGATCTCTTTGCATTTGCATGTGCATAATCATCAGTTGCATCCTCCAAAGCGTAGCATTTCCATCATCATGGAGCATTACGCCATAAATTCAAACATATGCATCCCAGCATGGGCCAGTTTTGAGGTATATTACATACGACATATAACATCTTTTCGACCTGAAGTACTCCGCACAGAGGATACCAACATCATTTTTCAGACATCCTTGTCTTTTCAAGTCAATGTTCGTCGCGTATTTCGCGTCTTGTTTGGCACAACAGTCGCGTCGCAGGTTCCCGTTTTGTACAACGGTCCTGTTTGCTTGGGCTCTCGTTTACGTACAACGATCCCGGTCCAGCTTGTCCTATTTTCTTTGTTTTTGGTTACCGCCTGCGGCCGGTATACCTTTGCGTCTCCATTCGAGGATGGTTTCGTGTTAGATCCGAGGATCTTTTGATTTGTCATTCGAGGATGGCATTTCTTTTCTTCAAGTCCTTCTGCGGGTGGTCTTGTTGTTGTTTTGTGTGGCTATTATTCAAGGATAGTAGTCCACTTTTTTGAGCTTATTGATCGAGGTCAGTTTGTCTCTTTTGCAAAGTCTGTCTGAGGTCAGCTTTGTGTTTGGTTATCAGTCGAGGCTGGTATACCTTTGCGTCTCCATTCGAGGATGGTTTCGTGTTAGATCCGAGGATCTTTTGATTTGTCATTCGAGGATGGCATTTCTTGTTGTTTTGTGTGGCTATTATTCGAGGATAGTAGTTCACTTTTTTGAGCTTATTGATCGAGGTCAGTTTGTCTCTTTTGCAAAGTCTGTCTGAGGTCAGCTTTGTGTTTGGTTATCAGTCGAGGCTGGTATACCTTTGCGTCTCCATTCGAGGATGGTTTCGTGTTAGATCTGAGGATCTTTTGATTTGTCATTCGAGGATGGCATTTCTTTTCTTCAAGTCCTTCCGAGGTTGGTCTTGTTGTTGTGGCTATTATTCGAGGATAGTAGTTCACTTTTCGAGCTTATTGATCGAAGTCAGTTTGTCTCTTTTGCAAAGTCTGTCTGAGGTCAGCTTTGTGTTTGGTTATCAGTCGAGGCTGGTATACCTTTGCGTCTCCATTCGAGGATGGTTTCGTGTAAGATCTGAGGATCTTTTGATTTGTCATTCGAGGATGGCATTTCTTTTCTTCAAGTCCTTCCGAGGTTGGTCTTGTTGTTGTGGCTATTATTCGAGGATAGTAGTTCACTTTTCGAGCTTATTGATCGAGGTCAGTTTGTCTCTTTTGCAAAGTCTGTCTGAGGTCAGCTTTGTGTTTGGTTATCAGTCGAGGCTGGTATACCTTTGCGTCT
Source organism: Lathyrus aphaca (assembly GCA_963966055.1). Taxonomy (NCBI): domain Eukaryota; kingdom Viridiplantae; phylum Streptophyta; class Magnoliopsida; order Fabales; family Fabaceae; genus Lathyrus; species Lathyrus aphaca. Next base: position 237,860,520 of record OZ014522.1, read on the forward strand.
CCATTCGAGGATGGTTTCGTGTTAGATCTGAGGATCTTTTGATTTGTCATTCGAGGATGGCATTTCTTTTCTTCAAGTCCTTCCGAGGTTGGTCTTGTTGTTGTGGCTATTATTCGAGGATAGTAGTTCACTTTTTGAGCTTATTGATCGAGGTCAGTTTGTCTCTTTTGCAAAGTCTGTCTGAGGTCAGCTTTGTGTTTGGTTATCAGTCGAGGCTGGTATACCTTTGCGTCTCCATTCGAGGATGGTTTCGTGTTAGATCTGAGGATCTTTTGATTTGTCATTCGGGGATGGCATTTCTTTTATTCAAGTCCTTCCGAGGTTGGTCTTGTTGTTGTGGCTATTATTCGAGGATAGTAGTTCACTTTTCGAGCTTATTAATCGAGGTCAGTTTGTCTCTTTTGCAAAGTCTGTCTGGGGTCAGCTTTGTGTTTGGTTATCAGTTGAGGCTGGTACACCTTTGCGTCTCCATTCGAGGATGGTTTCGTGTTAGATCTGAGGATCTTTTGATTTGTCATTCGAGGATGGCATTTCTTTTCTTCAAGTCCTTCTGCGGTTGGTCTTGTTTTTTGTTTTTTGTGGCTATTATTCGAGGATAGTAGTTCACTTTTTGAGCTTATTGATCGAGGTCAGTTTGTCTCTTTTGCAAAGTCTGTCCGAGGTCAGTCTTTGTATTTGATGGTTATCACCTGCGGCCGGTATACCATCGTGTTTCTATTCGAGGAGGGTTTTAGTACTAGATCCGAGGATCCCGTGTGAGTGGTCATTCGAGGATGGCATTCTTCCCAGCATATTTCACCTGGTTCTTTCCCCGCTACCTATTCAGAGGTCAAAATCAAAAAATACATAAATAAATAAATGGGCAGTTGGCATTTCTGTTGCCCTCAGTGTGCAAATTTTCAGGTTTTATTCGAGTATTCAATCACTCCATATCTTGAACGTCTAAAAGCTTTTGCAATTATCCATTCAAACCTGCAGTTGATTGAATAGGGGCAGCTGTAATACCTCAAAATTTGCCCTTATTTATTACCCTTAACTGGCTTATGCTTTACATTCATCTGCATTTCTCATTAGGTCATATCATTCGAGGTCATGCATTTCTTTGAGTTCCTAAGGCATGAGATCTAAAGTTTGATGGTGACTTGAACATCCTATTCAGAGGATCATTGCTAAGGTTCCTTATGTAAGAGTATTGGTCAGAAACGTTGAATCAGGACGCTGAGACTTGGATTAGGGTTTATCTCCCTCCAATATCCCAAGTTATTTTCTGCATCAATGATCATCCAAAAGATTCTATAGTTAATCATGGAGCGAATTATGGCAGAGACTCTGTCTGAGTGGTATAATCCAAGTACATTCGAAATATGTGAAAGACCAATTTCATTCATGTCTGTCCCCTTTGTTTTTATTTGTCAATGGATTTTATGTTCAACAAGATGTAATCTAAATGATGCATTATAAGTTTTTCTCAAGATTCAAGTTTCCACTGCTATCCAAGTTTATATGTCCATCTCCATTTAAATTTTACACCCATTCGTCCAATTTTTCAATTATGTTCATTTTGATCCATCATCCAAATAAACCCATAAACTTCTTTTAAAGTCCAATTGTCCAAAATCAATGTTCGTTTATCTAAAGTATCATGGTCATTATCCAAATTTGGGCTAACATTCAATTTCGGATTCATTCCAATCCCATACTTAAACTCATCTCCATAATTAAACCGTAGTTCATATTTCATAATCCAATTTAAACCCAAGGCCCAATGCAAGCCCAAAACTGTTTCTTCTTTTTTTATTATTACGTTCCTTCATACTAATAGTCACCCAAGACTCAATCGAAATAAAAAAAAAGGGAAGAGAAGAGGAATGCTTTGGCTTCTCTTGTTTTGGCATGGTTGGAAACTTAGTGTTAGAAAACGATATAATCACTAACAGAAAATGCAGTTATAGGGATTGAGTTTAGTTACAACAGAAAGTGAGAAAGAAGAAACCTTCAACATAAAGATGGATATTGAAATTACGATAACAGAAAAAAACTAGAAAAAAAAACAGGGATCATAAAACAAAAACTAAAAAAGGGATTGGTTACAAAAAGTATAACAGAGTTCAGTAAGAAAAGGAGAGCAAGTTTTTGAAGTTTTTAGGGTGTATGTTGTCCTTCTTGCAACAAGGGCTTCTAGGACTGAGAATCAGGATGCGATAGATGCTGCGATTGTTGGTATGCTTGCTGGTCCAAAGGAGGCACGAACCGGTGTTAGGGAGATTCATCTTTTCCCATTCAGCCTTGTAGACAAGAGAACTGCCTTGACTTATATTGATAGCAATGGAAATTGGCACCGTGCAAGCAAAGGTGCACCAGAGCAGATCATGAACCTGTGTAACCTTAGGGAAGATGCGAAGAGGAACATCCATGCTATTATTGACAAGTTTGCAGAGAGAGGTCTTCGTTCTCTTGTTGTTTCTAGACAGGAGGTTCCTGAGAAAACTAAAGAAAGTGCAGGTGGTCCTTGGCAATTTGTTGGTTTGTTGCCACTATTTGATCCTCCTAGGCATGATATTGCTGAAACCATCACAAGAGCTCTGAGCATTGGTGTAAATGTTAAGATCATTACCGGTGATCAGCTTGCCATCACCAAATAAGCTGGCCGAAGGCTTGGGATAGGAACAACATGTATTCGTCTTCGTCATTACTCGGCCAAAGCAAGGATGTTGCTGTTGATTTGCGGAAGTATTCCCTAACACAAAAAAGAGAAGAAAAATCAATTAATAATCATCATAATCAATACCAACTGTCAGAACAGAAAAATGAAAAAAATCATAAATGAAAAATAACCGAATTCTAAACAGAAATAACAGAAGAGGTTATTCAATCAATTTTCAACATCACTCCTCAAACTTTTTTGAATCCTTCCCTCCCAACTTCAATCCTGACCAACCTGCAATTAAAGGAAAAACATGACAGCTCATAACAGAATTTCACCAGAAATCCATCAGAAGGAATCGAAAACTAAATTCAGTTACCATGCTAACAAACTAACTGAATCTGAAAGGCTCATAATCACAACTGATACCAATTGAACTCTCCAACCGAATTTCCTTCCAGAAGCTTCACATGAGAACTTTCCAGAATCATCCTCAACTCTCCTATAAATCAGAGGCATCACTCTTCATCAGTCCCTTCCTCTTCACTATTTTTCAATCCCTTCCACCATTCTTCTCTTCTCTCTTCCAATCTTTTTCTTCACAACTTCTCCATATTTTCCCTCTTCTCTTCCCAATTCTTCAACCTCTCAGCCTCATCAATCTCAGTCTCTCTCTCTCACGTCCTTCTTTGTCTCCATAGCTCCCACCAATCCTCCATCACCGACGTTTACAACATCTTCTTCAACCATTAATCTGCAAGAACAAGAATTAACATTGGTTCTGATTCACACAGAAGAAGAAGCATAAGCATACACCATAATGAGTTCATAGCATGCTCCATGAATTGAGAAACAGAATCACGACTGAAAAGAGAAAGGGGATTTGAGATACTCATACCTAAGTGTCGAATTCGATTCTCGTTAAGGAGTTCACCGTCGCCGTCACAAATTTGGACTCCTGGCGTCTTCATCTTTTCCATCGAACAACATCGTCATCGAGCTCTCAATCAGTTTCTTTGAAGTTTGGACTCGAGCTTTTCTGTTGGTGAACGACTGTCTCCGATTGTGCTTCATCCGTCTGAGTTATTCTTCATTGTCGTCCCCTCAAGCGAAGCTTTTAATCGTTCGTAACTACCGTCAAATTTCTCCGATCCAGGTACGAATCTGAACTATCTTTAGACGTAAGATCGTTGTTTGTTGCTGATACGTTAATTAGGTAGAGCTGTTTGTTTTCGCCCATTTTTTTTGCTTCGGATTCGGGAAGATGGAGATTAGGTTAGTTAGGGTTTTGTTTCGGGTTTAGGGAAGATGAAGTTTAGGATTTAGGTTGCGGTTAGGGGTAGACGGAAAAGATGAAGAAGGAAGGTGAAGGTATCGAAAGCTGAAAAAATGAGGACGGTGGCGGTTAGGGACGAAGAAGAAAGGAGGAGAAGACGGATGGGCTAGGTGGCGGCGGAGAGAAGAGGAAGGTGGAGGGATTAGGGTTCGTGAAATGCTTGCTTCCCCCTTTTTGTTTCACGATTAGTTTATTCATAATTATAGGAGTTTTATGTTGATTTATTTTAATATTAAAGGCTTAAATCAAAATATTATGAAGTTAATAAAAAATTTAATTAAGAAACATAAAGAGAATCCGATCCACCATTATGCCATTAATCCATAATTAAGTTAATTAATTCTCTGGGCTATCTTCATTTTGCTATTCAAACTTCCCCTTGTTAGGCCCAGTACGAAATGAACTCAAAAATAATGCTGTTTGCACCTCCCTAAGCCTCCTACGAATTTGGGCTTAGTATTATTGCTACCAACACCCCCTTTTGAAGCCCATTGAGAAACAGCTTAAAAAATATACTTCCTGCACTCCCCCTGGTTTCTGGCACAATTAGGCTTAATCCTTTTTGCTATCTGTACCTCCCTTTTTAAGCCCATAGGAAAGCAACACTTAAAAAAATCACTAAGTCCACCCCATTTTAGTTTCTTTTAGAGTTTTTTTAGTTTGATATTGTTTAGAAATAATATTCAAAAAATAGTAAACATAATAGAAAAATTCCATAGAAAATTTAGATAGATTTTTAATCCCTATTAGAAATATTTGACACTTTATTTTTCTGATTTTTGCTTTGTTTTTGATTTTATGTTGATTTTTCATGTAAATAGTTCTTAAGGAATTTTCTTTAATTGTACATAATTTTGTGGATTTTAGTTCTTAACTTTCCAGTAACTTTTTTTGACCATTCTTTTTACTATAGTTAGAAGACTTATAATAGGACTTAGATTAATTTTTGTAGATTTTTTAGATCATTTTATCTTAGGTTTTAGAGGCTAAATCCTTAGAAATTAGAGGTTAATTTTTAAGTGTAAATAAGCAATTTTTAGGCATAGTAAAAATTTGATTTTTTAGAATCCTCTTTAGCATAATATTATAGGTAGTCATAGGACCCCATGGATTAATTTTCATATTTTTTCCAGGAGTTTAAATATTTTTAGAATATTAGTTCTTAGGCTTTGTTACATGTATTTTCCATTAGTTTAGGCCATGAAAATAAAGTTCAATAAAAAGTAGGTTAGTCTAGATTCAATTTTAGAACTTAGTGTGACTTAGGCTAATTTAGATGTTGTTCCTTTAGAAGGAAAATATTAGGTATGACCTTTAGTTTAGAATTTAGGCTTGAACTTCATTTTAATTAGGATTAGAATAAATAAATAGGACTATTTTAATTCATGCCTTTAAATGTTGTTTAGAATTTTATTCTTATATTCAATTTTAATGCTTTGTATATTGGTTGATATTTCATTTAAATAGGTTTCCCTCTTGCTTTAGAATCAACTTATCTTCTTTAGGAAGTAAGTTGCATTCTATTAGTTTTAGGTGTTTTTTTCATTAGGCTTAGAAACCTCATTAACCATAGGACCTCTCTTGTGAATAAATCTATTAACTTAGGATTGAGTCTTAGTCCCCCTTAGATTTTTGCCTTTTGCAATTTGAGTCATTCTTTCTCTTCTCATAAAGAAAAGAAATAAAATACTTAATAAAAACCGAACAATCTTGTACGGCACGAGACTTTGTTGCGGAGTGTTTATACGCGTCCTGTTTCGGGGCGAGGTGTAAATGCTTCCCGCGATGGATAGGTCTTAGTACAAGACCGTTCACAAACAAAATTCAAAACACTTCTTTTAAAAGACAAAAAACAAACAACAAGCGACTATCCTGCGGGAACTTCTTTTCTCATCTCATTCATTCACAACGCGAACTCGCGACGACTTGTCTCGCATGCAAGACGGTAAACGCACTCGTACCAGACGAGCCTGCAACACCTGAGCATAGACATACGCAGTTCCAGCATAAAAAACACAAACAAATAGTTCTCGCCTTAGTTAGGCGAACTACGTCGACTCTGATCCTCATTATCCCGATGAGGTACGTAGGCAACGGGGTAGGGCCCGTTCGAGAACATTCTTTATTTTCCCTACATTTTTCCCCTTTTATTCCCATTTTCCGATTCCATTTCTTTTCTCATTTCAGTTCCTTTTTCATTCCATTTCCAGTTAGCGGTTCATTTGTTCAGCAGCATATTATTTCTCACCCTTTGAAACAAACAAGCAAGCGTAGATCCCGTCGGGTACGACGGACGATCTGGGGTGCTAATACCTTCCCAGTTCGTAACCGACTCCCGAACTCAGATCTTTGGTTCGCAGGACCTTGTTATTTCCTTCTTCCTCAGGTTTGTGCAACATTACCTTTCCCTTTCCTTTGGGATAAAAATGTCTGGCTGGCGACTCTAACCTTTCCGCGCCACTTTCGCGTTTGTACTAGGATGAAAATCCCGGGAGCGACACATCGACCAAAAGATCATGCATATGTTTTCTACTCACATCCAGAAGTTTATGAAATTGTTTTCTCAACTAAAAGATCAAGAGTATGTTTATGATCCGAAAAACTAGTATTGAAGAACCAAAAGTTTCTTCACTACAATAAATTTTTGTGTGTTTCTAAATGAAAATAAAAATGTGAAAAATTGAGTTTTCATGATATTAATTGTTACATCGGCTAAAATTTCATGCATATGTTTATTGTCTACTCACAACCAGAAGTTTGTGAAGTTGTTTTCTCCGACTAAGATCTCAATTTCTAAATTTTTCAAGACTTTCTTGATAAGTATCACATATATTATTAAAAATTGATATTGAACATCTTGTAGCACATGTCATAAAAAATGGACTTGAAGATCCATTCTTCAGACGTCTAAAGTTAATTTATATGGTTGATACTTATGATATTATAAATTCTAAATTAGATATTTGAAACACGCTAAACATGAATGTTAAGATATTTATTCACATCAAGCCAACACATTGCGATACATTTCTCCTTCCTTGATGTATAATGTATTTCAGGTTAATAACCTGATACTTCTCGTGTAAGTGAACTTTTGGATGTGTTGTGTATAATTCAATTTCTCCAATATAGTACGCTAAGATGGGTTTTGAAAGAATGTTGAGAAAATTATTTTTATATGAATATCGTATTTGAGATTTATCTTGATCCAATAATTGGATATGTGCTTGAATCTGAATAGGCTAATTATCAATTGATAAATTAATTTTTCCCAACATTAGGGGAAGAGAATAACCAGCTCAAAGTGTGAACCATAAGTTCAAATTAACAATTTGAAATGAAATATTATTATTTATTTGATCCTCGAAGTTCAAAACACAATTCATTTGTCAAGTCTATGAAACAAATTATTAGCACCTAATATTCCAATTAAAGTAGATTCTCTTGTTAGATAATCTAATATTGAAAATGAGTTGTAGATGCACCTGAAGCATGGTAGAAAAGTCGGTTCTAATGTTAAAAAGTTCTCTACCAAGAAAAGAAACTAAAGTTAAAGATGACCCAAATGAGGATATGAAAATTCTAAGAGCACTTTGACATAATTTATTTATCAGTTTTAGAAGAAATAATTAAGTACTTGGAATATGAAATTAAGAGATCTCAATAAATTACGTCATGGATGAAATAAAATGGAACCGAAATTAAGATAACCAAATAAATTCGACATTGGCAATGTATTTGTATACAATATAGCACTAAAGATGACAAACGATAACGAGGATCATGAAACAAAGTCTACCAAAGATTGTAGACAAAGTGAGAATTGGTCAAAATGAACAAATCATGAAACAAAGTCTACCAAAGATTATAGACAAAGTGAAAATTGGTCAAAATTAACAAATCATGAATCAAAGTCTATCCAAAATCATAGAGAAAGTGAGATTTGACCAAAATAAATAGATTCAATTGAAGAATAATTGAACTCACTTTAAAGGTGGATCGTTTTTGGACTCGTTGTCTGAATACCTCGAGGTGTGAAAACAATTTAATGAGTTTTGTGAAAAGAGAAATAAGAAGGGTGAAATTGTAAGATATAAAGCTTGATGTTTTTTCTCAATGATTTCACAAAGACCTAAGATCGAGTTTGATGAAACATATCCACCTTTAGTAGATTCTATTAAGATTCGATAATTAATTAGCCTTATAGCACATGAAGGACTTGATTTGAACATGATGGATATTGTAACATTTATTTGTATTGGTTACTTGATATGGACATAAAGTTGAACAAGTATCTCTATAGGCTAAAACAATATGGACACATCATCTCGATAAATATTTACTTTACTAAGGTAGATATACAAATAACTCCATTTTTTTTTATTAAAATAAAAGTTTGGAAAAGAATTTGCAATAATAGTTGTCTATGTGGATGACATAAATATTATTAGAACTACTGAAGAGTTTCCAAAAGCTATAAATTATATACATAAATTATTTGAGATGAAGGACTTGGAAAATAAAAGATACTTACTAAATGAACATTTAGACAATGGAACTTTCATACACCAAGAAGATTATATAGAAAAGTATTAAAATGTTAATATATGGACAAATATCATATGTTATGTAGCATAAGTGCTAAAACGTTTGTATATGAACAAATCTCGTATGTCGTCTACCCCGATGATGTTAGATCACTGGACGTGTGGAAGATTCTTTTAGACCTCAAGAAGAGGATACAAACTAATTGGTCATGGAGTATTGATGTACCTTGCTAATTATACATGTCCTGATATATCATTTGTGGTTAATCTATTAACAAGATACAATTCTTAACCTACACGAAGGCATTGGAACATAGTCAAAAAATCTTCAGGAAAAACAAATACAACGACCATATATGAAAATAATATTGCATGCATCACTCAATTGAAAGATGATTACATTAAGTTTATTTTTTCACTCATGATCTTCAGAAGAACGGTGATATAAACATCCAACAAATTCGTTCATGTAACAATCTTGCAGACTTTTTCACAAAGTCACTCTCAAGTAGTACTTTTAATCAACTAGTACAAAAGATTGGTCATCATCATCAAAGAAATAATCATTAGGGGGGAAATAAATTTGTTTTAATCTTTTTCTTTCACTAGATTTTTTCTGAGTTTTTTCTAGTAAGGTTTTAACGAGGCATATCCAAAATAAACATCCAAGGAGGAGTGTTATGAATATCCAAAATAAACATAAGGAGGAGTGTTATGAATAATGGGATGATTTGTCTCTCAATAACTTCTTTCCTTTTATTTAATCAATTTATATTTATTATAATATTTATATGAAATCCTATAAATATGATCAATCTCATTATATTCGTGCGGACGCATAAATATCTCACTAATTTAAAACCACTTACATCATATTCGTAAAATTCAAACACCCACTCAAAACTCAAAACAAATCCATAACAAACATAAATAACATAATAAATTAATATTTATACTTTATAGCAAGGCAATTTTTTCCATAACAAACATAAATAACATAATAAATTAATATTTATACTTCATAGCAAGGCAATTTTTTCCACTTCATATACACTTGTAAATGAAGGCCAATCAATGCAAACAAATCTTAGTTGTGAAATGGATAAGATTTATGCAGACTTACAAATGCATAGCAAGACCAAGATCACTAGACCTCAAAAGATTATTAAAAAAAGCCCTCAACTTCTGCAACACAGACACTTGCTTTTCTTTCATCACATCTAATAATTATACAAATGTCAAAGTTGTGATGCTTCACTCTTCTTGATTCCACAAGACACAAAAAGCTAAACTATTTTTAACACAACATATCAATGGATATGGATCCACATTTAATATAACTCTTCATGCTTTGATTCTTGACCAATTCCATGATCCACATCATAAGTTGCATGAACAACTACTAATATATAATACACAAGCATCACACCAGTACAAATCAAGAATCTATAAAAAGCCTCGTACCCCAACGATCCCATAAGAAAAAGGTTCATCGCAATCGACAAAGAAGGCAGCCACGGAACCAACGGAGCTCCCCAAACCTTTGGTTGCCTCTTCTTCGGAAGCAAACTCAACGCCAAAGTCGCCAAAAACCAAACACAGGCAGCTGCGATATACCCAATCCAACCAAACAAACTCGAATTCCAAAATACTGTCCCAACAATACAAGAACCAATAACAACAAACAAACACAAAAGAACCTTCCAAAAATCACTCTTATCATCAGTTGCTTCCCTTGCATAATATCTCCTAACAAGCAACGCAATGGCCATAAGCAAAAATATGAAAAGAGTACACACAGAAAAAACACTAGACAGAACATCCAAACTAGTAAAAAGAGCAACAACACAACTCGATAGAGTCGTTAAAAGTGTAGCATTAATCGGTGTTTCAGTTTTAGGATGAACCCGCGCGAAAAAGGGTGGAATCATATGTGACCGCGCGATTTGAGTTGTGTACCTAGCTTGCCCCATTGACCCAACAAGCAAACTTGTTGTCATTCCTTTCAAAGCACAAATACTCACTAAATATTTAGCCCAATTCATACCAATTTGAACAAAAGCAACTGAATAAGCAGCTCCATCGTCAATCTCAGTGTACTTAACCATTGACACAAGTGCCAATGCCATTAAACAATAAATAACTGTTATCATCGACATTGAACCGATTAAACCAATAGGTATATCTCTAGAAGGTTTTTTAGTTTCTTCAGCCATTGTTGCAACCATGTCAAAACCGGTGTATGACCAATACACAACAGCAGAGGCGTTAAAAATGCCTTTAACACCGTAAGGAAGAAACGGCATTAAGTTTGACGACTTTCCGTGGATAAAACCGACTACTATAATGAAAGCTATAATCAGAGTTGTAACAACGGAAGTAATCCAAGTTAAGATAGAGGTTTTTCGAGTTCCGCTAGCAGCAAATCCGTTAGTAATTAACAGAACTGCAACGGCTAACGGATCGAGCATGTTGAAGCCGTCTTTGAAAGAGTCGATTCGGATCCGGAAGAATTCTGAATCGTTTTTTAGCATTGTGGCAAAGTAGGATGACCATGAACGGCCGAGACCAGCGGCGCCGACGATAGCTTCGAGGAGGAGGTTACCGGCGGCGACGAAAGCGAGGAAGTCACCTAGTTCGATTCGAAGGAAGGAAAAGGATCCACCGGCGACAGGAACTTCAACCGCGAATTCGGCGTAAATGAAAGCCGAAAGAAGAGCGGAAAAACCGGATGCAGCGTAGGAAAGGACAATGGCGGGACCGGCATGTATACGAGCTTCTTGACCGGTGACGACGAAGATGCCTGAGCCGACGACAGAACCGAAGGCAAGCCAGGTTAGGTCCCACCAGGTGAGGCATCGAGCCATGCGATTCTCGCTGGATTTTGGAAGGACGAGGAGTTCGTGAGAATCCGATGAGCGGTTCAGGAGGCGGTCCTTCAGACGCGGACAGGTGTTTGCTAAGGCGTTCCGGTAGGTTTCACTGGTTTGGAAAGAAGGTTCTGGAAAGAAATCTTGCTTACTCCACCGCCAGTAACTACGCGGGTTTGGAGGCGCGGTTGCGGTGGAGGAGGACGCCGGTGGTTCCATGGATAACTCAGTTTGTAGGTTGGTGAATGGTGATACCAGTTGGAACTGATATTATATATGTCTTTTGTTTTTATAGTTGAAAAGTTGAACATTAAAATAAAATAAATATTGGTATCTTTAATACCATAATAACACGTGAGTATCAATTTTATGGTTAATAAATTGATAGCATATCTTTTTCATTATTTGGGAGAGAAAATATCTCAGATCTTAATTATTTTATTTGTTGTTCAATGTTCAGTTTGAATCGTATATTATTTTTAATCATTAAAGTAATTATGGTAAATGAGTTGTTTTTTTCACTAAATATTTAGCAATTTCAATATTATAAACATAATGTACTAAAGCTTGAATTGCGTCTTAATTCAATCATAATCTGGACGGAATTTGGAATTTTTTTTTAAGATAACATAGTTTGTTAATTTTATTTTCAAAATAACATTGTTTTAAAAAAAATTACCAAACTAACATAGTTTGGTAACATGTTCGCCAAACCATTTGTTGAACAAGTGAGATTTCTCACTAATTCGCCAAATGGATCGGCATGATCCAAAAAATTTCAACCAATTCGCCAAACCATTTGGCGAATGAGTGTAATTTGGTACATGCATTCGCCAAATGGTATGTTGTGCATGTTTAGGGTTTGCAAATTTTTTTACTATAAATGCATATGTCCGGTTATCACTCATACACATTATATTTATCTCTCTCCTTCCTTACAAACCCTATCTCATTCATTCCTTTCAATCTCTCCCTCTCACAACATGGCTTTTCCTCGTCCATCTAGTTATGCATCGACACCGTCTTCCTCAACATCAGAAGAACCACTTCCAAAATTTGATATTTTGAAGAAAAATGCTTTGGTGTTTTTCTCGGCAACAAAGCCTCCTCTGAAGATGTTGTTATGGAACCCCCAAACTTTGGAACACTTGCATAGAGAATTAACCCGCTGGTTAGAAGGAGAGATCGGTCACAAAGAAAAGATAATTAAAATTGAGAAGCGGGTTGTGGAGTCTGGTGTGACGAAATGGAGAAAAGTTGTCAATGATGCAGGTGTTCGTTCGATGATGTTAGGCGGAGGTGAAGTTGTCCTGATGGTTCTGATAGGCTAGATATGTTGAATGTTGCAGTAGTTTTATTTATGTATGGTCATGTTTGAATTTATGTATTTTTTAGTTTTATTTATGTACTGTCATGTTTTGAATCATGTATTTCCTTGTTTTATTTATGTATGTTCGTGTTTGTGGTTGTATGATTTTACTGATATGAATGAAACGAACTAGGCTTCTATTTAAAATAAATACGGTTACAATGGTTTAATTTATGATGTTGAGCTTGGTCCAACGTTGGGACATTTTTTACGATTGTGACCGGGCTGACGACATGAACTACACAGTCTCACCATCTTATTCGCCGTATCCATTTCGGTGCGAATACGCGTGCTGTTAGGACGCCCTTTTTTCTTTCTTCGCATGTTCTCATTGTGCCAGACTATTTCCCCGTTGTAGGAGGGCCAGTAGTCCTCATTTGCAACAACCGGAAAGCTTTTGTTGTAGACGTTACAAAGATTGTGCACTTGGTAAACAGGGGATAGTAAGCCTGAAGGGTCCAGCCGAACCTTCGAACATGCCGCTATGACATGGGAGCAAGGCATGCGAAAGGCTTGAAATTTTCCACAGTCGCACCAATTGTTATCAAGTTCTACCTGTAAACACCCCAAATTTGCCCTCACCCATTCACACCATGACTTGTGATCATTCTCATATGCATAATCTCAATCATAAGATCTCATATCCCATTTTTTGATTCACTGCATAGATTCAAAGTCATCTGCATCTAGGGTTTGTGATCTGAGCAATCCAAAAGCTTCTTGAGCCACTCCAAAGGCCATCAATCACTTCAAAGGGGTCCATGTGTGTTCAAGTATCATATTATATCCTCTCAAAGTCAAGAATGCCAAAGAATCACAAGAACTGGGATTTGTATGGAAGCAGAGCCAGGCTTGACTGCACAGATGACCTAGAATTAGGGTTTTGGTTTCAGAGGCCATAACCCCAAATTTTTTGGTCATTCTTGTTTCTATTGGTCTCTATATGGTGTAGGTAGTATGCATATCAATTTTCATGAAGAAATCCCATGGGGAAGTCATCTGATCAAGAGTTGACTTTTCAAGCAAGTCAGTGCAAAATCAGGGCATCTGAGGCCCCCAATGACCCAACCAAAGGGTGTTCTTCATCATTTTGATTGTATATGATCTTTATTTGATCATAGAAGAGGTTGGAAGTTCACAAAATTGGAGAATTTCAAGTTTTTGCAAAGTTGACTTTTTGGACAAGTTTGACTTTTAATGAAAATGTCATTTTAAGCAACTTTTTCAACCCTTACTTTTTGATTCAAGAAAGCTTCAAATGGAAAAACTTTGGTCATGAAAGTTGTAGAATAGATCTTTCCCTTTTCAAAAAGTACAAGAACTTGACCTAATTCATTTTGGATCAAAAGTTATGGCTCATCAAAGTTGGCAAAAATCACTAAATTTCAAGTTATGCACCAAATGGAAAACTTGCAAATTCTTGTACCAAGGCAATTTGTGACTTCTAATTGATGTCAAACCTTTACACAAACATCACACATGCCCTAAAATCAGAATTGGCCCAAGGGGATTCTCATTCATTTGCCTTGAATTTCACATTTCCATAAGGTATTTTCCATAAGAGTGCAAAGAGGGATTCTTGGCAAAATCATCTTCTCATGAGTTATGTGATCACTAGTTGATTTCTATGCATTGCCATGACCAAATGAAACATTATGCAACAAAATTCAGCAAGAATCATCTCATGTACATAACACAAAATCACAAGAAAGCACAAGTGGGCAAGTTGCAAGATCTAGCATAGCTCATGATCCACATGCTACAGACATTCACAAGCAATCTAAGGGTCATCCTTGACTCAAGCTGAGGCAAGACAAGCCCTTAGACAGTTGCTGCCATAGCTCATGCTGCAAGTACCAATCACATTGACTTTTTTGCCAAAACCCCCATACTCTTGGAACAGTGAGCAGCCACCTCTACTGACCTGCTCCACATGCTACTCATACATTGTGGGAGTGTTATAGCAAGACATTGGCCATTGAAACAAGCCAGAACACAGCCTTCACAAAAACTGTCAAAGAACTTCTCTTCTTCGAATCTCCCTCTCCAGCCATCAAACACCCAATTTCTCTTCACCAATGAATCACACACACTCAAGAGAACCAAAATCCACCATTGAAGTAGTTTGAAACTTCACAAATCCTGACTGTGGAATCTGCTGCACCAGAACACTTCTTCTCAAATCAGCCATCCACAAGAACTTTGAAGCATCTCATTGAGTTCAAGAGGGTCAAAGAAGTTCATTTGCACAAGTGGGAGACTCTGGAAGCTCACCATTGAAGCTTTCCAGCTCAGGTATGGCCATGAACTTTTTCTCACAGAGCTTGCATTTCATGTTATAAATTGATAGTGTATGTCTTGCTGGTCATGGGGATGTCCTTAGATTTGAAAATAGTGAAGAAATGAGTATTTTGTTGCACTCTGAAATTTTACCCGTGAATCTTGTTGGCTTCGATTCTCACTGATCTTGAATGATAAATTTAGTTTGAGGGGTGATTTGAATGGGGTTTGGGTAGAGGAACATTTCCCTGCTTTCAATTTGATGAATATGGTGGCCTGAATCATGATCTAGGGTTTTCAACCCGCCGGAGAAGATGACCGGAGCTTCCCTCCGGTCACCTGAAAGTACTTAACCCTAATCCTTGTAATTAAATGATGTTTGAATCTAGTGCGTTGGATCCATTGACCTAGGTTGACTGGCGCGCGTTTGTGTGGCCCAGATGCATCCCCAGAAACCCTAATCTTCATTAACTTAATTAATCCTATTTAATTAATTCATAAATCAGAAATTAGGAAGTTTGAATGTAGACCATTAGATTGCGCGCGCAGTCAACATTCCTTTTCCCAGAATCCATCCTGACCTTCCATTGTGATTACTTTTCATTTTCTTTAATTTTTATTCCATTTATTTTATATTTCTTTCTCCATTTTATTAAAAATAGCAAAACCAATTTAAAAATTCTGAATTTTTTTATACAAGCTTTTATTTAATTTCAGAAACCAAAAATATTTTTATTTTTATTTTTTGCATTCAGAAAATATTTTTGAATATTTAAAAGTTTATTTTTAATTAATTAATGAGGATTAATTAATTAAAAATACTTTTAGGTATTTAAAAATCACCAAAAAATTCATGAAACATTTAAAAACATTTAGAAACATTGTCCAACCCTCAAACCAAATTTCTTTTTTGATCTTGATGCATTTTGAGAATTTTTCATGGAATTAAAATCCTTTTAATGCATTATTTTGATCCAAACTTCCAAAAATCATTTCTGCCTAACCATTGAGAGTTGGACCTTGATTCTTTTTGCATTGCATTGTGTTTAGCATGTAGTATGTGAGATTAAATGGGCATGATTTGATCTTTCATTTTCCATTTGTTTGACATTTTTCTTGTTAAGGAACCCTAAAACCCTAGAAATCTTAGGAAATTCATAACTTTTATTAGGTTAAGAGTTGGAACTTCTCCTTTAGGCAGTGAGTTAGTATAGAATTAGGGATCCTTTGAATGCATTTTCAATTTTTTATCTTGATGTTTGCTTCTGATTTTGGTTTTTGTTTGAGGCATTGATCATAAACCCTAATTTGGGCTTCCATATGTATCCATCTTGCATTTGCATTCATACCTTGACTTGCCATAGCATTTTGTGCATCCATTTGATTCATTTGACATCTTAATACATTTTGAAAGCATGTTTGATCATTGCCTCTTGCATTTGCCATGTTGTATGCCATATGCATTTCATAACTTTTCATGAATGTTCATGGTTCTTAACTTGTTTCATTTGCATCCATTAGCCTGTATGATCATCACCATGCCTTGTTTCATGTTTGTATCATCCCATAACATCATTATCATCATGAATGTGCTTCTGGTTTTGATTTTCATCATGCCATTGCATCTCATTTTGCATTGCATTTCATTTCTTTCACTAACATTTCAGGTGGTAAGTTGTTTGAGAAGTGAATTTGCCTTCACTTCTCATAATCTCTTTTCATCTCTCTTATGCATCATTTCTGCATTTCATCTTGTGCTTTGGATTGAGCTTGCTCATTCTTCTTCTTCTTACTTTCTTTCTTCAAGTGACTTGTCTTCTTAAATGAAGCAAGTTACTTTGCTTCTCCTGATCCTTTCATCTGCTTCCTGGTGGTTCTTCTGAAGTTAAACCTCACAAACCTTAGGAACAACCAAGCATGACAATGATTAGGGTTTTGATTAGTCCCCCCATTTAGTTTTGCCTTTGTGTCTCTTTGAGTCTTCTCTTCTCACCTCATAATCAGGGACTAAACCCTAAAGGCTTTAAGGCTTTGTGATCAACCTTATGCCTGCATCCTTCTATTAGGATGGAGTGTATAACTTTAATCCTAAGTGTTAAACCCTTAATGTGTTTAAATCCTTTAATCAACTCACTTAATAATCATCAAGACATCACACTTGTAACTTGGGCCTTGCATTAGGGTTCTAATTCTTCCTTAATTGGTTAAGAAGGACTAACCCTAGTGTTAATGGACAAGTCCCCCTCAAGTTGTCTTATTAACCCTAAAAAACATTTCATCATCATATCATTCAATAAAATCCACTTAATCAAAGGTTTGTTTTGTCATGAGTTTAATCCCTAATCATGGATTAAGTTGAGGAGCTTTCCTCAGCTTAAACATTCTCATCTATTATCCTTCTATTAGGATGGTGTAATGAGTCTGTTTAATCCCTGATTATGGCTTAATCTCATTACTCAACACTAAACAAAAACACCAAAAACATCTAAATAATCACAAGTAGGTTAATGATCTTAATCCTACACCAAAGGTGATTAAGTGTGAGAAGCTGACTTCACACTTAAGGTATTCTCATTACCCCTAACCAGAGGGAAGATGTGATGAGTTTACTAAATCCATTGGTTTAGGCTTAAGCTCATTAATTTATGACAAACTTTCAAAAGCAATAAAAGACTGAAAACCCAAAAACAAACAATAATCGTCTCCTCCGGGATTCTTTTCTCACCCCATTCACTCACAAACGAGAACTTGCTTCTTCCGTCTAATGCAAGACAGTTTGCACCTGAGCCAGACAGGTCATACACTTGAGCATAGACAAGCAAGCAGTTCACAAGTCAATTTATCTTTCAGTCTCTTTGGGTCGAACTACGGTGTTCTGACTTCCTCATTGCACGAGAGGATACGTAGGCATAACCTAACGGTTATCGAACAAAAGTCTCTGTATATTCCCCCTCCTTCTAGCATTACTCTTTAGCCTCATTATCATGAACATTTCATTTTTGTTCTTACACTGACACTGTATATATCACATTTCACTAACCCATACACTGACACCTGTACATTTTCTTCCAGCCTCTTTTACACACAAATTGCACTGACACTACCCCTTCAAAACACAAATCTTTTAAGCGTGGATCCCGTCGAGTACGACGGACAATCTGGGTGCTAATACCTTCCCAGGTTGTAACCAACCCCCTTTCTCAGTCTCTCTGGTTCGCAATCGTCTTATCCATATCTTTTCTAGGTCTATGCAGCATTGCCTTTCCTCCGGGATAAAAATGCCTAGCTGGCGACTCTTTTCATTCCCTGTGAGTTCACTCCTGTGTGTTCTCACATCCCCCTTTCGCCGATCGTTCGTGTCTGTACCCGATTTGACCCGGCTTCATTTGGTGGGAGCGACAGCTTGGCGACTCTGCTGGGGAACCTTATACTGTAACCAGGGCTTCTGGTTCTTTTTGTGGGTTCCTCCTAGCGCTTGATTGATTTGTGTTTACTGGGGTGTTATGTGCTACTTGTGCTTGTATTTGTATTTATTTTTGCTTTATGTACAGTTGTTTTATTGCTTTCTTTATAGCTTTACCCATATCATACTGTCATACTGTGCTGGCTGGATCTGTTTGTTGCTTTGGTGGGTGGGTGTTCTATTGAGAGTTAAGGTCCTATACCTGGGACCTGAGTGACACCTAGGCTAGAGTGGTTCATGTTCTTTCCCATTCCATTTCGGTCTGGTGCGGGAATATGAAACACGGTCCAGATATGGGTTTCTTCTTGAGAACTCTGTGCTGCAGATTTCCTGTAGTACTAGGGCTATCTGGGAAGCCTGCTAAGTCTGGATGACCTTTATTATGACCTTCAGAAACTGAGGTGAATTAGAGGAGGATCTTTTATGGTTATTGTAAACACTGTACCTCCGGGTTAGAAGTGTTTACACTTCTCATAACTGATCCAAGTCTGAGGATCCTTGTTTTAGAACATCACCTGTGAGGGGGTTGGGCTGTTTACAGGTTTGCAGGTACCCTTGACCTCAGCATACCCTGTTACTTTGTTTTGATTAAGAGTACTCCACTTTGGAATAGTTCTTGTGATTTTTAACCCTGGACATGTGACTCTTTATTTGAGTCCCCCACCTTGGTTACTGGACTTATGAACCTCCATCTGGATTTCTTGAACACTTGGACTTATATCAGAGCAGTTAATCAGATCCAGCTCAGTCACAAACCCCTGCATATCATTTGCATACATCCTCATCGCATCATTTTAACATGTGTTTATTTGTTTTTCAGGGTATCCATCCTACATTTTGGCTTGGTTTTGACCCCTTCTTCAGCATAGACCTATCTTCATCAGCACTTACTCCAGCTATCAGCTACCTGCTTCAGTCACCTGCATCACCAGTTTCAGCCTGTCAGTGGCCCATCTTCAGTGTTATTCTCAGCATCTGACTCAGCTCTTCTTCAACAATATGGCACCTAAGAAGAGCAACATCTCCTATCATTTCTTTGAGCCTGAGTTGGCTAGCATCAGGAAGATTCAGACCCTGATTACTCCAGACCATATACCACTTTTCAGAGAACACTATGGAGGAATTCTTGATGTGGTTATGGATTTGGACCCTTCACAGAGGAGCTTGATCCATACTTGCTTGCAGTTTTATGATCCCCCTCTGAGGTGCTTCACCTTCCAGAACTTTCAGTTGGGACCCTTGTTGGAAGAGTATTCATCATTGGTTGGTATACCTATCAGGGGTGGAATCCCCTTCAACCCTGAGATGGCTTTCCCTAGTAATGAGGAGATAGCAAAAGCATTATATCTGGAACCAGTTCTGATTGGGAAGAATTTGACAGCTAAAGCTGGAGTCTCTGGTTTTCATCTGGATTTCTTGACTTCTCAGGCTATTCTGAAGGCCTCCTTGGGGGAGTGGAAGGCAGTCTGTGCTCTGTTGGCCCTTAGCATATATGGGGTCATACTTTTTGCAGATGAGCCTAGGTTTGTTAGCAAGAATGCAATCCACCTTTTCATCCTGAGAAACCCAGTGCCCACCTTACTGGGAGATCTTTACTACTCTGTTCATCAAAGGAATGAAAAGCAAAGGGGAAGACTAGTGAGATGTTGTGCTCCTTTGTTCCATACTTGGCTGCTCAAGCATTTGCCAAAGACTGATGCATTCTTGAACCTTCACCAGCAGAAGAACTGGGCTAGGAGGCTTGTTGCTCTAACCTCAGATGATATTAGGTGGTGCACTCAGAGCACCAAGGGTAGGGACATCATTACTAGTTGTGGGCAATTTCCCAATGTACCTCTGATTGGAGTGAAGGGTTGCATCAATTACAACCCCCTGCTATTCAAAAGACAACTGGGCTATGCATTAGTCCACCCTCCTAGGGCACAGGATCTGACTGAAACCCTTTATTGTGAAATCAAGCCTAATCTGGCTACTGTCAGGCAGGCATCCTGGGCCTGGGACAATGTGCAGACTAAGGGGGTAACCATTCTTGGGAGGTGCAACAATGTAGCCTCAGCTCAGTACTATGAGTGGTCCCATGCCCAGGCTCAAATTACTAGAATGCCCTTCACTATTGAAGATGTACCTGGACCTTCCACAGCACCTCCAGCAACTGTCAGCTTAGAGGAGTTTGAGAAATTGAAGGAGAGAAATGAGAAGCTGACTCAAGCTTTGCAGAAGACCCTCTGGGAGAGGAGTGATGGTCGCTTGGACACTGAGAGGTTAGAGAAGCTAAAGGTGGAGCATCTAGCCAGAATTGAGAAGTCAGAGGGCTACATTAAGAAGTCTAGGGCTGGAGAACAGATCTTGAAGAATGCCTGCAAGGAAGCTCAGTTCCAGAAGGCCAGGACTGATTTGTATCTGAAGGAGAGTCAGGCAAGGTGGGTCAGGATCACCGAAGCCCGTACTCAGGAGGACAAAAGGACTCAGGATAAGATTGAGCAGCTGGAAGCTAGTGCGAAAGAGCAACAGGGAGCCCTGGCAGCAGCCCAGAGAGAGATCGCAGAATTGAAGATTAGAGCTGGTGTAAAGAGGTCAAAGGACCAGAGTCAACACAAGAGGCTAACTGTAGCTGTTACTACCAGGAATCTTCTCATCAGGAACCTCACGGAGCGTCCAGCTGATCCTGTGACTGAAGCACTTCTCAAGGAAGTTCAGGAGGACGAGTTTGGTCTTGGTGTCTGACTTTTGCTTGTTGTTGCTTTCATTTTATTGTACTTTTCATTTTCTTATGTTGTATTTTTGACCCCTCAGAGGGCATGTATTGTAAGAAGAAACAGACTATGTATCATTTACTTTTTGTAATATATGTGTGGGTTTTGTTCATCTGATTTCTTCCAAAGCAACATCACAAGCATCTTTCTCAAGGGTCTGGAAAGGTTAAAACCAAGTGCCAAGCCGGATACCTTGGAAACAAATAAGCATACTGCATTGCATACTAACCCTTTGTTTTGTTTTGTAGGTTTTTGTTTTATTGCTACTAACTCTGTTGTGACTTCAGGAACTATTGCTCGACGTCGAGGGTTTCCACTCAACCGTCCACACAGATATCCCACCCGCAACAATCTTCCGGGCATACAAATGGACCAAGTACAGCAGGACCTTACAGAGGTCAGGACTCAAATGGCCAATGAAAGGCTAGAAATGAGGAATCAGATGACACAGTTTATGGAGGTGATGAATAATATGGCTCAAAGCCAAGAGAGGTTAAGAGCACTGGTAGAGGGGAGGAATCAGGAAGACCATCATCCAGGGACTGCTGGGACAAGAAACAATGAGAGAGTCCAGCCCCATGTTAATCCCCCAGTCTTTGGACCCCACCTGCATCCAGAGATCAACATCCCTGCTAATGTGCAGGGGACTGCCACAGCAGGTAGAGTACTACAAGAAGACCCCCAGGAAGATCAGTTCACAGTGATGGGAGTTGGGGAGGAAGCCTATGACAGAAGGCTAGATGAGATTGCTGAGAAACTAAGATCCTTGGAGTCCCAGAATTCTTTGGGCTTTGATGTTATGGACATGGGTCTAGTGGACGGGGTCAGGATTCCCCACAAATTTAAACCACCATGCTTTGAGAAGTATAACGGAACTTCCTGTCCCCGGACCCATTTACAATCCTTTCTGGGGAGGCTGAAGGCATATACCATGGACGAAAAGCTATGGATGTTTTATTTTGAGGATAGCTTAACTGGAGCTTCGAGGGAATGGTACTCTCACCTGACTAGAGCAACCATTAGATGCTGGAAGGACCTGGCTGAGGCCTTTATCAGACAGTATCAGTACAACTTGGATATGGCCCCCAACAGGACCCTCCTGATGGGAATGTCACAATCATCCAGGGAAAGCTTCCGGGAGTATGCTCAAAGGTGGAGACAGCTTGCTGCTGCTGTCCAGCCACCCATGTCAGAGAGGGAGATGGCTGATATGTTTATGAACACCCTCCAAGGGACATACATTGACAGGCTAGCTGCCTTTTCCTCCACTAGCTTTGCTGATGTAGTCATAGCCGGGGAGAGAATCGAGAGCCTGTTAAAGATGGGAAAGATTTCTGACAACGGTGCGAGCTCATCCAGCAACTCAAGAAAGCCTTTTGTAGGTCCAAGGAGAACTGGTGAAACCAATGCTATCCATACCAGCAGAGGCAGACCCCAATATGTTCATAGGTCTGTGGCAGCAGTCACCATTCCCGCTCCAATTCATCCTCAACCAGCTTATCAACCTCAGCAACAAAATTATCAGCAACAAACTCAGTATCCTCCTTAGAGAAATTATAACAACACCAACACCAACAACAACAATCAACAAAGACCATTTCAACAGAGACCTTCTCAGGCCAATAGGGTGATCGATCCGATCCCTATGCCCTATGCCACATTATTGCCACAACTCCTAAAACTCAACCTGGTTGAGCTAAGGACGTTGGCACCTCCAGATCCTACCAGTCTACCCAGAAATTATGACGCCAGCGCCAGATGTGCTTTTCACTCAAATGCACCTGGCCATAGTACGGAGAAGTGCAGAGCCTTGCACATGAAGGTACAAGACTTGGTAGACTCCAAAGCTCTGAACTTTGCACCACCACCAAATGTTAACAAGAACCCGATGCCACACCATGGTGGTCCCAGAATCAATGCTATTGAAGAAGACAAGCCGTCTTACTTGATAACCAGTGTGGGTCAGATTCGGACACCCTTGGTGGAAATTAAAGCTCAACTCCTTGAATGTCAAATATTCCCGGGATGCGAGCTAGGGTGTGCTTATTGCAACATTTCAGTGAATGGCTGTGATAACTTGAGGGATGGCATAGATGGCCTTATCCAGAGTGGCTTGCTTCAAATCACAACATCAATACCTACCAACCCAGCAATCTCCTTAACCACAGTTCCAGAATCGTCTACAACTGCAACAACCATTGTTCCAAACAACTTTTCAGTTTCATCAACAAATGCTTCATCTGTTACTTCAACGGACCGAATATCAGCAAACATCCCTTCTACAACTTCAGCACCCCTTCATTCAGAGTCTCCTACAACAACAACACCCATCCTTCCAACAATGTCTCCTACAACATCAGCAACAAACAATGCAAGTGTCTCAACAGTTACAATCTATTATGATCCTGCAAATGATTCCGCCCACAACTCACAAAATGCCACTCCTACCAGAGCACCAGTCACAATATACTATGATCCACAGACTATCACGGTCCCTTCTGCAGCTGCCATCAGTCCAGTCACTATCACAGTGCCTGGGCCAGTACCTTATGAAAGCAGTAATGCCATTCCTTGGCATTACGGCTCTGATTTATACTGCGAAGGACAGAAAGTCACTTTCGAATCATCAACTTCTTCACCACAAGTGGACAATGTGGGGGGAGGCGGAGGCTTCACTCGAAGCGGACGTCTCTTTGCCCCGCAAATTCAAAGACCCACTGCTGAAGCAGAAGCTGCTGCCAAGGCAAAAGGGAAGAGCATGGTGCAAGAAGAGCAGGTTGTTAGAGAAGCTTTAAAAACACCTTTTGATCAAGAAGTTGATGAATTCATGAGAATCATCAAGAAAAGTGATTACAAGATAGTGGACCAGCTTCACCAGACGCCTTCCAAGATCTCCATTCTATCATTGCTTATGTGCTCCGAGGCTCATCGGAACGCACTACTAAAAGTCTTGCACGCAGCTTATGTGCCGGAAGAGATCACGGTCAATCAGTTGGAAGCTGTGGTTGGAAAAGTTAATGCTAGTAATGGACTAGGATTTACCAACACTGATTTGACTACGGAAGGCCGCAATCACAACAAGGCTTTTCACATTACCATGGAGTGTAAGGGTGCAGTTCTCTCACATGTACTGGTAGACACAGGGTCATCCCTCAATGTCTTGCCTAAAAAAGCCCTTGTGAAGCTGGAATATGAAGGATTGGCATTACGACCCAGTAACTTGGTAGTAAGAGCTTTTGACGGCTCTAAGAGATCAGTTCTGGGAGAAATTGAGTTGCCTATAACGATTGGCCCACAAACTTTCAAAACGACCTTCTACGTGATGGACATTCAGCCTGCCTACAGCTGTTTGTTGGGTAGACCATGGATTCATGCCGCTGGCGCAGTTACATCTACCCTTCACCAGAAGTTAAAATTCGAGTGGGAGGGCCAGGTCGTTACTATTTGTGGAGAGGAGGATATTTTTGTTAGCCATCTGGCTACATACAAATATATTGAGATGGATGGGGAGATCCACGAGACAATGAGTCAAGGGTTTGAGGCCCTGAATATTAATGAAACCTCTGCTGTACTTGGAACTTCCATGACATCCTACCAGCAAGCCCGGAGGGTTGTGGAAGAAGGGAATGCTCAAGGCTGGGGCAAACTGTTGCCTGTAGAGAAGAAAGAAGATAGATTTGGGTTGGGTTACAAACCAACTCAAGAAGATCAAGCAGAGGCTGCTAAGAAGCCCAACTTTGTTAGTGGGGGGATGCTCACCCCCGATGCTGTCAACAACTTGGAAGATGAGTCGGAAGATGAACGCAACCTGGAAAGCTGGATTCGTCCAAAAATCCCGGGGAGCCGTATCTCAAACTGGTCTTCCCAGGAAATTATAAGAGTTACTCCTGCAGAGTAATTATTATTTCCTGTATATTTTAAGCATGCATCAAGTCTTGCATCTTGCCCAAGATGACAAGACTCATTTTGTAATCGGGCCATCTGTAATTTTTGTGCAACAAGATTAATCAATGAAATATCAGACATCTTTTGCAAACGAGTCTTTTTCTTTTCCGCTCACTGTTTTTCCATTTTTCTTTTTGTACAAAAAAATAAATGGCAATGTTTTCAAAATGACAACTTTTATTTCACTTTTCTAAACAAGATTAAAATCAATCACTAAAATGAACCAACTGAACCCTTGCAGAGAGTGCCTTCCAGACCGCACCGACAACAGCACGGCTATGACTTCGTATGACTTTGACAATCCGATCAATCAAGCTGATGAAGGGGTTGAAGAAGACTACGAGCTTCCTGAAGAGCTAGCCAGATTGTTGAGACAAGAGGAGAAGGTTATCACTCCTCATCAGGAGGAGGTCGAAGCAATTAATCTTGGTACAGATGAAGATGTGAAAGAAGTTAAAATAGGGGCCTGCTTACAGGACTCAGTGAAGAAACAACTGATTGACCTGCTTCAAGAATATGTGGATGTGTTTGCTTGGTCTTACCAGGACATGCCAGGGTTGGACACCGACATTGTTATGCACAAGCTGCCTTTGAGGGAAGAATGCCCACCTGTCAAACAGAAATTGCGCCGTACTCGTCCAGATATGGCAATGAAGATCAAGGAAGAGGTGCAGAAGCAGTGGGACGCCGGGTTCCTTGCTGTAACTAGCTATCCACCGTGGGTTGCTAATATTGTGCCTGTGCCTAAGAAAGACGGCAAGGTAAGGATGTGTGTTGACTACCGGGATCTGAACAGAGCTAGCCCGAAGGATGATTTCCCATTACCTCACATTGATGTATTGGTTGATAATACGGCTCAGTTCTCGGTATTCTCCTTCATGGACGGATTTTCAGGGTACAATCAAATCAAAATGTCACCTGAAGACATGGAGAAGACAACCTTCATCACACCTTGGGGCACGTTCTGTTACAAGGTGATGCCATTCGGATTGAAGAATGCTGGTGCGACATACCAACGGGCTATGGTAACATTGTTCCACGATATGATCCATAAAGAAATCGAATGTTATGTGGATGACATGATTGCCAAGTCCCTCACTGAAGAAGACCACCTGGTAAATCTGCTGAAGCTATTCAAGCGTCTGAGGAAGTACCAACTAAAGCTGAATCCCAACAAGTGCACATTTGGGGTGCGATCTGGTAAGCTGCTGGGTTTTATCGTAAGCGAAAAAGGGATTGAAGTGGACCCTGATAAAGTCAAAGCCATTCAAGAAATGCCTGCACCGAAGTCTGAAAAAGAAGTTCGAGGGTTCTTGGGTCGATTGAACTACATTTCTAGGTTCATATCTCACCTTACAGCAACCTGTGAACCCTTGTTCAAGCTGTTAAGAAAAGAGCAGACGGTCAGGTGGAATGAAGACTGCCAGAGGGCTTTTGACAAGATCAAAGAATACCTGCAAGAACCACCAATCCTTATGCCTCCAGTTGAAGGAAGACCTCTGATAATGTATTTGACAGTATTAGAAGAGTCAATGGGGTGTGTGCTGGGCCAACATGACGAGTCTGGTCGAAAAGAGTATGCAATATACTACCTGAGCAAAAAGTTTATCGACTGTGAACAGCGTTATTCACTGCTCGAGAAAACTTGCTGTGCTTTAGCGTGGGCTGCTCGCCGACTGAGACAGTATATGTTGACCCACACTACTTTATTGATCTCAAAAATGGACCCAGTCAAGTACATTTTCGAGAAGCCAACTCTTATCGGACGGGTTGCAAGATGGCAAATGATTCTCACAGAATACGACATTCAGTACACATCTCAGAAAGCCATCAAGGGCAGTGTATTGTCTGAATATCTTGCTGAGCAACCTATTGATGACTACCAGCCTATGATATTTGACTTCCCTGATGAAGACATCATGTTCATAAAAGCAAAAGATCATGAAGAGCCTGTTCACACTGAAGGGCCTGACCCGGAGGAAGAATGGACTATGATGTTTGATGGGGCTGTTAATATGAATGGTCGTGGTGTTGGTGCAGTACTCATTACACCTAAAGGAGTTCACATGCCTTTCTCGGCAAAGCTCACCTTTAACTGCACTAACAACGAAGCTGAATACGAAGCTTGCATTATGGGTCTTGAGGAAGCCATTGACCTCAGGATCAAGACTTTAACTGTATTCGGAGATTCAGCTCTGGTAGTTAATCAAACCAACGGCAAATGGTACACACACCAGGATCATCTGATACCTTACAGGGATTATACAAGAAGGTTATTGACTTTCTTCACAACAGTCAAGCTTGAGTATATCCCTCGGGACGAGAATCAGTTTGCAGATGCCCTGGCTACCATTTCATCTATGATCAAAGTTCAAGCTGCCAACTTTGTACCTCAGATTTCAGTGTCCAGACTTGACAGGCCAGCATAAGTGTTTGCAGCAGATGTTGTTAAAGATGATAAGCCTTGGTTCCATGACATCAAGTGCTTCTTGGAGGATCAAACATACCCGTCTGGGGCATCTTCCAATGATAAGAAGACTTTGAGAAGGCTTGCTGGTAGTTTCTTTCTGAACACTGATGGTTCCCTGTACAAGAGAAACTTTGATATGGTACTCCTCAGATGCGTTGATAGGGCAGAAGCAGACTTGTTAATGCACGAGGTACATGAAGGATCCTTTGGTACCCATGCAGGAGGGCATGCCATGGCTAAGAAATTGCTAAGATCATGCTATTACTGGATCACAATGGATGCCGACTGTTGCGCCTACGCCAGAAAATGCCATAAATGCCAGATCTATGCAGATAAGGTGCATGTGCCTCCCAATCCTTTGAACATAATGTCTTCACCATGGCCCTTTGCTATGTGGGGCATTGATATGATTGGCAAGATTGAACCGACCGCTTCAAACGGCCACAGATTCATCCTGGTAGCCATTGACTATTTCACCAAGTGGGTTGAAGCAGCCTCATATGCCAACGTTACAAGGCAAGTGGTAGCCAGATTTCTGAAGAGAGATATCATCTGTCGATACAGAGTTCCCGAGCGAATCATTACTGATAATGGTTCCAACTTAAACAACAAAATGATGGCAGAGCTGTGTCGGGACTTCAAGATCCAACACCATAATTCTTCTCCTTACAGGCCAAAGATGAACGGCGCTGTTGAGGCAGCTAATAAGAATATCAAGAAGATTGTGCAGAAGATGGTAGTTACGTACAAAGACTGGCATGAGATGCTACCATTTGCCTTGCATGGGTACCGCACGTCAATCAGAACATCCACTGGGGCAACACCGTATCAGCTTGTGTATGGTATGGAAGCAGTCCTACCGGTTGAAGTTGAACTACCCTCCCTACGGGTACTGATGGATGTTAAGCTAGACGAAGCAGAATGGGTCCGGTCCCGATACGAACAACTGAGTCTGATTGAAGAGAAAAGATTGGCTGCAATCTGTCATGGGCAGTTGTATCAGAAAAGAATGAAGAGAGCCTTCGATCAAAAAGTCAGGCACCGAGAGTATCAAGTAGGCGACCTTGTACTGAAAAGAATCCTCCCTCCTCATACAGACCACAGGGGCAAATGGACTCCAAACTATGAAGGACCATTTGTAGTAAAGAAAGTGTTCTCTGGTGGAGCACTGATGCTCAGCACCATGGATGGTGAAGATTTCCCGTCCCCTGTGAATTTAGATGCAGTTAAAAAATACTTTGCATGAAAATGACCCGCTGGACACAAAAATAGAATGTAAGTCCAGGCAAAAATAGGGCATCCCGGCGAGTCAAAAACAGAATAAAAGACTCGGGCAAAAATAAGGGAAAATAAAACAAAAAAATGTACACCCGCTGAGTTGAAAAGCCGCATTGGACAGCTCAGGCAAAAATGGGTATCCCGATGGATTGAAAACCCGAAAGGGAGATCCATGCAAAATAAGGGAATAAGCGAACAATTGCATTCTGAATTCGTCTGTATCACCTGCAACTTGGTAAACCTCGAAAGGATCAAGCTTCTGTCAGAATCAGCCTTCTTCAGAAAACGAGACGAGAAGAACGTCAAAAGTCATACGAGTCATAGCAAGAGGGGGAGCTCCTTGAAAGCGCCGTCAACATTGCCAGCATTTTGTTTCTCAATTTGTAACAATCTCCTCATTTCAGGAGATATGTTTCTTTGACTGTATCTTGCCAATTCAGGGCACTTGGATTAATAAAAATAGATTTTCAGTCAAGTTTCACCTCGAACACTTCACTTTATTTGCAAAGAATGTCTGATATCTTTAAAATACTGATTGCATAAATACAGATGTTTTTCTCCTAAACTACGTGCTTGTAGGAAATATACTTACTCTCGAGAGTGTCTCACTCCTATGACGAAATCCGGTAATGGGTGCCTCGGGACACTTGTACGTTTCTCTGTCTTTGCAGGATTGCAGGTATTCAAAAGCGCAACATGGGGCGTGAAAGCTTCATCCCAGCAAGCTGGCAAATCAACACTCACTCAGTCTTAGCAGTCAAGGTGTTTTCTCCCCAACTGAGTTATCACTTGTTGCTTCTCCCAGCCGAGTTGCCAATCATTCTTCCCCAGCCGAGTACAAAAGCCAGGGAACCATCTCCCCACAGAGTTTCAGCCTCTATCCAGAAGAGCAACACATGAAGGAATCACAACAGAGTGACGAAAGCTTCTGCAAACCCCAGTTGGGTCCCTCATTACAAGAATATGTCTATCAGTGACTTATCTTCCCAAGCAAATACATCGCATCAGATCTACCAATGATCTCATCCCCAGCTGGAATGTCCACTTCAAGTAAGATCGACCAAAGATCTTCACAGCAACGGGATCCGAATTCCGGATCGGTATCTTTTGCATAATCATAGCATTCGCATCATATTCACCAAACAAAGCGTAGCATTCCGTTTAATGCGGAGCATTACGGCAAAAATCAAGCATATAGCATAATCATAGGTCATGATCTGAATCAAACACTTGTGAATATTATCAACTCATCAACAATATGCAGAATCCATCCCTGATTCCCCAGCAAAAGCAGTTGCCTCACATTCACAAACATCAGTATATACTCCTTGTGGCACCCGTCCGTGTCATATCCCCAGCAGGAAGCCAAAGACATCCTCTTTGCACTCACAAATACTTATATATATATACTTTTCCTTGACATCCGTCCGTGTCACTTTTCCCAACACAGTAACATAAACACTTTGTGTATCAGATATTTGTTTATACTATGCTCTTCTCCTTTTGATACTCGTCCGTGTCACTCTCCCCAACAGTTTAAATACCTGTCTATACATCACTCATACTTTCTACTCATTACTTATACAGATACTCGTCTGTATCTTGTATACACCATTTATATCCCCACAGATTCGACACTTGTCCGTGTTCTTTGTTAACCAGTTGGTGCTCGTCCGTACCATCATCTCAGAACATGCGTCAAGCGTTTGTTTCTACATGATACTCGTCCGTATCACAGTCTTAAGGATGCTCGTCCGCATCTTTAATCCATACACCATGTCTTCTTGAATGTAGATACTCGTCTGTGTCTACTATTCCCCAGAAGAATTCTTTCAGATTCAACACTCGTTCGTGTTCCTTGTTAACCGGTTGATACTCGTCCGTATCATCATCTCTGAACATGTGTCGGTATTTGTTTCTACCTGATACTCGTCCGTATCATAGTCTTAAGGATGCTCGTCCGCATCTTTAATCTATACACAATACCAAACACTTATGCCTTTTATTTCTTGGATGTAAACACTCGTCCGTGTTTACTATTCCCCAGTAAAACAATTTTCTTTTTATCTGACATTCGTCCTATGTCATGATAAACCCTGAGAGCAGCCGTCCCCTGCTAGGTGGTCGTCCTCCACCTCTTGATGGTCGTCCTCCATCATGCTCATCCGATGGCCGTCCCCATCGTTGACCTTTTATCCGACATTCGTCCTATGTCGTGATATTGAGCAGCCGTCCCCTGCTAGGTGGTCGTCCTCCACCTCTTGATGATCGTCCTTCATCATTTTATCCAATGGCCGTCCCCATTGTTGATTTTGGTTATCTGACACTCGTCCTATGTCATGACAAACCTTGAGAGCATCCGTCCCCTGCTAGGTGGTCATCCTCCACCTCTTGATGGTCGTCCTCCATCATGCTCGTCCGATGGTCGTCCCCATCGTTGACCCTTTTATCCGGCATTCGTCCTATGTCGCGATATTTTCGGCAGCCGTACCCTGCCAGGTGGTCGTCCTCCACCATAGATGACCGTCCCTCATCTTAACCCCAACAGAGCAGCCGTCCCCTGCTAGGTGATCGTCCTTCACCTTTGATGACCGTACCTCATCATCTGTTTATTCCATTTATTCTTTAACCCGATGGCCGTCCCCGTCGTGGTCCCTTTTCTTTTTAGCCCGATGGCCGTCCCCATTGTTGGTTGCTTTGCTTTATGAACTTGATGGCCGTCCCCATCATTTTTCATTAATCCCCAGAGAATCTTACAGCTTTACTTGATGGCTGTCCCCATCATAATCCCTTTTATCCCTTGCATGTCGGCCGTCCCCGTCATTGCTCTTTACCCAGCAGTCGTCCTCTGCTCGACGGTCGTCCTCCGTCGCCTACACTTTACAATATACTTTATTTTATTTTACAATCTATATCCCTTTTCTTCTTCATTCTGTGAGTGCAAATTTTGGACTGTCTTTGGTATTCAACCACAAGTTATCTTGTTTGCCTGTTAAGCCGTCACTTACATCCTGCACAGCTAACTCATGTTTGAATAGGGGCAGCTGTAAACACCCCAAATTTGCCCTCACCCATTCACACCATGGCTTGTGATCATTCTAATATGCATAATCTCAATCATAAGATCTCATATCCCATTTTTTGATTCACTGCATAGATTCAAAGTCATCTGCATCTAGGGTTTGTGATCTGAGCAATCCAAAAGCTTCTTGAGCCACTACAAAGGCCATCAATCACTTCAAAGGGGTCCATGTGTGTTCAAGTATCATATTATATCCTCTCAAATTCAATAATGCCAAAGAATCACAAGAACTGGGATTTGTATGGAAGCAGAGCCAGACTTGACTACACAGATGACCTAGAATTAGGGTTTTGGTTTCAGAGGCCATAACCCCAAATTTTTTGGTCATTCTTGTTTCTATTGGTCTCTATATGGTGTAGGGAGTATGCATATCAATTTTCATGAAGAAATCCCATGGGGAAGTCATCTGATCAAGAGTTGACTTTTCAAGCAAGTCAGTGCAAAATCAGGGCATCTGAGGCCCCCAATGACCCAACCAAAGGGTGTTCTTCATCATTTTGATTGTATATGATCTTTATTTGATCATAGAAGAGGTTGTAAGTTCACAAAATTGGAGAATTTCAAGTTTTTGCAAAGTTGACTTTTTGGACAAGTTTGACTTTTAATGAAAATGTCATTTTAAGCAACTTTTTCAACCCTTACTTTTTGATTCAAGAAAGCTTCAAATGGAAAAACTTTGGTCATGAAAGTTGTAGAATAGATCTTTCCCTTTTCAAAAAGTACAAGAACTTGACCTAATTCATTTTGGATCAAAAGTTATGGCTCATCAAAGTTGGAAAAAATCACTAAATTTCAAGTTATGCACCAAATGGAAAACTTGCAAATTCTTGTACCAAGGCAATTTGTGACTTCTAATTGATGTCAAACCTTTACACAAACATCACACATGCCCTAAAATCAGAATTGGCCCAAGGGGATTCTCATTCATTTGCCTTGAATTTCACATTTCCATAAGGTATTTTCCATAAGAGTGCAAAGAGGGATTCTTGGCAAAATCATCTTCTCATGAGTTATGTGATCACTAGTTGATTTCTATGCATTGCCATGACCAAATGAAACATTATGCAACAAAATTCAGCAAGAATCATCTCATGTACATAACACAAAATCACAAGAAAGCACAAGTGGGCAAGTTGCAAGATCTAGCATAGCTCATGATCCACATGCTGCAGACATTCACAAGCAATCTAAGGGTCATCCTTGACTCAAGCTGAGGCAAGACAAGCCCTTAGACAGTTGCTGCCATAGCCCATGCTGCAAGTACCAATCACATTAACTTTTTTGCCAAAACCCCCATACTCTTGGAACAGTGAGCAGCCACCTCTACTGACCTGCTCCACAGGCTACTCATACATTGTGGGAGTGTTATAGCAAGACATTGGCCATTGAAACAAGCCAGAACACAGCCTTCACAAAAACTGTCAAAGAACTTCTCTTCTTCGAATCTCCCTCTCCAGCCATCAAACACCCAATTTCTCTTCACCAATGAATCACACACACTCAAGAGAACCAAAATCCACCATTGAAGTAGTTTGAAACTTCACAAATCCTGACTGTGGAATCTGCTGCACCAGAACACTTCTTCTCAAATCAGCCATCCACAAGAACTTTGAAGCATCTCATTGAGTTCAAGAGGGTCAAAGAAGTTCATTTGCACAAGTGGGAGACTCTGGAAGCTCACCATTGAAGCTTTCCAGCTCAGGTATGGCCATGAACTTTTTCTCACAGAGCTTGCATTTCATGTTATAAATTGATAGTGTATGTCTTGCTGGTTATGGGGATGTCCTTAGATTTGAAAATAGTGAAGAAATGAGTATTTTGTTGCACTCTGAAATTTTACCCGTGAATCTTGTTGGCTTCGATTCTCACTGATCTTGAATGATAAATTTAGTTTGAGGGGTGATTTGAATGGGGTTTGGGTAGAGGAACATTTCCCTGCTTTCAATTTGATGAATGGTGGCCTGAATCAAGATCTAGGGTTTTCAACCCGCCGGAGAAGATGACCGGAGCTTCCCTCCGGTCACCTGAAAGTACTTAACCCTAATCCTTGTAATTAAATGATGTTTGAATCTAGTGCGTTGGATCCATTGACCTAGGTTGACTGGCGCGCGTTTGTGTGGCCCAGATGCATCCCCAGAAACCCTAATCTTCATTAACTTAATTAATCCTATTTAATTAATTCATAAATCAGAAATTAGGAAGTTTGAATGTAGACCATTAGATTGCGCGCGCAGTCAACATTCCTTTTCCCAGAATCCATCCTGACCTTCCATTGTGATTACTTTTCATTTTCTTTAATTTTTATTCCATTTATTTTATATTTCTTTCTCCATTTTATTAAAAATAGCAAAACCAATTTAAAAATTCTGATTTTTTTTATACAAGCTTTTATTTAATTTCAGAAACCAAAAATATTTTTATTTTTATTTTTTGCATTCAGAAAATATTTTTGAATATTTAAAAGTTTATTTTTAATTAATTAATGAGGATTAATTAATTAAAAATACTTTTAGGTATTTAAAAATCACCAAAAAATTCATGAAACATTTAAAAACATTTAGAAACATTGTCCAACCCTCAAACCAAATTTCTTTTTTGATCTTGATGCATTTTGATAATTTTTCATGGAATTAAAATCCTTTTAATGCATTATTTTGATCCAAACTTCCAAAAATCATTTCTGCCTAACCATTGAGAGTTGGACCTTGATTCTTTTTGCATTGCATTTTGTTTAGCATGTAGTATGTGAGATTAAATGGGCATGATTTGATCTTTCATTTTCCATTTGTTTGACATTTTTCTTGTTAAGGAACCCTAAAACCCTAGAAATCTTAGGAAATTCATAACTTTTATTAGGTTAAGAGTTGGAACTTCTCCTTTAGGCAGTGAGTTAGTATAGAATTAGGGATCCTTTGAATGCATTTTCAATTTTTTATCTTGATGTTTGCTTCTGATTTTGGTTTTTGTTTGAGGCATTGATCATAAACCCTAATTTGGGCTTCCATATGTATCCATCTTGCATTTGCATTCATACCTTGACTTGCCATAGCATTTTGTGCATCCATTTGATTCATTTGACATATTAAGACATTTTGAAAGCATGTTTGATCATTGCCTCTTGCATTTGCCATGTTGTATGCCATATGCATTTCATAACTTTTCATGAATGTTCATGGTTCTTAACTTGTTTCATTTGCATCCATAAGCCTGTATGATCATCACCATGCCTTGTTTCATGTTTGTATCATCCCATAACATCATTATCATCATGAATGTGCTTCTGGTTTTGATTTTCATCATGCCATTGCATCTCATTTTGCATTGCATTTCATTTCTTTCACTAACATTTCAGGTGGTAAGTTGTTTGAGAAGTGAATTTGCCTTCACTTCTCATAATCTCTTTTCATCTCTCTTATGCATCATTTCTGCATTTCATCTTGTGCTTTGGATTGAGCTTGCTCATTCTTCTTCTTCTTACTTTCTTTCTTCAAGTGACTTGTCTTCTTAAATGAAGCAAGTTACTTTGCTTCTCCTGATCCTTTCATCTGCTTCCTGGTGGTTCTTCTGAAGTTAAACCTCACAAACCTTAGGAACAACCAAGCATGACAATGATTAGGGTTTTGATTAGTCCCCCCATTTAGTTTTGCCTTTGTGTCTCTTTGAGTCTTCTCTTCTCACCTCATAATCAGGGACTAAACCCTAAAGGCTTTAAGGCTTTGTGATCAAGCTTATGCCTGCATCCTTCTATTAGGATGGAGTGTATAACTTTAATCCTAAGTGTTAAACCCTTAATGTGTTTAAATCCTTTAATCAACTCACTTAATAATCATCAAGACATCACACTTGTAACTTGGGCCTTGCATTAGGGTTCTAATTCTTCCTTAATTGGTTAAGAAGGACTAACCCTAGTGTTAATGGACAAGTCCCCCTCAAGTTGTCTTATTAACCCTAAAAAACATTTCATCATCATATCATTCAATAAAATCCACTTAATCAAAGGTTTGTTTTGTCATGATTTTAATCCCTAATCATGGATTAAGTTGAGGAGCTTTCCTCAGCTTAAACATTCTCATCTATTATCCTTCTATTAGGATGGTGTAATGAGTCTGTTTAATCCCTGATTATGGCTTAATCTCATTACTCAACACTAAACAAAAACACCAAAAACATCTAAATAATCACAAGTAGGTTAATGATCTTAATCCTACACCAAAGGTGATTAAGTGTGAGAAGCTGACTTCACACTTAAGGTATTCTCATTACCCCTAACCAGAGGGAAGATGTGATGAGTTTACTAAATCCATTGGTTTAGGCTTAAGCTCATTAATTTATGACAAACTTTCAAAAGCAATAAAAGACTGAAAACCCAAAAACAAACAATAATCGTCTCCTCCGGGATTCTTTTCTCACCTCATTCACTCACAAACGAGAACTTGCTTCTTCCGTCTAATGCAAGACAGTTTGCACCTGAGCCAGACAGGTCATACACTTGAGCATAGACAAGCAAGCAGTTCACAAGTCAATTTATCTTTCAGTCTCTTTGGGTCGAACTACGGTGTTCTGACTTCCTCATTGCACGAGAGGATACGTAGGCATAACCTAACGGTTATCGAACAAAAGTATCTGTATATTCCCCCTCCTTCTAGCATTACTCTTTAGCCTCATTATCATGAACATTTCATTTTTGTTCTTACACTGACACTGTATATATCACATTTCACTAACCCATACACTGACACCTGTACATTTTCTTCCAGCCTCTTTTACACACAAATTGCACTGACACTACCCCTTCAAAACACAAATCTTTTAAGCGTGGATCCCGTCGAGTACGACGGACAATCTGGGTGCTAATACCTTCCCAGGTTGTAACCAACCCCCTTTCTCAGTCTCTCTGGTTTGCAACCGTCTTATCCATATCTTTTCTAGGTCTATGCAGCATTGCCTTTCCTCCGGGATAAAAATGCCTAGCTGGCGACTCTTTTCATTCCCTGTGAGTTCACTCCTGTGTGTTCTCACATCCCCCTTTCGCCGATCATTCGCGTCTGTACCCCATTTGACCCGGCTTCATTTGGTGGGAGCGACACTACCCGATAGGATCCCCTCGGTCTCCCTTCGTTGTGATCCATGATCTCAGCAACATTGAAATGTCCCTTATTGTGGTTAAACACGGTGACCACATGTGTGTTAGATTTGGATGCTTCGTCTTTTATGAATGTCATAGAACTATCGCTGAACACTTGACCAGACTGTAGGATTGAACTCCACTTTGAACGCTTGGTGTCAAAAAGTGCTTCGAGCCTAAAGTAGGTTGACCTCACCAAAGCGGTTATCGGTAGGTTGCGGATTCCTTTGAAAATAGAGTTCATTGATTCCACGAGATTTGTTGTCATGTGACCCCAGCGTTGTCCTTTGTCGTAGGCCCTGGTTCACTTATCCAAAGGAATCTGGTTTATCCATCTGAACGCATCTTCATTTGTCAGTCTGATTTCGTCACGATAATGTTTGAATGACGGTTCGGTTAATGAGTACCCTGCATTCACGACCTTCTTCCGCAATGTCTTGTCTTTGATCTCTCTCATGAAGTTTTGCGCGATGTGTCTAATACAATAGACATGTGTTGAAGGCGGTTCCTGCCAGCCGTTATCAACATTCTTCCATGCACTCTCAATTGATGCATGTCTGTCCGAAATCAAACATAAGTTAGACTGGGGAGCCACGTGCAAGCGAAGATTTTTAAGGAAAAAACTCCATCCCTCGGCATTCTCTCCCTCGACTATAGCGAATGCAATTGGGAAGATATTGATGTTGTCGTCCTGTGCCACTGCCATCAATAGAGTTCCTTTGTATTTGTCGTAGAGCCATGTTCCATCAATTTGGATTATAGGCTTGCAGAAGGAAAAACCCTTTATACATGGGTCAAAAGCCCAAAAGAGTCGGTGGAATATGTCATTTCCACTAACACAATGACTTTCCGAAGTATACGCCGGCAAGGTCTCAAGGATGACAACGGTCCCTGGTGCATAGTGCTTTAGTGCCAGTAAAAACTTTGGGAGTTCTTTGTACGAGTCCTCCCAATTTCCGAATACAACGGCAACAACCTTAGTTCTAGCAATCCATGCTTTCCTGTATGATGGAGTATAATTGTGCTTCTGTACTATGTGCTTAATTATCGTGCTGACCTTTACCAAAGGATCGTCGGCAACGATTGATAGGATATCGTTGCATATTAGCTGAGAGCTTAGTTGCCGATGATCCTGCAATGAGTTGGTTATTACACAAGTATGCTTCGGTCCCATAGAAGCAACCTTTCAATCTTCACTTCTCTTTTTGTATGATGCTGTCAATCGAAACAGACACGCCACGTTACGACAACGTATCATATATAGTGTAGGATTCGTTCGGTCGACCTTATAATCAACTGATAAATCCATGTGGTAAAATTTTATAGCTCGAACGCATTCTTCTTTTGTTCGAAAATGGTCGCCCTCCTTTAATGCACCTTGTCTTTGTGGATATGGATCATAAAATATGTCTGAAGATGGGCCTTCACTTCCCAAGTTCAAGTTTGTCATGTGTGGCGGAGGACGATATACATGACTGGCCGGGACCTCGTCTTCATTGACCATTTCATCAACCACTGCCTCCTCTTGTTCCTCGTCCTCATTAACAACATCGACTTCAGCCAAATCATTGTCAGATTCGAAGAAGACTTGCAAAGGATCAATGGTCTGAGACATTTGTTGTTGGTGAAGCGTAACATAGAGATCGATATCATTGAAACCAGAATACTCATGGCTTAGAAACATAGTACGAACACTTTCGTCATCAGATATAGTTAATTGAAAATACATGACCTGGTTATCCTCATAGAATACTGGATTTTTGTAAGTAATGACGTCCACTGGACCACGCTGCATTTTGTTTTCCAATCTCTTTTTTAGATGAGCAAAATTGGATTGTCGGGTAACCTCGGTGTTACGAAAGTTGAAACCAGAATGGTTACATTCAAATATTTCGCCATTTATATGGGCGTTGATCATATACTGGGGTAATTGAGACATAGTTCTTATACAAAGACACTTTTAGATACGAAAATGTTTTGCAGTTTATGGTACAATGAAGATATGAAAATAATCTATAAATAGTAAAGTCAAGAATTATTTTATGGATATATTTACTGTTCTGAATTAATGTGTACTAGTTGTCTCATAGGCTTATCTCCTGTACCTATAGGGTTATCTTCTCCACATATGTCTTATCTTCTGCACATATAGGTTTATCTTCTTAATAAGTAAACCCTAACTCTTATATATATATATATACACACATATATATATATATATACATATATATATATATATATATATATATATATATATATATATATATATATATATATATATATATATAAGTTAGGGTTTACTTATTAAGAAGTATATATATATATATATATATATATATATATGTATGTATATATTACCTTAATTAAACCCTAACTAACTAAACTAACTTAGTTAAACCCTAACTAACTAAACTATCATAATTAAACCCTAACTAACTAAACTATCTTAATTAAACCCTAACTAACTAAACTATCTTAATTAAACCCTAACTAACTAAACTAACTTAATTAAACCCTAACTAACTAAACTAACTTAATTAAATCCTAACTAACTAAACTAACTTAATTAAATCCTAACTAACTAAACTAACTTAATTAAACCCTAACTAACTAAACTAACTTAATTAAACCCTAACTAAACTAAACTATCTTAATTAAACCCTAACTAACTAAAGTAAGTTAACTAACTAAACTAACTAAATGAATTAAACTAAACCTAACGTGTATAAACACGTTCGCCAAATCAATTGGCTAACCAAGGCTGAATCAAAACCTATTCGCCAATTGGATTGGCGAATCCTTACACACGTTCGCCAATCAACATGGCTACTGATCAAACCTGCTAAAGCTGAGAAATCCAGAGGAGATTCGTGCTTGGTTTCAATGTTCTGACTTCCTGCCATGGTCAAGATTCAGAGATTCCATTGAATGCATGTTGGTGATCCTTCAACACATGCATTCGCCAATCAGAATGAAGATGAGGAATCCACAACTAAGCTGTTGAACCAATCAGAGAACATGCAACAAAGTTATTGTTTGAATTTGCCATATGGTGTGGCGAATGAGTGTAATTGTTTTTGTTGAATTCGCCACATGGTGTGGCGAATATGTACAAGTTGTTTTTGTTTCAATTCGTAACAAGTAAATGCAAATTGTTATATAAATCACACTATCAAACCTAAAATTCAAATATCACACATACACATTCTATAAATTGGTCTAGGCATAAATCACACAAACAATTCATAAATTGGTCTAGGCACAATCGAAAATATCGCGACAAAATCGAAAATGGCTTTACTAACAATGGGAGATCAACATCGAGGCACAGTCGAAAATATCGCGTCATTTGTAAGTTTTATCTTCGTATATTTTTTTACACATATATTTATATATACTTTTTACTCTTGCATATTTTAACTTATATCGAATAATATTTTTACAGAATGTACGAAGATTTCGGTGTCGGGTGCACGACTACATAGAGTTTGATCCGATCATTGAACCGTATCTACGGTCATGCGGATTTGGTGAAGTCATAAAGATGCACAACAACTCTATAGACTCAAAATTCATCTTGGCACTACAAGAGAGGTGGAGGCCAGAGACACACACCTTTCACCTACCGTTCGGTGAATGCACTGTCACATTGGAGGACGTCTACATGCTTTTGGGGTTACGTGTATCCGGCAGAGCTGTCTTTGGTAAGGTCAACCATGAAATTTCTATAGTAGCGGACTTGTTGGGTGCCCCTCTCATTGACGAGGAGCAGCCAACAAATACTCGTAGCAGGGGTTCAGGTATTAATATAGGAGTCCTTAGAGCCCACTATGCTAGTTTTATTTTAAACGAAGAATCAACCGAGTTAGAAAAAATTAAAAAAACTCGGTGTTATATTATGCTTTTATTCGGTCATTTTTTATTTCCCGACGGTACCGGAAACACATTAAATATGATGTATTTACCATTGTTGCGAAACATCAACAATGTAAATACATATAGTTGGGGTTCGGCTGTTTTGGCACATTTGTACAGTAGCCTTTGTAAAAATGCCGCAAAGGATACTTGTACATTTTTTGGTTGTGCATTTTTGTTACAAGCTTGGGGGTATTCAAGACTGCTGATGCTTGCCCCACGCAACATGAATCCATGCCCGTTCCCCTACGCAAACCAGTAAGTCTACTATTAATTTTTATTTCCAAACATATTAAATTTTAAATATTTAAATTGTTATTGTATCTAAATGCTTTTAAATCTATTGTGCTTAGCTGGTCCGATCTTGGGATGGATTATAGTTGAAATCCAAGAAGTTCCATAGTTATCGCCAATTGTTAGACCACGTGGGGATCGATCAGGTATTGTCATATATAAAAAATATCCTTTCGTTTTAATGCATATTATTCACTAAAATAATTTTCTACTAAACGAATTTTTTTTACGTAGTTCATCTGGCGGCCATATTTAGCCCTCGACCATGAGCATAACCCAGAGGATGCTGAAATTTGGACAACAAAAATACCAATCATCCGGTTCACTACGATTGAAATGCACCAAACAGATCGGGTGAAAATGCAGTTCGGAATGCAACAGGATATTCCAGGCCCTCCGACATGTTTGGGAGAATGGCATTTGAAAAGAGTAAGTGACATGTGGAATATGGAAGATTGGAGAGACTTTGCAAGGGAATTACGTCAACAATGGAGGGATCGACGTCAACATGTCCTA
The DNA here is from genome assembly GCA_963966055.1 of Lathyrus aphaca. NCBI lineage: Eukaryota > Viridiplantae > Streptophyta > Magnoliopsida > Fabales > Fabaceae > Lathyrus > Lathyrus aphaca. The sequence goes on from OZ014522.1 coordinate 237,902,407, forward strand.
ACTGACCAAGTGCTGCAAAATGTCAAACCAACTAGAGAATATTTAGTTTGGTTTAGGTCAGTTACTACGCAATAATGGGTGTCTGATAACCCATACTTGATTGACCCGCGCTCGCAGGCCGCAGCATACGTCCAACCACCAACCCCACAACATGACTACCCCACCTAATTCCAGCCATCGACTCCAAACACCCATAGACCATTCCTCCAAACACGTAACCCCTTCATGCCACAAACCCAATCACAACAACAAGAGCCTTACCAACACCAATATACCCCCGACAACCCCTTCATATCCACACCAACCTATAGCCCCCCACCTTTGTTTCGTTCTCAAAACGAGGCAATATCCTCATTTGGTCAAGCTTATCGTCCTCACCCAACCCAATCCAACCCAGCCCAACCTATCCGACCCAGCTTTGAAAACATGGGCACACAACTGAGTTACGGCAGCGCCTTTGGCAGCAACCTTCCACGTAATTGGGGACAAGCAGAATCATGGACTCAACAACAACCGCCTCCACCAAACACACAAATACAAGCGGAACCTCGACCACCTGGTGGTAGAGTTCGAAGACGGAGTCATCCCCGTGGACGTGGTACTGGGGGACAGTTAGATCGGGCGGGAAATTAGTTTTTGTACTGTCGTTGTTGGATTATTAATAATAATTTTCTTTTATATTATATTTCTCTTTCTCAGATTCTCTAATTTTCTTTTAATATAATTTTCTTTAATATTATCATTTTCTTTTATATATATATATATATATATATATATATATATATATATATATATATATATATATATATAAAAATAAGTATATATATATTTATAAAAGAAAATATATATCTATATATAAGTATAAGTATATATATATATATATATATATTTATATAAGTATAAGTATAAGTATATATATATATATATATATATATATATATATATATATATATATATATATATATATATATATATGAGTATATATATATTTATATAAGTATATATCTATCTATCTATCTATCTATCTATATATATATATATATATATATATATATATATATATATATATATATATATATATATATATATATATATATATATATATATATTTATATAAGTATAAGTATAAGTATATATATTTATATATTTATATAAGTATATATACTTATATAAGTATATATACTTATATATATTTATATAAGTATAAGTATATATATATATATATATATATATATGAGTATATATATATTTATATAAGTATATATCTATCTATCTATATATATATATATATATATATATATATATATATATATATATATATATATATATATATATATATATAAGTATATAAGTATATACCTAAACATGCACAACACACCATTTGGCGAATGCATGTATCAAATTACACTATTCGCCAAATGGTTTGGCGAATTAGTTACAAATTTTTGGATCATGCCAAATGGTGTGGCGAATTGGTGAGAAATTACACTAGTTCAACAAATGGTTTGGCGAACATGTTACCAAACTATGTTAGTTCTGTATTTTTTTTTAAAACATTGTTATTTTGGAAATTAATTTAATAAACTATGTTATTTTAAAAAAAAATTCCGGAATTTGTTCATAAAACAAATAACTAAAAATATTTCTTAATTCAGTTTTCTCTTTTCTTTTTTAAATCAGCAATGTCAAGGTTTCTTAAATAATTATAAGGGTTAAATATGTTTTTAATATTTATAAATATTTTAATTTTAGTTTTTAATTCCTATAAAAAAATGTCGAATTTTAGTTTCTATAAAATTATTTTTGTACGTAGATTTAGTCCTTGCAAAGGGATTAAAACTAGGTACAAAAATAATTTTATAGAGACTAAAACTCGACGTTTTTTTGTAGGGATTAAAAATCAAAATTGAGATATTTATAAGGACCAAAAACATATTTAAACCTAATTATAAATTTGATATTTTGTTCCAACTAAAATTAGATTTGAGGTATTATCTTAAATATATTTTAAGAAAAATAAATAAATAAATAATATTTTTATACTTATTGAGAGATATGTATTCTACCAAGAATTTAATTGAAATATACTTATAATATAGAAGAATTTAATTGAAATATACTGACAACATAAAAGAATTTTAAATAATTAATAATTAACTTTTATTTTAACCAATAATAAAAATGGATAATGTTAATGAATTGATATGTAAAACATTTTATACTAACAATACATAATAATTAATCTCTTTTACCAAATCACATTTTTATTTTTGAAATATTTATATGATATGGAAAATTTGATTCATTTTATGTGTAATTATTGGGATACCTGAAAATGCAAGAAATGCAAGATAAGGGATTTGAATTGCATTCGACATTTTTAATTCTTTCGCTTCTTATCTTTTATGTGCTTGAATGATTATCAGAGTCTACAAGGTAGATTTTGAATAGTGATGCGGAAGCATAACAGATAAGTATATCAGAGTCTGCAATACAGAAGTGTAACGCCCTATTTTTTTAATATGACTATTTATTTAATTGTGTAATCGATTATTTGTTTTATTTGAATATTTGGTGTGAATTATTAAGTTTGGTGACGTGTCGGAGGAACTTATTTGATGAAAATGTCGGTCTTATTGGATTAATCGATTTTATTGGATAAACTAGAATTAGTTATAATTTAATCGATTAAGGAAATAAAGATATTAAGAAATTACGAAGTTAGAAGGCATGGTGGTTGTAACACCCCAAAGTTGATTTTAATTATATTGATGTGTTTTCTTGTGAATTTTGATGTTTAGGAGGTATTTGATGTTTTGTGCGTTTTGAGGGTAGCTTAATATTTTAATAATTAGAATAATTAAGTATATGGGGTTTAGTTTATTATTTGAGATTAAATAAAATAAAATAAGGGAGTTAGAGGATAAAGGCATTATGGTCCTCTGGTTGAGGATTAGTGAGGGTATTTTGGAGAAAGTCTATTGAGATCTTGGGGGCAAGAGTGACAAAAGAGTAAAGAGGGTTTTGTGAACGATCATTTGGAAGCGATTGCATTTGTGGAGAGAAGGAGAAAAGCTCTGAAGAAAAGGAAAAGCTAGGGTTTGAGGATTGGAAAGAATCACGAAGAGGTTATCAAGGAAGCTTTCGGAAATTAAGGTATGAGGAGTATTTTCCTTTCGATATTATAATGTGGGAATGAAATTGGGGGTTTTGAGGTATAGGTTTTAGGGTATGGAGTTTTGTGATGAACTGAATTTTGGTGATGATTTCATGATGATTTTGATAAATATAGTGATGTATATGATGTAGTTGATGTTATTGTGAGGGATGTTGAAGTTAATGATATTTTCTGATGTAATGTTGTCGATTTATGTGTTTTGAAGGGGTTTTATCGCAGAAGGAGAAGGCTGGAAATCGCAGAAAAATTCTGCAGAATCGCGAAGCTCGCCTAGCGAGCTACAACTTGCTTAGCGATAAAAGTCAGTGAGTTGGGCGCTGAGCGAGCAAGATGACTCGCTTAGCGAGCCCTGAGAAATCTTGAAAATTTTCTTTTTTTATAAAACTGTTTTTGAGGTGATATGTTCTAGGTTGCTATGATGTTGTAGAGTTATCGTATGATACATTTTAATGGACTAAATTGAGTAGGATTAGTATAAATGATGTATGAAGAATCATCTTGATTTTTTATGAGTTGTGAAGTATGAGTGAAATTAGTAATTAATTGATGTATGAAGAATTAAATTAATTTCCTTTGAGTAAGAGGTATGATTATATGATGTGGAAGTATGATGACATGAGTTAGTATGAGGAATAATGATGTAAAATGAATGTGGATGCAATGTGTATGATGTTTTGAGGATGATGTGTATAAGTTGCGTCTTGCATTCATGGCATTGAATTATGAGGGGACTTCGGTCCTTTGGTAGCTTCAATCCCATTTGTGGATTGGAGTGATAAGATGTTATGATGTGCTCCCTTAGGATGTTTTCGGTACCACATGCATGAGGGTTGATGGCCCAGTGTCCATCCATGAGGATGTTTTCGGTACCACATGCATTACTAAGAGGTTGCATTTCATTCTAAATGACATAGCATGAGTTGCATTGATGTTGTGTAATTATGAGATGTATTTGATGTTGTGTATAAATGTGTATGGTGAATGATATTATGATATGATGAAAATGATGATTAGTATAATTGAGTTAGGGATGGTAGATTGTTGTTGTTGTTATGTTTTAAATTCTCATTTCTATATTATTTGATTGAATGTGAATTTACTCACCCTGCCTGCTTTCTGGTGATGGTCTATTATGCCAGCCTACAGATAATCAAGGTTAGCTCGGTGCGTGCTTAACTCGAAGATAGTGAGTCATCGAGTTAGTTAGAAGTAGAGTCATATTTTGTGTCCAATAACATTGGGATGGGTTTCGCTTGAGTGTTTAAGTTTTATTTGGATTAAGATGCTGGATTTTGTTTAAGTATTTTGATTAAATGATATTTGGGATAAGTTATGAGTTTTGTTTTATTAAAGATGAATTTATGACTTATTGTTTTTTGCTGCATATTTATTGAGAAAAGATTTATAGTGTTCTTCATGATTTTGTGAACCCGTGTTACGGGACAGGACTCTAAGTGATGTTTATGATTTTTTTTTATTTAAGAAGTAATGTAATGCCCTTTTAATGAGTTGTACTCTGATATATGAATCAAATTACTTAATTGTGATGAGGTAGAAAGGGTGTTACATTAGTGGTATCAGAGCAGGTCGGTCTGTCCGGTCGTGTCGTTGTCAGTCGTGCCAGTTTTTGCGTTTGAGTGTTTTGAGGTTGATTTGTTTTCTGATGTTGTTGGTGATTTGTATAATGGCTTCAAATTATGCTCTTACGGATGCGGTAGCTGCACTTGCTCAGGCTACGACACAGAACAATATTTGGGATGAGTTTCATGCTTTGGGGTTTTTTCAGAGGAATAATCCGCCTAAGTTCGAGGGTTCCCATAAACCGGAGAACGCACATAAGTGGTTGAAGGCGATTGAGAAGATTTTCAGGACTATGGCGTGCTCTGATGCTTAAAAAGTGCAATTTGGCACCCGTATGCTGGATGAAGAGGCTGAGGATTGGTGGGATAATACCCGTAAGAGATTGGAAGGAGTTGAGGCTGCGATAACTTGGAATGTGTTCAGAAGGGAATTTCTAAGTAAGTACTTTCCTGAAAACGCTCGTGGAAAGAAAGAGGTTGAGTTCTTAAAGTTGAAGCAGGGGAACATGATAGTGGCAGAGTATACTGCCAAATTCGAGAGGTTAGTGAAGTTTTATCCTCACTACAACCGTGATGATGCTGAGTTGTCCAAGTGTTTGAAGTTTGAGAATGGGCTAAGACAAAAAATCAAGCAAGCGATTGGTTGTCAGCAGATCCATAGGTATGTTGAGCTTGTGGATATGAGTAGGATATATGATGAGGATAATCGAGCTGGATCTGCTCACTATAAGCAGGTGAGTGAGAAGAGAGACAAGGGTCAGTTTCGAGGGAAGTCTTATGCAACTCCAAATGACAAGGGGAATCTGAAGGGTAATGATGAGAAGAAGCCAAGTGGGGGAGCGGGTTCCACTCCTCTCAAGTGCTATAAGTGTGGTGAAGCGGGTCACAAATCTGATGTGTGTACTGCTACTATGATAAGATGCTATAGATGTGGTAAGAAGGGTCACATGAAGAATGAGTGTACGAATGCTGAATCGACTTGTTTCAATTATGGTGAAGAGGTACATATCAATACTCAATGCCAAGAACCAAAGAAGGTTGATACTGTGACTCAGACTATTGGTAGAGTGTTCGCCTTGAGTGGATTAGATGCTCAGAAGAAGGACAACTTGATTACAGGTACTTGCTTTATTAATGATGTTGATTTGGTTGCTATAATTGATATTGGAGCTACTCATTCATTTATTTCGATTGAGTGCATGACCAAGTTGAATTTACCTTTGACTGTTATAAATGGTAATATATTGATTGAAATGCCTGTTGATGGTTCAGTTACGACTAACCGTGTGTGTTTAAAGTGTCCCTTGACCATTTATGGTAAGGATTTTTCGATAGATTTAGTGTGTTTGCCTTTGCGCCATATGGATGTTGTGCTGGGAATGAATTGGTTAGAGTTTAACTTCGTGCATATCAATTGTTATGCAAAGAGGGTAGAGTTTCCAGAGTTTGGTGATGGTGGAAAGATGATGTTTCTATCTGTGAAGAAAGTGGATGAACTTCTAGCAGATGAAGCACAGATGTTTGCTTTGTTTGCGGCGTTACAAGTGGACCGTGAACAAGTGGGTGTTGAGTTATCTGTTGTGCGAGAATTTCTTGATGTGTTTCCGGACAACATTAGTGATTTACCACCGGAGCATGAAATAGAGTTTGTTATGGATTTGGTACCAGGTACTAGTCCAGTGTCGATGGTGTAGCACCCTAATTTGTGCCCTAAGTTTTCTTCGCATGTTCATCTGCATCTTGCATGCAAACAAGAATGCACCGGTTGCTCGGTTCCTCTCGGGTTAGGTTTATGCCTCACAGGGGATCACCGTGGTTTTTAATTTCTTTATTTATTTATGTTTACTAACCATCAATCAAAATCCAAAAATATTTTGTTTTCTTTCACTAACTTTTTCAGGAAGAGGAACCATGTGAAAATGCCAAAAATAGCAGTCCTGCAGCTCGAGAAAAATTTCACAGATAAAAGTCGAAGTTGATCCGCAAATAATTCAAAATTATCTGATCAAGGATTTCCCAATTTAATTGATTCATTCAAGGAATTCCAAGGTTCATGTGTTTATTTCCATGCCTTCTTCGGCGTCCAAAAAGAATTAGGCCACAACAACCAAGCAATCACATTTGAATAAAATATTCAAATTTTAGCTTGGTTAACCGATTAACCATATACGTTAACCGGTTAACCAGTGCGAAATTTGAATATTTTATTTAAATTCAGCACCCTTAGATCATTGATATAATTGGAATATTCTAGATCCATTGGTCTTTGATTTCTCTGCATCACTTTGATCATTTCTTACCATAAACCCTCACTAATCACCACTCTTTTCCATTTCCCACCAAATTTGTAATTACCAAGCCTAATTTTAATTACCAAAGCAAGCTCCATTCCACCAAATTCCCATACCTAAGGCCTTTAAATAACACTCTAATTTCACTCATTCAATAAGCTTTGAAGAGCCAACAAATCCCTTGCAAAATACTTCCCCAAAACCAAAAATTCACTAAAGCTCTTTTTCTTTCTTTTGAAGTTATCAAGAATTCACATTGAATTCTTGAATAACTTGAGCTAAACCTTCATCCTATTCTTCTTTTTTTTCATCCATTGAAGTAGATCTAGCTTGATTTGGTCCAATTTGAAGAAGTGATTTTCGTAATTCACTCACTCCATAAACCCATATTCACCATCAACATTCAAGATGTAGATCTTTGGTGCCTTTATTTCTAGATCCTTTGGATCTTAATTTGTTGTTTGATTGCAGGGATTCCACTATATTTTGGTTTTAAAATTCGTGCAAATTTTTAGATCATGATCACTAAATATTTGAAAAGGGTTTTGAAAATGGATCATGCTGAATTTCTGCAATTTTTCTGCTACTGGTTCAGTGTTAACCGGTTAACCATTTACAGTGTAAATTGGTTAACCATCTTTAAAATTGCACAGGTTTTGCTTGCGTTAACCAGTTAACCCATTTGGTTAACCGGTTAACACAAGTCAGAATGGTGTTTTTGGCTTGTTTTAAGCTCCTTTTTGGTTCCTCTTTCTTCTGCTTCCTCCTCCTTTTCATTTTTACCTTGGGAAGCACTTTTGGAAGTGATTTCTCCTTAATTTCAATGAACTTTGGGTGTAGATTAGAGTAGTTAATGTTCATTAGTTCAAAACTACCTTTAAGTGAATTATTTAATTCATTTAAGGTACTTTGCATTAGTGATACATTTTCATGCTTGAATCCACCGAGATGACTGATTGAACTTAAGGATGGAAGAATACCATGAGTGCCACTCAATTTGGTATTCATCTTTAGTTTTGTGCGGTATTGCGTCAGGATATCAATTTACATATTGTTTATCTCGCACGCATTAGCACTAACATTGTACACCTTAATTGGTGGTGGCCGACCTCATTTGTAGGTGAATTACTTCGTAAATTACTCGGCGATTGCTTAACATAGACCTAAATGTGTCCCGAATTCGGAATAAAAAATCTAATTGGGTACTTGCACTTTCGTGGACCGGGCATCTTGTTGGTCACGTAATCCCAAAGTGGTTAATCATATTGCATAAAGGATCAAGACTTATGAATGTTTGATGCATAGGTGCTTTGGGTCTCCCAATCGCCTTTCAAATTTCATTGAATTCGATTCAGTTTGCCTTGATTAATCGCTATAGTGTAAGATGCTAAGCGGATCCGGTTGCCTTTCGATTTTGGTTACTCTTTTGGTTATGGTTGATTAAGTTCACCATATCACTTTTATGTAAATAGTATTATACTATTATTATTATTATTAATATTTTAGATTCTTGCACTTTAATTTCTTTTGCTTCTAACATTTAAATTCTTTCACTTTTATTGCCTTTATTTTATTATGTTTTATTCATCCATTATCATGTTTATTATTTTCTCTTATTTTGTTATTGATTTTCCACAAAAATATTAATAAAGGATTAAACTTCTAAAAAACTTGTGACTTTAATTTGTGGACTATTGGTTACTATCCTTGGCTTTGGAATGAAGATTTGGACTTAGATTCTTAGGACACATTTCCTTTTCCTTGATCTTTATGAAGTTGGAACTTGCCTTTATTTGGCCATTTGCTAGCTTATAAGGATGGAACTCTTATGCTCATAATTTGAAGTATCATCAAGTTTGGTTAGATTTTTCTTCCCTTATCTCCTTATTTTCTTTTTTAGGATAGTCCCTTCATCTCCACCCCTTCTTTAATTTTCAAAATCTTCTCTCTTTTTTCAAAGGATTTTTGTTTTCCAAAATCATCACTTCTTTAATAAACAAAACCTTGACTTTTGTCAAGTGGATTTTACTATTTTTTTTCTTTTAAAAACCAATGAATTTAATCCTTTTGACCTTAATTCAAAAATAAAAAGAACCAAACTCATTCAAGTTGTTTTTTTTCCTTTGTGCACTTTTGTTTGTTTTCTTTAAAAGAGTGTCGATTATGAGTTATTATTCTTTAGTTTAGTGCAAGTCTTTCAATCTCCATGGTTGTAGTTTGATGTAATTGAGTTTCTTGTCATTTGTGGGGGTTTAGTGGCTTACTCGTTGATTTTATCCGAGTTAGCGCCCTCCAAATAATGATTTATGAGTCCATGCCTTCATTCTCATGGTAGTTTGTTTGGACATCCACTTGAAGATGACAAATTCTCTTCACTTATTAAAATTAACTACAACCAACCCTTTTTACTATTTATACCACGGACTATGGGGTTTTAATCTCGCATTGCACTTTGTGGGTACGTAGGCATGAGGTGGTAAACCTCTCCAAACACAAAAATATTTAAAAAATAATTCTTTTCTCATCCCTCCACTCTCATTTAACAAACATTTTTCAAACCAAAAGCAGTAAATTTTTCAAAGGGCTCCCGTGGAGTACCACAAACATTTTGGGTGCGTAAAACCTTCCCATTGTGTAAACTATCCCCTTACCCAGTTATTTGCTTGTTTCTTTTAGCTTTTTTTGCTTTTAGATTCATTAGGATTTATTCGCTCTTTTTTTCCTTTTTCTCTTGGAATAAAATAAAAGCACGGTGGCGACTCTGTTTACTTTGAGTTAAGTTAACTAATAATTTACACTCATAATTTTACCGCTACAGAAAAGTGGAAACTCTGTTGGGGAGTAATCTCTAAGTGGATTCGGCCTACTTTGATTTATTTACTGCTTTGGTTTGATTTGTTTTTTATTTGTTTATTTTGTTTCAGTTTTGGTGATCCTCTGTGAGTGAGATAGATTCTAACCTGAATCTGAGTTGAACTTATGATAGGACGGCGATATTCGAAGCGATAAGCGATGGAGTAGTCCAAAGCTATATAAATTCGATAATTTCCACTCGGGTAGGCTCTCTTGGATTATCAATGTCATGATGAGTAATCATATGTGGCATTATTTTCCGACCTTGAGCTGATCATACTGAGGACCATAGAACCCTTAACCCATCCAAGCCAATTTAGGAATGTAGTGCGGAAACTATCTGGGTGTAAACCTAAGGTGGTTGTCACGCGATACTACACTCGGACGAGGTCTATTTTAAGAATGATATTGGTTGGGGAGTAATCCAACGTACCGATGATATTCTAAAGATGGTTGTTAACTCTGGGCACCTCTGTTAGCACCCTTTTGGTTTTCTGCAGGTATAATGAAGATACAACCTTAGTACTTACCTATGTGGGTTGGTGTTCTGTTACCTTGAATTCATGCTCGTGACTCGAAACCTAGACTCGTGTGTTTTGTGTGATCTTTTTTGTGGTTGTTGCATACATGCACTCATGCATTCATGAGCATTGTTCTTGAGATTTCAAGGGACTCATAGGTACTTTTGCAAAAATTTCAGATGTCTATGGTTATGAATTTTGAAAGGATAAACACAAAGAAGTATAGCTTCAAGAATCCTAATCTAGTAGAGCTAAGAAAGCTAGGAGCTTTAGTGGTTGACATCCAAGAGTTCCGGAAATGTTATGGAAAGTTGTTGTTTATCTTGGATACTGATGTACCAGAGGGGATTCTCCCCACCTTGGCTCAGTTTTATGATCCATTGCATCATTGTTTCACCTTTCCTAATTATCAACTTATGCCTACTTTGGAGGAGTACTCTCATTGGATTGGTTTACCTATTTTAGACAAGGAATTTCTTTTCAGTGGTTTAGAGAAGGAGCTTACGACCAAAGTTATTGCCAGAGCCCTTTTTCTCAAAGAGTCTGATCTTAATGGGAAGTTTCTTCCAAAAGGGAGTGTTTGTGGTATTAATGTTAAATTATTACTAGGGAAAGCTTCTACTTCTCTTACTTTAGGTCATAAGGATGCATTTTAGGCTATTCTTGCTTTGCTCATTTATGGGATTGTCTTGTTTCCTAACTTAGATGGTATTGTGGATGAAAGTGCCATTCAGATTTTCTTGAAGAGAAATATGGTACCTACTTTGCTTGGAGATATGTATCATGCCTTTCATTACAGGACCTCCAAAGGTGATGGAGAGATTGTGTGTTGCGCGTCTCTTCTCTATAGGTGTTTTATTTTGCACCTACCAAAGTCTGATGTCTTCAAGGATAATAGAGAGAAGTGAAGATGGTCTCAAAGGATTATGTCTCTTTCTCATAAGGATATGACTTGGTATTATTCCTATTATGATACTAGAGTGCTTATTGACAGTTGTGGAGAGTTTCCTAATGTACCTCTTCTTGGTACATGTGGGGGAATTAGTTACAACCCTATTCTTGCTAGGCGACAGTTGGGATATTGCTTGAAGGGCATACTAAGCAACATTTCCTTATCCAGTTTCTTATTTCTTAATGGTGCAGATCATGTAGAAATGAAGAAAAGGATTGCTCATTCTTGGCATGCGGTTCATCGGAAATAAAAGGGTCAATTGGGAAGACAACACCTTGCTCCCTCCGAGTGCTACATCCAGTGGGTTCGATCTAGGGCTTCCAAGCTCAAGATGCCTTATCCACCCGAGGAGCCTTTGTTTCCTATACTACCATTGTTCGTTTTTCTTCCTCCCAATGATGAGAAGGTTGCTCTTCAAGAAGAATTGGACAAGATGAAGAGAGAGAAAGAAGAATGGCTACTTGAGAAGACGAAGATGAAAAAGCAACTGAAGGAGAAATATGATATCATTGAGTTACTTGAGAGGCGTGTTACAAAGAGGCCGGAAGAGGATTTATTTTCCTCTAGTACTCAATCTACCATTCCTCCTACATCCGGTGCTTGGAAAGCTATTGTTGACTAGTTGGTGAAAGATAAGGAAGACATGGAGAATCGTTACAAAAAAGAGATTAAGAGGATTCACATGAAGTACCAGCCGGGATTTGGATCTTCTTCGGATATGATTCACTAGGCCTAGTTTGCTCTCCTATCATGTATTAGGATTATTGAGACTTGTACTTCACTTGTAATCCTAACTTTGATTTTAATGAGAATGAGTTTTTAGTACTTCAAAAAGCGTTTCTTTTATAAATATTGCAATTTATCTTATAGTTCTTTGAAATCTTTGCATTTGCATACGCACACCATGCATCATACATGCATTATTCTTGCTTCTTGAGTGTTGTATAAGTATCTTATGTTGTTTCTTGGTCTTCATTCAGTTCTCTTGTTAAGCTGACTCATAAGGTTGATACTCGAGCTAATAGGAAGAAGATGTCGGAAGCCTTACAACAAGAGAATCACGAGTTGCGCGAAGAAGTTGCATATCTGAAGGATAGCTTGGAAAGAGTCACTTCCATGATGGAAAGCTTGGTGGCTGCTTAGAATCAGCCACACCCTGTTCCTAATTCTCCTGTTCAGCATACAGTCATCTCTGAGATTGTCATTGCATTGATTCCTGCTGAAGGTGCTGGTGTGATTGAAAGACTTGATGATTTTCAAGGCTGTTTTGTTGAGTTACCGAAAGAGATGAGAGCCTTGAAGCACAAAGATTTGTATGGTAAAGATGCTTATGATCTTTGTTTGGTTCTCAATGTCAAGGTCCCGTACAAGTTCAGGTTTCCTGAGTTCGAGAAGTATAAAGGCAGCACTTGTCCTCTGAGTTATTTGACTATGTATGCTAGGAAGATGTCTGCTCAAACAGACAATGATTAGCTGCTGATTCATTATTTCCAGGACAGTCTGAGTGGTGCAGCCATGAGATGGTACATGAGTTTGGATAATAGCCAAATCAGGACTTTCAATGATTTGGGAGAGGCTTTTGTTAGGCAATACAAGTATAATGTTGATATGGAACCAGACAGAGATCAACTCCGTGCTATGTCCCATAAGGATAAATAAAATTTCAAAGAATATACGCAGAGATGGCGCGAGCTAGCAACTCATATTGTTCCTCCTCTAGAAGAGAAAGAGATGACGAAGATCTTTTTGAAGACTTTAGGTTCTTTCTATTATGAGAAGATGATTGTGAGTGCTCCTTCTGATTTCATTGAAATGGTGAGTATGGGGATGCGACTAGAGGAAGGTGTCTGTGAGGGACAGTTGAGCAAAGAGAGTAGTAATGGCTCGAGCTCTAAGAGGTTCAACTTTGGTAAGAAGAAAGAAGGTGAGACTAACATTGTGTCTCATGAAAGTTACAGAAGACCTCGTGGTCGCGAGAATCATCGTCATCAGCAGCATGTAGCCTCTGTGACTCTAATGATTAATGTGACTCCAACTGTGCCAGTAGCTTCAAATTATCAGTCTCGTTATCAACAGCCTTCTGTGCAACAGAGTGGAAATCAATAAGGTCGCGCTAAGCCGAATTTTGATCGCATTCCAATGTTGTATGCGGATTTGCTTCCATCTATGATTGAAAAGAATCTCGTGCAAACACGTTCTCCACCTCCAGTTCTAGAGTCTATCCCATGGTGGTATAAGCCAGAGGCTCACTGTGCTTTTCATCAAGGTGCCCCAAGGCACGATATTGAAAATTGTTATCCATTGAAGTTTGAAGTGCGGAAATTGATAAGGAGCAATGTTCTGTCTTTCAATGATGTTAATCCAAATGTGAAGACGAATCCGCTTCCGAATCATGGTAATACGTCTGTGAACATGGTTGATGGTTGTCTTGGTTTGTTCAAGATTTTTGAGGTCTGCCATATTCGAAGGTATTTGGCTGAGATGCATGCTTTCTTAAGTGAATATCATGATATTGATCACGATTATGCTGGATGTTGTATTTGTTCGGTGAACCCTCGTGGTTGCATGATTGTTAAGAGAGACATTCAAAAGATGATGGATGATAAGTTGATTGAAGTGATAGCAAAAAGAGATGAGTATGACAATGAAGTGAATGTTATTGTGCCTCAGTTCAATATTCCAGAGAAGGTTGTTCCTGAGAAAGTGGTTATTTCTTTTGATAGTCGCAAATATGCTATTACTCCATTGGTGATCAATTTGCCTGGTCCAATGCCCTATGAGTCTGATAAATTTATTTTGTACCGCTATAATGCTACAATGATATAAAATGGTAAGAAAGTTACTATTACTTCTCCAAAGTTTGTGGTTAGCATTGTTGATGTGACAAAGGTTACTCGAAGTGGTGGAGTTTATGCTTCGGATCCTCCAAAGAGAACTGAAGATATAAGTGCAAGTAAACAGATTGAGGATACTATTATTCGATTAAGTCAATTTGTTGATTCAAGTTTGAAAGATAGTGAAGATGAGGTGTTGAAATTGATAAAGAAGAGAGAGTACAACATTACTGAGCAGTTGTTGCATACTCCGTCGAAGATATCAATTTTATCACTCTTGATGTGCTCTGAGGCTCATAGGCAGTCTTTGAAGAATATTCTTGATCAAGATGTGACTGTTGATCAGTTTGATAGTATTGTAGCTAATATCACATTGTGCAACAATCTGAGTTTCTGTGACGATGACTTGCCTGCAGAAGGAAGGAACCATAACTTGGCTTTGCATATTTCAGTGAATTGTCAAGAAGATGTTATGTCTAAGGTATTGGTTGATATTGGGTCTTCTCTGAATGTGATTCTGAAATTGATTTTGTCAAGGCTAGCGTACCAAGGTGCTCCCATGAGGCATAGTGGGATTATTGTGAAAGCTTTTGACGGATCGAAGAAGACTGTGATTGGAGAAGTTGATCTTCCTATTCTGATTGGACCATTTATATTCCAGATTACTTTTCAAGTAATGGATATACGTCCTGCTTACAGTTGTCTCCTTGGAAGACCCTGGATTCATGAGGCAGGAGCTGTGACATCTACTCTCCATCAGAAGCTGAAGTTTGTGAAAGATGGGAAATTAGTGACTATTGGCGGTGAACAAGCGATGCTAGTGAGCAATCTGTCATCTTTCTCCTATATTGATGTTGAAGAAGAGGTGGGAACTTCATTCCAGGCTCTTTTTGTTGTTGATAATGCTGCTAAGAAGAATGTTGCCTATGTCTTCTCTCAAAGATGCTATGTGCATGCTTGAAACTGATCGATCTGACGGTTGGGGACGAGTTATCGATGTTGTTAACAACAAAGAAGGATTTTGTATTGGTTTTGCACCAGGTGTGGCTCTCAATGACCCGAAGACTATTCAGGAAGGATTCTGAAGTGCTGGGTTTATCAACGATCATTCCGCTGTTGCCATCATTGAAGATGATGAGGATGAAGAAATGCCTAACTTTATTATGCACGGAAAGATTTGCAAGAACTGGATTGGTGTTGATGTTCCTTCTATTGTTCATGCTTCAAAGTAATTTGTTTTATTTTATTTCAAAAAATCCTTTCACTCTGCCCAAGGTGAAAGTGATATTTGTCGGGCTTTGTTTCAAACTTTATTATCATCAATAAAATGTTATTTTGTTTTCCATATGTGTTTTTACTTTTTGCTTTATTATGAAAAATGGTAACATAAAAAACCCAAAATAATAATAATCACTGTTTATCTGCATGATGTTTGCACTTTTTGTTCATACTCTAAAATAAAAACAAAATCATTGTGCAGATTGATTGATAAACCCATTGAAAACAATGATCCTATACCCACTCCCAACTTTGAATTCCCTATGTTCGAAGCTGAGAAAGAGGATGTTGAAGAGATTCCTGATGTGATTTCTCGGTTGCTTGAGCATGAAAAGATTATTCAGCCTCATGGAGAGTCTACAGAATTGGTTAACTTGAGTTCAGGAGATGATAAGAGAGAATTCAAGATTGGAGCATTCCTTGGTCCTGAAGTTAAGAAGAGAATGGTAGAGCTTCTTAGAGAATATGTTAATGTATTTGCTTGGTCTTATCAGGACATGCCAGGTCTTGATACTAATATTGTGGAGTATAGATTGCCGCTGAAGCCTGAATGTCTACCTGTGAAACAAAAACTGAGAAGAACTCATCTTGATATGGAAGTAAAGATCAAAGAGGAGGTTCAAAAGCAGATTGATGCAGGTTTTCTTGTGACATCTAATTATCCTCAATGGGTGGCCAATATTGTGCATGTTCCAAAGAAAGACGGAAAAGTCCGAATGTGTGTTGATTACAGAGATTTGAATAAGGCCAGTCCAAAAGATGTTTTTCCATTGCCACACATTGATGTGTTGGTAGATAATATGACTAAGTTTGATGTGTTCTCTTTTATGGACGAATTTTTTGGTTATAATCAAATAAAGATGGCACTCGAGGACATGGAAAAGACCACATTTATTACACCATGGGGAACATTTTGCTACAGAGTGATGCCCTTTGGATTGAAGAATGTTGGTGAGACATACCAAAAAGCTATGACCACGCTTTTCCATGATATGATGCACAAAGAAATTGAAGTATACGTTGATGATATGATCGCTAAGTCGAGGACTGAAGAGGATCATGTTGAACATTTGCTGAAGTTGTTTCAGAGGTTAAGGAAGTTTAAGCTTCGTTTGAATCCAAACAAGTGCACGTTTGGTGTACGTTCTGGAAAGTTGTTAGGTTTCATTGTCAGCCAAAGAGGCATTGAAGTTGACCCTGATAAAGTGAAAGATATTCGGGAAATGCCTGCTCCAAGAACTGAAAAGCAAGTAAGAGGATTCTTGGGCCGTTTGAATTATATTTCGAGGTTTATCTGTCACATGACTTCCACATGTGCTCCGATCTTCAAATTGCTTCAGAAAGACCAAGGTTGTGTCTGGAAAGATGATTATCAGAAGGCGTTTGACAGTATCAAAGAATATCTGCTTGAACCTCCTATCTTGTCTCCTCCGGTGGAAGGTAGACCGTTAATTATGTACTTGAATGTGTTGGAAGATTCCATGGGTTGTGTGCTTGGTCAGCAAGATGAATCTAGAAGAAAAGAATATGTGATTTACTACTTGAGTAAGAAATTCACTGATTGTAAGTCTCGGTACTCCTTACTTGAAAAAACTTGTTGTGCTTTAGCTTGGACTGCAAAGCGTCTTCGCCAGTATATGCTGAATCATGCAACTTGGTTGATCTCTAAAATGGATCCAGTCAAGTATATCTTTGAAAAGCCTGCTTTGACTGGGAGGATTGCTCATTGGAAAATGTTGTTATTAGAATATGATATCAAGTACCGAGCTCAAAAAGCTATAAAAGGTAGTATCTTGGCTGACCATTTGGCACATCAACTAATTGATGATTACCAGCCTATCAAGTTTGATTTTCCAGATGAGGATGTAATGTATTTGAAAATGAAAGATTTTGATGAACCTTTGATTGAGGAAGGGTCGGAGCCTGGATCTCGATGGGGTTTAGTTTTTGATGGTGTTGTAAATGCACGCGGAAGAGGAATTGGGGAAATGATCATTACTCCCCATGGTTCACATATTCCTTTTGCTGCAAGGTTGACTTTTCCTTGTACCAATAATGAAGCTGAGTATGAAGCCTGTATTATGGGTCTTAAGGAAGTTGTTGATCTGAGGATTAAGCATCTTGATGTGTATGGAGATTCTTCCTTGGTAATCAATTAGATCAAGGGTAAACGGGTAACTCATCAACCCTACTTGATCCCTTATAGAGATTATGCCAGGAGGATATCAACTTTCTTCACTAAAGTTGAGTTTCATTATGTACCTC
Source organism: Lathyrus aphaca (assembly GCA_963966055.1). NCBI lineage: Eukaryota > Viridiplantae > Streptophyta > Magnoliopsida > Fabales > Fabaceae > Lathyrus > Lathyrus aphaca. Next base: position 237,920,159 of record OZ014522.1, read on the forward strand.
ACAGTGAAAATCAGATGGCAAATGCTTTGGAAACTATAGCTTCTATGATAAAGGTGCACCAGTGGAATGACGTTCCCATGATCAGAGTGATGCGGCTTGAAAGACCAACTCATGTGTTTGCAGTTGAAGAGGTCCATGATGACAAGCCTTGGTATCATGATATTAAATGTTTTCTCCAGAGTCAGGAATACCCACTTGGGGCATCCGATAAAGATAAGAGGACTTTGAGGAGATTGGCAGGAAATTTCTTCCTGAATGGAAATGTGCTTTATAAGAGGAATTTTGACATGGTCTTGCTCGGATGCGTGGATAGACACGGAGCAGACATGTTAATGAAGGAAATTCATGAAGGATCTTTTGGTACTCACACTGATGAGCATGCAATGGCTAAAAAGATCTTGAGAGCAGGTTACTATTGACTGACAATGGAATCTGATTGTTGCAAGTATGTGAAAAAGTGCCATAAGTGCCAAGTGTATGCTGATAAGATTCATGTGCCACCAACTCATCTCAATGTAATTTCTTCCCCGTGGCCTTTATCTACGTGGAGAATTGATATAATTAGAATGATTGAACCTAAAGCTTCGAATGGACATCATTTTATTCTTGTGGAAATTGATTACTACACCAAGTGGGTGGAAGCGGCATCATATGCTAATATGACCAAGCAAGTCGTAGTTTAGTTTATAAAGAATAACATTATCTGCAGATATGGTGTTCCGAATAGAATCATTACTGATAATGGTTCGAACTTGAATAATAAGATGATGAAAGAGCTTTGTGAAGAATTCAAGATTCAACACCATAATTCTTATCCTTATAGACCGAAGATGAATGGGGTTGTTGAAGCTGTGAATAAGAACATTAAGAAGATCATTCAGAATGTGGTTATGACATATAAGGAATGGCATGAGATGCTCCCTTTTGCATTGCATGGGTATCGTACACTTGTTCGCACTTCAACAGGGGAAACCCCTTTCTCACTTGTTTATGGTACAGAAGCAGTGCTCCCCGTCGAGGTTGAGATCCCATCAATGAGAGTTCTGATGGAAGCCAAGTTAACTAAGGCTGAATGGTGTCAGAGTAGATTTGATTAGTTGAATTTGATTGATGAAAAGAGAATGACAACTTTGTGTCATGGTCGGTTGTACCAGCAAAGAATGAAGAAATCTTTTGACAAGAAGGTCAAGCCTCGTGTATTCAGAGAAGGTGGCCTCGTGCTCAAAAAGATTCAGTCTTTCATTACAGATTCTCGGGGCAAGTGGACTCTGAACTATGATGGCCCATATGTTGTTAAGAAAGCCTTCTCTGGCGGTTCATTATTTCTTGCAACTATGGATGGTGAGGAGATCACTCGTCCTATGAATACGGATGCAGTCAAGAAATACTTCGCCTAAAAAAATAAAAGAACAACTCGCTAATTTGAAAACCCGAAAGGGCGACTTAGGCAAAAATGAGCGTCTTGGTGGATTGAAAACCCGAAAGGGCGGTCCAGGCAAAAATTAGAGACATAAACAGAAATAATTATCCCGGTAGATTAAAAACCCGAAAGGGAAATCTAGGCAAAAGTTAGGGATTATGGCAAGTAACTGCATCGATAGACTGAATCACTTGTAGTAACCGAGGATTTCAAATTCTATCCCTCAGAAGAATTTCCCATCAAAGAGTCTTATTCACTCATACTTGACTGAAGTTTCAGACATAGTGGAGTTCAAAGTTGATAGGGAACATAGTGATCATTGTATTTCCAATGTATCCCTTTTCCATGTATTTACCATTTTTCAAACTTGTAATGATCCATGGAGTCATGCCATTTGCTGACTACCATTTTATTAATGAATTTGAGCTTTTATCCAATTGTTTGCAATTCTTTATATTGTTTCTGTTTACAAAATTTCAATTTATTGTTGATGATGATTTTTGAAACAAATTTAATAAATTTAATCTTTGAAGATTATAAAAACATTTTTCTTTTGATATGAGAACAAAGAAATGATATCAATAGTGATTACAGGGATGGTAAAGTCCGGATGTGTGTAACTTGTCTCTCCCAAAGCAGGGCTTGATCCAATTGTGTCCTTACGGAATTCCTGAATGGTCCTGACATATTGATATTAATGATGTTTTGTGCCTCAACAAAAAGCATGAACGGGGACTGTAAATGTTCTTGGTCCCGTTTTCTTCCCCATAAGAGTTTGTTAGAAGCATTTTTTTCTGTCACTCAAAAATCCCCAGTTGAGTTTTGATTTATTCCTCAATAGTTTACCTTTAACTTAAGAAACATTAGGAATCCTCAACCGAGTTCCTGTTCCTTAGCTTGAGTTGGTTGTATCCTTTGGCAGAAGAATTGGTATAGTAGTCAGTTTAGAGGTTTTCTTTCACCTGATGGTGTATATTGATTTAAAATCCCTCGTAAATGTGTTAGCTATGATGTTGACTTCTGATATCCTCATGTGGGTCAGTAATCCCAGAATTTTCAGTGGCAAGTGATCTCCATTGATCTTTTCCATAAATCCCTAGTAGGTGTGCGTGTGAATTTTTTCCAACAGATTCTTATCTTCAGCAAGTATTACACTCTTTCCCCAAGCAGAGCAAGAGTAGCATGACTTTTTCCCCAAGTGGAGCAGGAGTGGTATGATGATTATTTCCCACAGGAGTTTGATCAAGAATTCTTCTGTCCCTAGCAGGGATTGTGGAAGCTTTTCTCATCCCCGATGTAGCGGTAAAAACATGAGTGTAAGCTATTAGTTAACTTAACTCAAAGTAAACAGAGTCGCCACCGCGCTTTTATTTTATTCCAAGAGGAAAAGGAAAAAAGCGAATAAATCCTAATGAATCTAAAAGCAAAAAGCTAAAGAAACACAACAGAGAAACAGGTAAGGGGATAGGTTACACAATGGGAAGGTTTTACGCACCCAAAATGTCCGTGGTACTCCACGGGAGCCCTTTGAAAAATTTACTGCTTTTGGTTTGAAAGAGGTTTGTTAAATAAGAGTGGGGGGATGAGAAAAGAATTTTTTTTTTTATATTTTTGTGTTTGGAGAGGTTTACCACCTCATGCCTACGTACCCACAAAGTGCAATGCAAGATCAAAACCCCGTAGTTCGTGGTACAAATAGTGAAAAGGGTGAGTTATGATTCATTTATATTAAGTGAAGAGAATTTGTCATCTTCAAGTGGATAGCCAAACAAATCTACCATGAGAATGAAGAAATGGACTCATACATCATTATGGGGAGGGCGCCAACTTGGATAAAATCGACGAGTATGCCACTAAACCCCCACAAATGACAAGAGACTCAATTACATCAAACTACAACCATGGAGATTGAGAGACTTGCACCCGACTAAAGAATAATGACTCATAATCGGCACTCTTTAAAAGAAAATTAACAAAAGTGCACAAAGGCACAAAACAAATTGAATGAGTTTGATTCTATTTTTATTTTTGAATTAAGGTCAACATGATTAGATTCATTGATTTTTAAAGAGAAAAGAAAGACGTAAAAAGCCACTTGACAAAAGTAGAGGTTTTTGATTATTAAAGAGGTGATGATTTAAAAAAAAGAAAGAATCCTTTGAAAAAGGGAGAAGGTTTTGAAAATTGAAGAATGGGAGAAGATGAAGGGACTATCCTAAAAAAAGAAAATAAGAAGATAAGGGAAGAAAGATCTAACCGAACTTGATGACATTCCAAATTATGAGCATAAGAGTTCCATCCTTATAAGCTAGTAAATGGCCAAATAAAGGCTAAATCCAACTTCATGAAGATCAAAGCAAGGGGAAAGGGTCCTTAAATCTAAGTCCAGAATCTCCATTCCAATGTCAAGAATAGTAACCAAAAGTCCACAAATTAAAGTCACAAGTCTTTTAGAAGTTTAATCCTTTATTAATGTTTTTTTTGGTGTCCAAATGGACAAAAGGAAGATCAACAAAATAAGAGCAAATAATAAACATGATATGGATGAATAAAGCAAAATAGAATAAAGGCAATAAAAGTGCAAGAAATTAAATGTTAGTAACAAAAGAAATAAAAAATGTTGGAATCTAAAATATTAATAGTAGTAATGGTATAATAATATTTACATAATAATGGTATGATGAACTTAATCAACCACAACCAAAAAGTAACCAAAATCGAAGGCAACCGGATCCGCTTAGCATCTTACACTATAGCGATTAATCAAGGCAAACCGAACCGAATTCAATGAAATTTGAAAGGCGATTGGGAGACCCAAAGCACATATGCATCAAACATTCATAAGTCTCGATTCTTAATGCAATATGATTAACCATTTTGGGATTACGCGATCAACAAGAGATCCGGTCCACGAAAGTGCAAGTACCCAATTAGATTTTTTTATTCCGAAGTCGGGACACATTTAGGTCTATATTAAGCAATCGTCGAGTAATTTACGAAGTAATTACCCTACAAATGAGGCCGGCCACCACCAATTAAGGTGCATAATGTTAGTGCTAATGCATGCGAGATAAACGATATGTAAATCGTTATCCGAACGCGATACCGCACAAAACTAAAGGTGAATACCAAATTGAGCCACACTTATGGTATTCTTCCATCCTTAAGTTCAATCACTCATCTTGGTGGATTCAAGCATGAAAATGTATCACTAATTCAAAGTACCTTAAATGAATTGAATAATCCACTTAAAGGTAGTTTTGAATTAATGAACATTAACTACTCTAATCTACACCCAAAGTTCATTTGAAATTAAGGAGAAATCACTCCCAAAAGTGCTTCCAAAGGTAAAAATAAAAAGGAGGAAGAAGAAGAAGAAAGAGGAACCAAAAAGGGGCTTGAAACAAGCCAAAAACACCATTCTGACTTGTGTTAACCGGTTAACCAATTGGTTAACCGGTTAACGCAAGTAGATTTTGAATAATCTGCAATGTTTTTAAACTGGTTAACCGGTTAACCAAATGGTTAACCGGTTAGCGTTGTACCAGAGGCTGAAAAATGCAGAAGATTCAACATGATCCATTTTGAAACCTTTTCTCAAACATTGGATGATCGTGATCTGAATTTGCACGAATTTTAAAACCAAAATACAGTGGAACCCCTGCAATCAAACAAAAAATAAAGATCCAAAGGATCTAGAAACAAAAGCACCAAAGATCTACATCTTGAATGTTGATGGTGAATATGGGTTTATGGAGGAAGATGAATTACCAAAAGCTCTTCTTCAAATTGGACCAACACAAGCTTAGATCTACTAAAATTGATGAACAAAAGAACGAAAGGATGAAGGTTTAGCTCAAGTTAATCAAGAATTCAATGTGAATTCTTGATAACTTCAAAAGAAAGAAAGATGAGCTTTGGAGAATTTTGGTGTTGGGGAAGTATTTTGCAAGAGGTTTTGTGGCTATCAAAAGCTTGTGGAATGAATGAAATTGTGCTCCTATTTAAAGGCCTTAGGTATGGAAATTTGGTGGAATGGAGCTTGCTTTGGTAATTTGAATTTAGGTTTGGTAATTGGAATTTTGGTGGGAAATGGAAAAGAGTGGTGATTAATGAGGGTTTATGGTAGGAAATGATCAAAGTGATGTAGAGAAATCAGAAACCAATGAATCTAGAATATTCCAATTAATCAATGATCTAAGGGTGCTGAATTTGAATAAAAAATTCAAATTTCGCACTGGTTATCCGGTTAACCAAGCTGAAATTTGAATTTTTTGTTCAAACATGGTTGCTTGGTTGTTTTGGCCCGATTCTTTTGTACGTCGAAGAAATAAACACATGAACCTTGGAAATCCTTTGAATGAATCGATTAAATTGGGAAATCCTCGATCTGATAATTTTGAATTATTTGCAGATCGTCTTCGACTTTTGTCTGTGAAATTTACTCGAGTTGCATGACTGCCATTTTTTGGCATTTTCATATGGTTCCTCTTCCTGAAAAAGGTTAGCAAAAGGAAATTAATTAATGGTTAGTAAACATAAACAAATAAATTAATTAAAGATAACAGTGATCCCCTACGAGGTATAAACCTAACCCGAGAAGAACCGTGCAACCAGTGCGATCTTGTTTGTATGCAAGATGCAGATGAAAATGCAAAGAACACTTAGGGCAAAAATTAGGGTGCAACACCCGACAGATTATTACTTTTCCTCAGCAAGGTGATGTCCCTGTGCAGAGTTGATGTTTGATGCTCCAGTATATTATGTTTTATTCGCATCACTGGTAGATCTTTATCTTGTTTCCCCAAAAAGAGTTATGAAGATATTTGTCCCCATCAGAGTTTAACAGGGACACTTCCCTCTTTTCCCCAAAGGGCGGGGAAGATTTTATGTTGTTGAGATATCTTCGACATGTTGTCCTCTTAGAGTGGAATTTCTGATTTTTATCCTTCGCGGATTTTTGAAGATTGCTTTGAGTATTGGATCCTTAGCAGATGTTTCCTCAGTATTGAGTTAAGCCTTGTAGCAGGATTTTATTCCTTTGATGGCTTTTGATGTTCCCATGCAGGATTTCGATTCAAATCTCTAGCATGGTCCCCGACCTTGTTGCCCTGATTAGCCGAGTATCCGGTTGTTGTGGTGTTTATGTCACCCTTTGATATTCTTTATGTCTGTTTTGTCAGCATATTCATACATATATTCATACGCATAAGCATATCATCGTTTGCTTGCATTATTGCACTTATCATTATTCCCTGCTCTTTGGTGTGGACTTCCCCCACAGAGTATGTGTGTGTGTGGGTGTTGTCTTCCTCTCAAGATTAGAGTGTCGACCCTTAAGCAGAAAGTGTTTATCCTTTCCAATTCCCCACTGAGTTTGTTTCTCGTGGATGATTTTGATTTAGTTTCCTCCCCAGCTTATTATCTGGATGGAATTTCCCCAGTTGAGATATTTCCTCTTCGGGATGAGTCTTGTTTGACCGTTTCTCTCCAACTTGTTCTTGGATTGAACTTTGGTCCCCTTTGTGAGTATATTGCTTTGGAATTAAACTATCATTGTTTGATAGTGGGCAATATTTTCCCCAGCTTGAGTATATTACTTTGGAATTAAGCTATCAATTATTCGATAGTGGGTAATGTTACCAAGCTAATCAAGCTCTTTTGCTTGTACTCCTACCCAGTAAATCCGGTAGTCGAGAGTTTTTCTTTCTACCAAGTAAAAAGGTAATAGAAGTTGTTTCCCTTTGCTTGAGCTCCTACCTAGTAAATTCGGTAGTTGAGAATTCTTTTTACCCCTATAGATTTTTCTACCTAGTAAAAAGGTAGTTGAGGTTATCTCTCATTGCTTGTGCTCCTACCTAGTAAATCTGGTATTTGAGAATTTCTTTACCTAGTAAAAAGTTAGTGAAGGTTATCCCTTTGTGTTTTGCTCCTATCTAGTAAATCAATAGTTGAGTCCATCGTTTTTATATCTCTACCCAGTAAACAGGTAGCTGACGATTCTTTTCCAACTCGGTATTCTTCCATCTTTGGACTCGAATACTTTGATTGGTTATTATTCCCTGGAAGAGTGTTTACTCTCCCTCGTTGAATATTTTACCTTGATTATATCATATTTTCCCCATGTAGAGTCAACTATCCAGTGATTTATTTTCCTGGTAAACTCTTTTGGTGTCTTTTGTTTTCTCCAGCGGGATTTTTCTTCTGTGTCCCCAAGCTTTTTGCTTTCCTCTGGTGATCGTGTGTTTCCCCCAGAGATCTTGGGTTTGCATATCATATTATATTCATACCATGTAATGTTCTCTTAGGACAAAAAATTGAGTTTTCTGTATTTAAGTCTCTCCCATCTTGCAAAGACGAAGATGTCAATCTTCATATCTTCAGATTGAAGAAACTTAAATAGGGGCAGTTGTAGCACCCTAATTTTTGCCATAAGTTTTCTTCTCATTTTCATCTGCATCTTGCATACAAACAAGATCACATTGGTTGCTCGGTTCCTCTCGGGTTAGGTTTATGCCTCACATAGGATCACCGTGGTTTTTAATTGCTCTATTTGTTTATGCTTACTAACCATTAATCAAAATCCAAAAATATTTTGTTTTCTTTCACTAACTTTTTCAGGAAGAGGAACCATGTGAAAATGCCAAAAATAGCAGTCCTGCAGCTCGAGAAAAATTTCACAGATAAAAGTCGAAGGAATTTATTCAAGGAATTCCAAGGTTCATGTGTTTATTTCCATGCCTTCGGTGTACAAAAAGAATCGGGCCACAACAACCAAACAATCATATTTGAATAAAATATTCAAATTTTAGCTTGGCTAACCGGTTAACCAGTGCGAAATTTGAATATTTTATTCAATTCAACACCCTTAGATCATTGATATAATTGGAATATTCTAGATCCATTGGTCTCTGATTTCTCTATATCACTTTGATCATTTCCTACCATAAACCCTCACTAATCACCACTCTTTTCCATTTCCCACCAAATTTGCAATTACCAAGCCTAATTTTAATTACCAAAGCAAGCTCCATTCCACCAAATTCCCATACCTAAGGCCTTTAAATAGCACTCTAATTTCACTCATTCAACAAGCTTTGAAGAGCCAACAAATCCCTTGCAAAATACTTCCCCAAAACAAAAAATTCACTAAAGCTCTTTTTCTTTCTTTTGAAGTTATCAAGAATTCACATTGAATTCTTGAATAACTTGAGCTAAACCTTCATCTTATTCTTCTTTTTGTTCATCCATTGAAGTAGATCTAGCTTGATTTGGTCCAATTTGAAGAAGTGCTTTTGGTCATTCACTCACTCCATAAACCCATATTCACCATCAACATTCAAGATGTAGATCTTTGGTGCCTTTGTTTCTAGATCCTTTGGATCTTAATTTGTTATTTGATTGCAGGGACTCCACTATATTTTGGTTTTAAAATTCGTGCAAATTCAGATCATGATCACCAAATGTTTGAAAAGGGTTTTGAAAATGGATCATGCTGAATTTCTGCAATTTTTCTACTACTGATTCAGTGTTAACCGGTTAACCATTTACATTGTAAATTGGTTAACCATCTTTAAAACTGCACAGGTTTTGCTTGCATTAACCGGCTAACCCATTTGGTTAACTGGTTAACACAAGTCAGAATGGTGTTTTTGGCTTGTTTTAAGCTCCTCTTTGGTTCCTCTTTCTTCTTCTTATTCCTCCTTTTCATTTTTACCTTGGGAAACACTTTTGGGAGTGATTTCTCCTTAATTTCAATGAACTTTGGGTGTAGATTAGAGTAGTTAATGTTCATTAGTTCAAAAATACCTTTAAGTGAATTATTTAATTCATTTAAGGTACTTTGCATTAGTGATACATTTTCATGCTTGAATCCACCGAGATGAGTGATTGAACTTAAGGATAGAAGAATACCATGAGTGCAACTCAATTTGGTATTCATCTTTAGGGATAGCAATTTACATATTATTTATCTCGCATGCATTAGCACTAACATTGTGCACCTTAATTGGTGGTGACCGGCCTCATTTGTAGGGTAATTACTTCGTAAATTACTTGGGAATTGCTTAACATAGACCTAAATGTGTCCCAAATTCGGAATAAAAATCTAATTGGGTACTTGCACTTTCATGGACCGGACCTCTTATTGGTCGCGTAATCCCAAAGTGGTTAATCATATTGCATAAAGGATCGAGACTTAGGAATTTTTGATGCGTAGGTGCTTTGGATCTTCCAATTGCCTTTCAAATTTCATTGAATTCGATTCGGTTTTCCTTGATTAATCGCTATATGTCGCTTCCGGGATTTTCATCCTAGTACAAACGCGAAAGTGGCGCGGAAAAGGTAGAGTCGCCAGCCAGACATTTTTATCCTGAAGGAACGGGAAAGGTAATGCTGAACAAACCTAAGGAAGAAGGAAAGGACGAGGCCTTACGAACAAAAGATCTGGGTCCGGAAGTCGGTTATGAACTGGGAAGGTATTAGCACCCCAGATCGTCTTCCGTACCCGATGGGATCCACGCTTGTTAGTCTGTTTCAAAGGGTGAGAAATAAGATGTTGAACGAAAGAATTGCTAACTAGAACTGGAACTGAAATGAGAAAGGGAATTGGAAAAGAAAATGGAAAGAAATGGGGAAATGTAGAGAGAATAAAGAATGTGTTCGCACGGACCCTACCCCGCTACCTACGTACCTCATCGGGAAAATGAGGATCAGAGCCGATGTAGTTCGCCTTAATAGGGTGGAGATTTGCTTATGTTTTTTAGGATGATGTTGCCATAGTTCTAACTCAGGTGTTACCGTCTCTGACTCGAGGGTGTTTACCGTATCATTGTTTGAACTATCAAGGCAAGTCATATTCGTCCGCAAAGAATATGAGATAAGAAGATAAGACGCGATGTCTTTGTTGGTTTTCTTTTATGAGAAGTGTTTTTGAATTTGTTGTTTGTGAAACATTCTCATACTAAGACTTATCCATCATGGTAGATAACCTACACCTCGCCCCGAAACGGGACGTGCATAAGTACTCCGCAACAAAGTCTCATATCGTATGAGAACATTCAACCTTTATTAGGTATTTTATTATTTTCTTTATGAGATGATAAAGAAAGACTCAAGTTGAAAAATGACAAAAACTAAGGGAACTAAGACTTACCCTAAGTTGTTTATTGCATGCAAAAGGAAATCCTAATGGTTTGTGTGGTTTCTAATCCTAATGAGGAAAAAGGAAAAGAAGAAAAGAGAACTTAGAAATAAACTTGCTTCCTAAGGAAGGTAAGTTGTTTCTAAAGAAAGGGAAAACCTATAAGAAAGCATAAAGTGCTAACGCAAACACAATTAGAAAGCATAAAGAGATGAGAAAGAAATAATATTTACCTCAGTCTTACCCCCTACAAAACAAATGTTAGCTTAACAATGCATATTGAAAGCATAAACAAAGCATAAAAGCGATTAAGTACCCCACACGTACTAGAATGGAACTAGGGTTCGAAATAAGACCTAAGTCTAAATGTGAAGGTACCTAAAGGTTACATAACTTCTAAAGTTAGTAGCTACATGCTATAGATCCCTAAGTATGCTAGTATACCTCACAAGATGAAACTATGTCAAACTATATACAAAACGTTCACATAAGTTCACCTAAATGCAAGTTAGGGTTCCAGGATGAATTATGAATGCATATGGCATAAAAGCATGAATTAATACATGATATGAGTATCAAAGTCAGTAGTTAATTCTTATGAATGTAGATGAATGAACATACCATCATGGATGCAATGATTTAGTCCTATGGAGTAAGGATAAAAAGATGTGTGAACAAATGAAACATGGTATTGTAACACCCTTCTACCCCAAAACAAAATATTTAAATAATATCAGAGTAATCATCAAGAAGGGTATCACATTTCATCAAAATTTCAAAACAAACAGTGTCATGTCCCGTAACACGGGTTAATCAACATCAAGAATAACATATACCATTTCGCAGCGGAATTTAAACTTCATAATTCAAAACTTCATTAGTTTACTTCATAAACATAATTTTCACCATCCGAAATTTCAACATCATATAATGAGAAAACTGATCGTGTACTCCTTTTTACCAAAACACATCCCAGTTAAGTCTTTTCCCTATTTATCCTCATATATTTCACAAAAGGACCACCTTACCCTTTTTCTTTAATATATTTTTAATAATAATAATAAAATAGTATAATAAAACACTATTTATCCTTATTTTATAAAAATACTCTTTTTCTCCAAAATTCTCTAATTATTCCAAACTCTCCAATTTTTTTCTAAATTAATTAAATAAATGACTAAATAATTAAATTTAGTTTTCGGGCTGTTACAACTCTCCCCTACTTAAAGAATTTCGTCCTCGAAAATTACCTGGAGTGAATAGAGTCGAATACGACTCCCTCATCTGATCTTCCCGTTCCCAAGTCCAACTTTCTCCAACTAGTCCTCCCCACAATACATTCACTAAAACAATTTCCTTGCCTCGTAGTTGCTTCAATTCTCTACCATCAATCCTCACTGGTAAAGCTTCAATTGTCAGATTATCTCTCACCTGAACATCATCTATCTAAATTACATGCGACGGGTCCGGAATGTACTTCCTCAACTGTGATACATGGAATACAACATGTAAATTCACAAGAGAGGGAGGTAAAGCCACTCGATAGGCCACTTCCCCTATCCTCTGCATAATCTGATACGGACTGACAAAACGTGGAGTGAGCTTTCTAGACTTCAAAGCTCTCCCCACACCAGTCATAGGAATAACTCTTAAGAACACGTGATCTCCCTCTTGGAACTCAAGTGCTTTCTTTCTCTTATCGTGATAACTCTTTTGACGACTCTGCGACGTTTTCATCCTTTCCTGAATCATTTTTATCTTTTTAGTTGTTTCTTGGACAATCTCTGGCCCAAGCACCAAACTCTCTCCTAACTCATACCAACATAATGGAGTACGACAATGTCTACCATACAATGCCTCATTTGGAGCCATCCTGATACTAGCAAGAAAACTGTTATTGTACGTAAACTTGACCAATGACAAATGACTATCCCAAGACCCTCCTTGATCTAATACACAAGCTCTCAGCAAATCTTCTAAATATTGGATTGTTCTTTCCGTCTGACCATCCGTTTGTGGGTGATAAGCAGAACTCATCCTTAACTTAGTACCCAAGGCATCCTGCAAACTCTTCCAAAACCTCGACGTAAACCGCAGATCTCTATCTGATACAATACTTGAAGGTACACCATGCAACTTCACAATTTCCTCAATATAAATCTCAGCTAACCTTTGCATGGAATGGTTAATCTTCATCGGCAAGAAGTGTGCCGACTTAGTTAACCGGTCAACAATTACCCAAATCGAATCATTACCTCTAGCAGTCTTAGGTAACCCAGTCACGAAATCCATGGAAATACTATCCCATTTCCACTCAGGAACATTCAATGGTTGCATCATACCTGAAGGTCTCTGATGTTCTATCTTTGACTTCTGACATGTCAAACAAGCATATACAAATTCAACAATGTCTCTTTTCATACCCGGCCACCAAAATAACCTGCGTAAATCCTGATACATCTTCGTAGCACCAGGATGAATACTCAGTCGACTCTTGTGCCCCTCTTCTAAAATACTCTTTTTAATTCCTATAATATCCGGAACACATACTCTATCTCGGAATCTCAAAACTCCATCTTCATCAACTAGAAAGTCACCTACATTACCTTGATCAACCAACATCAATTGATCAACTAATTTCAAATCAGATTTCTGACCCTTACGAATCTCTTCCAAAATCTCACTGGTCAGCTTTAACATTCCCAATTTCACACTATCAGTAGTAGTTTCACACAACAAGCCCATGTCTCTGAATTGCTCGATCATTTCCAATTCTTTCACCATAAGCATCGAAATATGCAACGACTTCCTACTCAAAGCATCAACCACAACATTTGCCTTACCAGGATGGTAATTCAAATCAAAATCAAAATCTTTCAATAATTCAAGCCACCGCCTCTGTCTCATATTTAACTCTTTCTGATCAAACAAGTACCTTAAACTTTTGTGATCACTGAATACTTCAAATTTCGAACCAAACAAGTAGTGCCTCCAAATCTTAAGCACAAACACCACAGCTGCTAACTCTAAGTCGCGAGTAGGATAGTTCCTCTCATTAACTCTTAACTGTCTAGAAGCATAAGCAACCACCTTATTATCCTGCATCAAAACTCCACCAAGACCCATCTTGGAAGCATCACAATAAACTACAAAGGACTCATCTGGATTCGGTAAGACCAACACTGGCACGGTCGTTAATCTTTTCTTTAGTTCTATGAAACTCTCTTCACAAGCAACACCCCACACATACGCTTGACCCTTCCTAGTCAATTGCGTCAACGGTAAAGTTATCTTAGAAAAACCTTCAATGAACTTACGATAGTAACCAACCAACCCAAGAAAACTACGAATTTCTGTAGCTGACTTCGAAGTCTCCCACTGCAATACCGCATCAATCTTTGAAGGATCCACCGAAATTCCATCACTTGAAATTACATGGCCGAGGAAACTCACTTCCTTTAACCAGAACTCACACTTAGATAATTTAGCAAACAATTTCTTTTCTTTCAACACTTGCAACACAACCCTCAAATGCTCGGCATGTTCCTCTTCTGATTTAGAATATACCAAAATATCATCTATGAAAACCACCACGAATATATCAAGATACTCATGAAAGATCCTATTCATATATTCCATAAACACACCAGGTGCATTAGAAACCCCAAACGGCATCACCGTATACTCGTAACGCCCATATCTCGTCCTGAAAGCTGTCTTCGGAATATCATCAGCTTTAACTCAAATCTGATGATAACCAGACCTCAGATCAATTTTACTAAAGACACAAGCACCTACTATCTGATCCATCAAATCATTGATCCTCGAAAGTGGGTACTTATTCTTGATAGTCACTTTATTCAACTGTCGGTAATCGACATACAATCTCATACTACCATCCTTCTTCTTAACGAGCAACACCGGAGCACCCCAAGGAGAAACACTAGGTCTAATGAACATCTTCTCTAACAATTCTTCTAATTGTTTCTTCAACTCATTCAACTCTGAAGCTGACATTCTATAAGGAGCCATCGAGACAAGACTCGTACCCAAGACTAAGTCCATAGAAAAATCAATTTCACATTCCGGTGGTAAATCACTTATATCACCAGGAAACACATCTTGAAATTTACAAACCACAGGAAACTCTGCACTGACAGTCTTATCATCAACTTGCAATGATGCAGACACTGCAAACATCAAAGCTTCATCCAATACAAGTTCATCCACTTGCCTAGCAGATAAAAACATCAACTCACCATTCTCGCTCAATTCAGGGAACTTCACTGTCTTACTATAACAATTAATATGAACATAATTGAATTCCAACCAGTTCATACCAAGGATAACATTAATTTGGTGTAATGGTAGGCACACCAAATCCATCACAAAATTCTTCTAAAAAATTGTCAAAAGACACTTCAAACAAACAAACAAGCATGGTAGTCATAGAACCATTAGCAGGAGTCTCTATTATCATATTACCGTTCATATTAGACAACTTTAAACCCAATCTATTAGCACACTCAAGAGAAATAAATGAATGTGTAGCTCCAGTGTCAATAATAGCAATCAACTCAGTACTATTAATAAAACAGGTACCTCTGATCAAGTTGTCCTTCTTTGGAGCTTCTGAACCAGCTAATGCAAAAACTCTCCCAGCATTCTGAGCAGTAGCAACATTCTTCTTTGGTTTCTGGCATTGGGCGCTGATATGCCCCTATTCACCACAATTGTAACAGGTTGGGCCCTCATTAGGACAATCACTCATATTATGCCCAAGCTTGCCACAATGGTAACATTTCATAACTCTGGTGGTACACACATCGGCCTTATGACCAGTCTCTCCACACTTGTAACACTTAACAGGTACATTAGCAGCTCCCTACTTTTCTTCTTCTCATCAGATGCCTTCTGCTTCCCTTTATCACCAGTAGTCACATAAGGTTTCCCTCTATACTGACTCTTGTCTTTCTTCTCGCTCAGCTGTTTATAGTGAGCTGACCGAGCTCGACTGTCCTCGTCATAAAAATGTCTCTTATCGACCAACTCTGCATACTTGCGAATTTGTTGGCATCCAATTCCCTGTTTAATTTCAGGTCTCAGCCCATTCTAAAACTTAAGGAACTTGGAAAGTTCAGCATCTACCCTGTTGTAGTGAGGACAAAACTTCACCAGCCTTTCAAATTTGGCAGCATACTCTGCCACTGTCATGCTTCCTTGCTTCAGTTCAAGGAATTCTACCTCTAACTTACCACGAGCATCTTCCGGAAAATACTTCTTAAGGAACTCCTCCTTAAACACAGTCCAAGTCACCACAACAGCCTCATCCTCTAGACGCTGATGAGTATTATCCCACCAGTCTTCAGCTTCCTCAGACAACATATGAGTCCCGAATTGAACTTTCTGCGCGTCAGCACATGCCATCACTCTAAAAATCTTCTCAATTGCCTTGAGCCACTTTTGTGCGCTCGCCGGGTCATGAGTTCCTTCAAACACAGGTGGATTATTCCTCTGGAATTTCTCCAAGGCACAAAACTCATCATGCGCATTGTTACGAGCAGTAGTCTGAGCAAGAGCTGCAATAACATCAGCGAGAGCACGCGTGTTATTTCCAGCCATTCTACACAACACTTACCACATCAGAAGAGAATAATCGTTACTTAAATAACAACTTGACAACAGACTAACAACAACAAGACTTGGCCGGACAGACCGACCTACTCTGATACCACTAATGTAACACCCTTCTACCCCAAAACAAAATATTTAAATAATATCAGAGTAATCATCGAGAAGGGTATCACATTTCATCAAAATTTCAAAACAAATAGTGTCCTGTCCCGTAACACGGGTTAATCAACATCAAGAATAACATATAGCATTTCGCAGCGGAATTTAAACTTCATAATTCAAAACTTCATTAGTTTACTTCATAAACATAATTTTCACCATCCGAAAATTCAACATCATATAATGAGAAAACATTTATCAAAGTAATAACATAACTGAAAACAGTTAACAAATAAACCCCGTCCCAGTGTTACATGACACAGAGCAGGACACATAGACCAAAACCACTTCTAAGTACCACTAAAGCACGTTCCGAGACTCATGAATAACTCCTCTTGCACTACAAGCCTATTCTTTATCATCTGCAAGTTACCCATGAAAGAGGCAACATTTCCAAGCAGGCAGGGTGAGTAATCATAATATATCATAAACGTACAAGAATATAGAACATAAATAAATTGGTACAACATATCATGACATCATCAACTATAAAATTCAGCAACAACAACAACACGATCATGAAATTAAGCAATGCCAACACAGTCATGAAATTCATCCAGAATATGCAATTCTAACCATCCTGATATGCAATATGCATGTGGTACCATTTTCATCGTGAGATGGATACATGACCATCAACCCTCCACAAAGGAGCACATCGTAAATCATCGAGACACTTCAATCCACACAATGGGATTGAAGCAATAAAATAGGCCGAAGCCCCATCGTGAATGTTATGAAATGCAATGATGCGCCACATCGTAAAATTCATCAAAATAATTCGCATCATTCATTTCACACCAGCAAACCAATCATCAAATAATCATATATATCATCATGACATTACACCCAGAACATTGGTCCTATAACCACTCTGACACATCAAGAATTAACCCGTACCCGGTAAATTATGGTCAATTACAAGGTTATTTCATAAATTCATTTATAAAAACTATTGCATTTTTATCATTTTTATTCATCAAAATAAAGTTCAATTTATGCTCTTTCCGACGCTTCAAACGGAATGCGAATCGGACTTACGATTCAAAAGTTATTGATTTTTAAAGAATTAAAATTTGCCTCTCAAACAGTGTTAACTGGTTAACCCATAGCGTTAACCGGTTAACGCCTGCGAAACTTTTAGAAAAACACCAAATTTTCAATGGTTAACCGGTTAACCCATAGCGTTAACCGGTTAACACACGTTTTTCAGCAGTTCTCTGCTATACAATTGCAGACTGCTTCAACACCAAAAACCCCCAAATCCCATTACGGGTTTCACATCAAAACACTCAAAAACCATTCAAAAACATCAATCAAACATCAACAACATCAAGATAACAATTATACAAACAAATATATGATTATAACTCATTCTAATCACTCTAATTCATCAAGATTTCTCTCATAAACTCCACATAAATCAAAAACCCCTAAAACTCATAAACTCATACAATCTTAATCTATTCATAGTCCAATTCCTACACATTTACAATAGATTACAAAAACTCCCCATACCTTAGAGAATTTCGCCGCTTTACACTCTTCTCTGGGGTTCTCCACAACCTTCTGACTCTGAACTTCTTCTTTCTTCAGAGCACTTCACCAAACACGATAGAAAATGAGAAAACCGATCGTGTACTCCTTTTTACCAAAACACGTCCTAGTTAAGTCTTTTCCCTATTTATCCTCATATATTTCACAAAAGGACCACCTTACCCTTTTTCTTTAATATATTTTTAATAATAATAATAATAAAATAGTATAATAAAACACTATTTATCCTTATTATATAAAAATACTCTTTTTCTCCAAAATTCTCTAATTATTCCAAACTCTCCAATTTTTTCTAAATTAATTAAATAAAGGACTAAATAATTAAATTTAGATTTTCGGGCTGTTACAGGTATCACATAAGATTACAAATGATGCAAGTCAAGGATGAATGACATGTGAATATGCATGAGATAATTATGGGTTAGTAGCATACAATATATGAGACACAATTAGAATGCACGGATATGCATTATGGTTCCCACATAAATCATGTTAACATTTAGAGGAGAAGAGAAACAAGTTTAGGTTAAACATGTTCAAATAAGTATGCACTTTGAAACACCAAAACAAACCAAATGAAGATGGTTCAAAAAGTGACCTATAACTGGAGTTAAGGACCTAAAAGTGACCTATAATAAACTCCTAAAGGTTACCAAAAGGTTTCTCAAGCAAATGGCATGAATGCCTTCCTAACATCTAGGGTATGATGCAAATAAGCACATAATCGGACCAATAATCTAGGTGACATGAAAAAATAGCAAAAAGGATTGAAAAAATATGAAAATAAATCCCTGGAATTATAAAGTCATTAGCTTGTATTGGATAAAAGGATTTCACAAAATTATGCACCAAAGTTCCAAAACAATTTATTTAATGGTGAGATAACAAGGCATGATCGCCGAAAAACAACTCCACAAAGTGGATAAAAAATGACACTATAAATTATGAAAAAAAATGCTCAAGAGGCATAAAAATGTCACAAATTCCAGTGGTTAATCACACATAAAAATTAGGTCTCATACCTATTGAAAAAAAATGCTTTTGGTCCCTTATGTCAAAACCATTCATTTTGGGATAACTTGGAATGAAAAATCCAAATTAATTACTAAAACCATCCAAAACTGGAAACAAAAATTATACAAAATTAATTAAGAGGATAAAGATCACTCATAAATGTTTCCAGAATTTTATCACACCCGAAACTATTTTTAATAATTGCGACGAAACGGGTAAAAAACGATGTTTTAAGGAAAAGTGAAAGGAACCGAATTCTATAATTCGTAACCTAATCCCTAAGCTCCGATATCGACGCATATCTTCAAAAATCACAAGTAAATCCAGTGCCTCAGGTGGAATGGCTCAATATGTACCTTAAGTTATATGATCATAAGTCGCATACAAGCTAGAATGATGCATTAAAGTGGAGAAACTCGAGATTACTTACTTGATCGAAGTGACGATTCTTCACATAAAAGAAATCCAAAAAATTCATGCAAGGTCTTGTAATCTCCCATAAGCAAAATAAATGCTTATCTTCCATAACTACTTTGTGAAGATCCACCATAATCGAAATCGACACATATCGATCAAAAAAGTCCATGAACACTTATATCCAAAATTAGTCATAATCATTAATTAAATATAACAAGAAAAATCCAATAAGCATGTTTAAGGGTAATAAAGATGTTAACCATCACAAAAATTAGTTCACAATTATGAATAAAAAAAACTATTAACAATTTTTTTAACAAGAATTAATAATGAAAATTGACAAGAATTAACAAGAAGAGGTGAATTAACAATTCCAGGGTGCAGAAAATGAAATAACGGCCCAAGGCCCAATCTTCACATGGCAGCCTCGCAGGGGGGTGTTGAAGAAAAACAAGGGTGTGAACGTAAACCCAGAGGCCAAAGGCCCACTTTATTACCAGCGCATGGGGTGTGGATAGGAAAAATGATGGTGCGAATAGAGACCCATGGAAATATAAGGGCCCAATCCCAATGTGCTTATGAAACCCTAAACTTCTTCTTTGTAAAATTAAACCTAATATCTTCTCCTTCAATGTTACTCCGTCGTTCTCCTCAACTCTATCAATAGCCTCTCATGGTTTCTCAATTTGAATTTCACAAACCCTCTCTCTAAACTCAGATAAACACGATCTTGAAATCCTTTTTCAGAGTCGCTATCTCCTCTCCTTTGATCTATGACCGTCGCGATATTCTTCAATGTTCTTCTTCATCAGAACTCCCCCCCACCGCCGCGGTTTCATCTTCTGAGTTCTCCTTAATCACCACCACAACGCCGCCGCCGAAGATCATCTTATCTTCAATATGAATCGCACTGTCGATAATCACGATGTCACTGTCGTTCATTCCCGTCGACGATCGAATCCTCGTGGTAATGTATTCTCTCCTGCATTTCTTCCGCCTCCATCTCATCTCATGATTGTTCCCAATCATCCTGCCTCCGTCTTAACATTCAATTCGTTTAATCTTCTTTTCTCAAACCAGATTCAACCAAATGCAATCTGACTACGCCAAACGCAAGAATACGGAAACGACAAAGAACGATTATGAACGAAGACACCTACTTGGAAGTGAGTTCGATTCAGGTATGGATTCTCTTTCCTCACTCTTTGTGTTTCCTCCGAATCTCCTTTCTTTTCCGTGATTTTGAATCACGCGATGTTCTCGCATTACAGGTTGTGACCGCACATTCACCTTGTGCAGATCGTGTTTTATTGTGATATTCTTGATCTTATTCTTTGCTTAAATTTCGGTTTCCATCTCGATGCGTTATTGCACTTTCTTAATTGTTATTGATGATGATCTTCTTGGAGGTTATTGAGGGTTGATTATTCTGCATTGTGTGAAGGTCGTTGGTGAAGATCGATGAAGGATGCTTGTTGAAGATTTGAAATGAAGTTGTGGTTTCCGAGGTTACTGCAGATGATGAAGAGGATAGTTTGAAGATTATGATGAAAAGTATGGAGAGTGATTGGTGAAGTTTTTTTTTTTGCAGAAGCTTTCTTGGGGAAGAATTGGATTGATGAAAGTGAAGGAAAAAATGGTGGAGTGTTGATGTGTTGTTGAATGAATGAAGATGATGATGAAGGATGTAGAATATTGTGGATTGAAGTTTGAGATTGGAGAGTGATGAAGAATAATTTTCCAAAGATTGAAGTGATTAGTGTTTGAACAAGGTAAGAATACAAGTAATTGATATTGTAAACTTTGCTTGATATTAAAAATAGAAAAGCGGGCTGCATAAATAGCCTTACATAAACTGAACTTCCTATTTTTCAGCACACTATGCTAAAGAATAGGTCTTAACCTAGATACTCCTTTTGAATAGGAGTTTTATTGACTGACTAAAAACAAATACTAATTCAAAACAAATATTCCAACAATTCCTCCCCTAAGCTAAACATGCATACAACATTTTAGTTTAATCTTCTGCTGCCTGTACTCCCAGGTGCTTTCGAAATTTCTCAAATTGGTCCAACTTCAATGGCTTGGTCATGATATCCGCAAGTTGATCATTTGTTCCACAAAACTTTATATCCACAGCTCCATCCTTAGTTAGATTTCTCAGAAAATGAAACCTCACATCGATGTGTTTACTTCTTCCATGAAAGACGGGATTCTTGGCAAGCTTAATGGTAGAAGAATTATCGCAAAACATTGTAACACAGTCAGATTGAGTGTCTTTAACTTGTTTTAGGATGTGTTGCATCCAAATACATTGGCAAGCACAGGACGCAGCAGCTACGTATTCGGCCTCAGTCGTAGAAAGAGTAACTACTGGCTGCTTCTTGGATGCCCATGCAACAGCTCCACCGCTTAACATGAATTCATAGCCTGATGTACTCTTCCTGTCATCTATATCACCGACATAATCGCTGTCTGTGTAAGCTACTAACTCGTCTTTGCATCCTTTTCCATAGAAGATGCCGAGATCAATTGTTGACTTGATGTACCTTAAAATTCTTTTAGCTGCAAGCATGTGTACTTCCTTTGGATTGGACATGAATCGACTAATAAGACACACAGAATACATTAAGTCGGGCCTAGTTGTTGTCATATACATCAAACACCCCACCATCTGCTTGAAAAGAGTTCCATCAACTTGCTTCCCTTCCTCCCTTTTTGACAACTTAATACTTCCAGGGACTATTGGATTCTTTACTCCATTACAGCTTCCCATGCCGAATCTCTCGAGAACTTCTCCCGCATACTTATTTTGGCTTATGTGTATTCCTCTCGCATTTTGACGCACTTCAACTCCCAGAAAATACTTCATTTCGCCTAAATCAGTCATCTCAAATTCTCTTTTCATAGAAGTTTTGAAACTTTGCATCATGATCAGATCATTACTAGTAAAAATAAGATCATCAACATAAAGACTTACAATCAATATTTTATCTTCCTCTTTTTTTATGAAAAGAGTGTGTTCATAGCAGCTCCCTTCGAAACCTTCATTGACAAAGTAACTTTCGATCCTGCTGAACCATGCTCTTGGAGCCTGCTTCAACCCATAAAGTGCCCTTTTCAGCTTGTAGACTTTGCTCTCCTCTCCTTTTACTTCGTATCCCCGCGGTTGTGAAACATATACATTCTCGTGCAGCTCTCCGTGCAAAAATGCACTTTTGACATCCAATTGATAGAGTTTCCAGCCATTTCTTGCTGCTAGAGCTATCACCATTCGGATGGTATCCCATCTTGCAACTGGGGCAAAAACCTCGTCATAGTCTACACCTTTCTCCTGTGCGTAACCCTTGGCCACCAAGCGAGCTTTGCACTTGCTAACTTCACCGTTTTCATCAAGTTTTGTTTTGTAGACCCACTTTACACCTATTATTTTTGCTTCTGAAGGAGCTTGAACTAACTCCCAGGTTTGGTTCTTTCTTAATGCTGTTATTTCCTTGTCCATGGCATCTCTCCAATTTTTCTTCTTCACTGCTTCTTCATAATAAATTGGATCATCAGTAGACATAAACATAAGAAAATTTTGTACCTCATCTTCGGACAATTCTCCTCCGCTTGTATAGTCCTGAAGATAGGTTGGAACTCTTCTTACTCTTTTCTCTAAATTTGGTGGAGTTATCGATTCATTTGAAGAAGAATCAGTCGCTTCTAAGTTGTCTTCTTCTGCTTCACTTGTGGTATTTTCATTTTCATGATCATCTAATTCCTCAAGTGTTTCCTCATAAGCTTCACCCCAATCAAGTACTTCACTTTTTGATTCGGCATCTGTCCTCCCCCAATTCCAGCAGCCATCTTCTTCAAAGATTACATCCCGACTGATTGTTACCTTCATTGTTAAAGGGTTTATCATTTTATACCCTTTTGACTTCTCGCTATATCCAATGAAAACCTGCTTTTGGCTTCTAGCATCAAGTTTGAGTCTTTTAGCATCTGGTACATGAACATTTCCTACGCATCCGAACACTTTAAAGTGTTCGACACTAGGCTTGAAACCACTCCAACACTCTTCTGGCGTTTTGTTTTTTACAGCAGATGTGGGACTTCTGTTGAGCACATGACAGACCCATTTTGCGGCTTCCGGCCAAAATGTTCTGGGCAGCTTCTTCTCTTCTAATATGCAGCGTACCATATTCATAATTGTGCGATTCTTGCGCTCTGCGACTCCGTTTTGTTGCGGCGTATAAGCTGTTGTCAATTGTCGCTTGATTCCTTGAGCTTTACAGAAGTTTGAAAATTCATTTGAGTTGAATTCTCCTCCTCTATCTGTTCTTAAACAACACAGTGCCAAACTAGTCTCCTTCTCTGCCATAGTTTTAAATTCTTTGAAAGTAGTAAAGGCTTCACTTTTCTCATTTAAAAAGTAAACCCAAAGTTTACGACTGAAATCATCAATGAATGTCAGTATGTACCTTTTGTTTCCATGTGATTCAGGAGTAACTGGACCACATATATCTGAGTGAATAAGCTGCAGTTGTTGTTTGGCCCTCCAGATGCTTTTCTTGGGGATAGCTTCTCGATGTTGTTTTCCCACCATGCAACTTGTACAAATTTTTGATGAAGCATTTAATTTTGGAATTCCTCGAACCAAGTTCTTGTTATGCAGCAGTGCAAGATTCTTATAGCTCAAGTGACCAAACCTTTTATGCCATATTTCACCGAGATCATCAACGTTTGCATTGAAACATGTAGGCACCGATATAAGAATGTTTGTTGTCACAAGAAACATTCTGTTGGTGGTCATCAAGCTTTCCATTATGCATCCCCTGCTCGGATGATACAACTTGCAAACTCCATGCTTAATTACAATTGTGATGTCTCGATCTTGGAGCTGCCCAATACTCAGTAAGTTATTGCGTAGTTCAGGAATAAAAAATACGTCACTTACAATGTGATTACTTCCGCCGATCTCCAATCTGATGTTTCCCTTTCCCATTACTTCTAGCTTTGAGTTATTTCCAAGCTTGACTGAGTGCCTGAAGCTTTCATCTAGCTGCATGAACCATTCCTTGTTTCCCGACATATGATTTGAGCATCCGGAATCAAGAAACCATACTCCTTCTTTCTTGTTTTGATGAGAATCTACTTGTGCCATCAGCAACATCTCTTCCTCTTCATTAAACTCAGCATAGTTCACTTTTTTTCCCAGGTTGGGCATTCATACTGATAGTGTCCCAAATTATGACACCTGTAGCATTCCACCGCAGCCCTACTCATAAACTGTCGACCTCTACCTCTTCCTCGGCCTCTCATCATGCCTCTGCCTCTGCCTCTTTCATAACGCTCTTCGTGTGTCACCTTCAGTGCTTGCTCCTCCTCATTTGATCCCTTCATTCTTTGCTCATGGATAAGAAGACTGCTTTGGAGTTCATCAACGGTTAGAGTTTCCACATTGTTAGACTCCTCAATGGAGCACACAACATAGTTGAATTTTGGCACGAGAGACCTCAGAATTTTTGCAGTAATGTCGGCTTCTTTCACAATCTCTCCGCAGGCTTTCATCCGTTTTGCTATGGAGAGAGCTCGTCCAAAGTATGCATTGACAGATTCTCCCTCTTTCATTTTCAGTATTTCGAACTCAGTCCTCAAAGTTTGAAGCTGAGCTCTCTTCACTCTAGTTGACCCTTTGAACTTTTGCTTCATTGAGTCCCATATCTGCTTTGAGGTGTCATCATTTAGTATTGTCTCCATGATTTCTCTATCAATGGCTTGATAAAGATAATTCTTCACCTTTCTGTCTTTCAACTGCTGCTCTGCAATTGTTTTTGTCTCCTCATCAGTTGGCTCCCGGTTTTGTGGACCACCAACCACTCCATCCTCGACCAAGTTCCACATTTCTTTCGATCGGAGGAAGTTCTCCATCAGCTTCGCCCAATGCTCATAGAAACCATCAAATTTGGGAATTGCTGGTTGCACAAATCTACTGCTACTGGTATTTTCTGTCATTCTCACGGATTTTCCTCAACCTCTCTTTCTCTGATCAGGCCTCTTGACGAGGCTCTGATACCAAATGTTTGAACAAGGTAATAATACAAGTAATTGATATTGTAAACTTTGCTTGATATTAAAAATATAAAAGCGGGCTGCATAAATAGCCTTACATAAACTGAACTTCCTATTTTTCAGCACACTATGCTAAAGAATAGGTCTTAACCTAGATACTCCTTTTGAATAGGAGTTTTATTGACTGACTAAAAACAAATACTAATTCAAAACAAATATTCCAACAATTAGAGAGAGTTGAAGAAAATGATACAAAAAGACCCTCGAGAGTTCTGCGTTTTTTTTTTACTTTTTCTTGTTGTGAAATTTTTTGTTATCTAGCTTTCTCCCCTGTTTCTGAATTTCTGTTGTGGGAGTTTCTAACTGACTTTTTTTGTTGTAACCGATTCTGTTATCCATTGTAACTGAATTTCTGCTGTGTATTTTTATGGTGTAACCAATACTTCAACTGATTCTATTATTTTGTTATCAGTTTTACAACTGATTTTCTTTTCATTATCTGTGTCCAGTATTTTTCCTTCTCAGTCTCTCTTATAACTCCCTGTGGACAAAAATGAATATATAAAAATAACAAATAACGGATCAATGGTATATCTATCTGTTACAGCTCCTTCTCATGGACCGTTACTAGTCATTTTCCTCTTTTTATATGGCTGAAGTTGGGCATTAGTGGTTGTGCGCTGACTTTTAGGCTCATAGAATCTCATAGCTTGTTTCACTTATATTACATATTTTTTTAGGTGGTTTTGTAATGGGCTCAGCAAACAAAACAAATATGGGCCTAATAAAATTTTGTGTGATAATCTTTTGGTAAGTAAAAGGTTATATGGTGACAAGAAGAAAAATGGAATTTGAAAAATTAAGAAATTGGAATATGAATAAAAAATGAATAATGATTTATGAAAATATGGACATTGGTTTAAAATGGTAATGAGGGATTAACATGGATACTAAAAATGGTTTATGAAACGAGAATGGATTAGAGGGAAAAGAATAGAAGTTGTATACATATGATTTAGAAAAAGTTTTAGAAATTGGACTCAAATGGATAATGAATGGTTTAATTGTCATAGAAAAAACGAAATATGGGTGGATAAATGGATATGAAACAATGATTTTTAGCCCAAAACTAGACCTTAATTTTTTCTTTCACAAGCCGCCTGATAAAAATGAATACAGCTATCCCCATACAAATCACAATTGAAATGCACAATTATCCGAATCAAATCTTTTTCCGACAAAATAACTCCTTAATCATTTAGAATTCGTCTGAACCAGAAATTGAGGGAACAAATCCACAGACGAAACACAATCTGAATTGACGGCCTCTGATAATGATAAGCCTGATTTTTTTGAGATAAACCTCAAACAACCCACTGCCTAATAACCTGAAGAATTCTCCACACCACAATTTGACTTTGGATACATATTGACAGAGAAATAAGTTGCTAACGCAGACAAATTATAGTTGAAGCAATCCCTCGATAGTTTGACCAAAATTTGGCCAAACTTCCATATGAATATAACCGAATCCCGACATCTGAAGTGATTACGGCCATGCTTTATGTTATGCTTCCTTTTTCTATGCAAAGTATGTGAGATGATATGCTAAATGCTATGAAAAAGAGAGGGCAAATTTTTGGGGTGTTACACTATAGTGTAAGATGCTAAACGGATCCGGTTGCCTTTCGATTTTGGTTACTCTTTTGGTTGTGGTTGATTAAGTTCACCATACCACTTTTATGTAAATATTATTATACTATTATTATTATTATTATTAATATTTTAGATTCTTGCACTTTAATTTCTTTTGCTACTAACATTTAAATTCTTGCACTTTTATTGCCTTTATTTTATTATGCTTTATTCATCCATTATCATGTTTATTATTTGCTCTTATTTTGTTGTTGATTTTCCGTTTGTCCATTTGGACACAAACATTAGTAAAGGATTAAACTTCTAAAAAACTTGTGACTTTAATTTGTGGACTATTGGTTACTATCCTTGGCTTTGGAATGAAGATTTGAACTTAGATTCTTAGGACACATTTCCTTTGCCTTGATCTTCATGAAGTTGGAACTTGCCTTTATTTGGCCATTTGCTAGCTTATAAGGATGGAACTCTTATGCTCATAATTTGAAGTATAATCAAGTTTGGTTAGATCTTTCTTCCCTTATCTCCTTATTTTCTTTTTTAGGATAGTCCCTTCATCTCCACCCCTTCTTTAATTTTCAAAATCTTCTCTCTTTTTTCAAAGGATTCTTGTTTTCCAAAATCATCACTTCTTTAATAAACAAAACCTTGACTTTTGTCAAGTGGATTTTACTATTTTCTTTTCTTTTAAAAACCAATGAATTTAATCCTTTTGACCTTAATTCAAAAATAAAAAGAACCAAACTCATTCAAGTTGTTTTGTTCCTTAGTGCACTTTTGTTTGTTTTCTTTAAAAGATTGCTGATTATGAGTCATTATTCTTTAGTTGGGTGCAAGTTTTTCAATCTCTATGGTTGTAGTTTGATGTAATTGAGTCTCTTGTCATTTGTGGGGGTTTAGTGACATACTCGTTGATTTTATCCGAGTTGGCACCCTCCCCATAATGATATATGAATCCATGCCTTCTTTCTCATGGTAGTTTGTTTGGCCATCCACTTGAAGATGATAAATTCTATTCACTTAATAAAATTTATTACAACCAAACCTTTTCACTATCTGTACCACAAACTACGAGGTTTTGATATCGCATTGCACTTTGTGGGTACGTAGGCATGAGGTGGTAAACCTCTCCAAACACAAAAATATTAAAAAAAAATTCTTTTCTCATCCCTCCACTCTCATTTAACAAAACCTTTTCAAACCAAAAGCAGTAAATTTATCAAAGGGCTCCCGTGGAGTATCACAGACATTTTAGGTGCGTAAAACCTTCCCATTATGTAACCTATCCCCTTGCCAGGTCTTTGTTTGTTTCTTTTAGATCTTTTTGCTTTTAGATTCATTAGGATTTTTCGCTCTTTTTTTTTCCTTTTCCTCTTGGAATAAAATAAAAGCACGGTGGCGACTCTGTTTACTTTGAGTTAAGTTAACTAATAACTTACACTCATGATTTTACTGCTACAGATGGCTCCTTATCGGATGTCAGCTTTTGAATTGAGTGAGTTGAAGAAAAAACTTGAAGAACTTCTTGAGAAGAAATTCGTTCATCCAAGTGTTTCTCCGTGGGGTGCTCCTGTGTTGTTGGTTAAGAAGAAGGATGGTAGCATGAGGTTGTGTATCGATTATCGACAGTTGAATAAGGTGACTATCAAGAATAAATATCCACTTCTTAGGATTGATGATTTGATGGATCAGTTCGTGGGAGCTTGCGTTTTTAGCAAGATTGATTTGAGGTCAGGTTATCATCAGATTCGAGTTAAAATAGATGATATTCCGAAGACAATGTTGAGAACGAGGTATGGTCACTATGAGTACATTGTGATGCCTTTTGGTGTGTCCAATGCACCTGGTGTATTCATGGAGTATATGAATCGAATTTTTCATGAGTATTTGGATAAGTTTGTTTTGGTTTTTATCGATGATATCCTAATCTATTCAAAGTTAAAAGAGGAACACGAGGGACATTTGAGGATTGTATTAAAGTGTTAAGGGAGAAGAAGCTTTATGTTAAGTCGTCGAAGTACGAGTTCTGGTTGAAGGAAGTAAGTTTCCTTAGCCATGCGATTTCTAGTGGTGGGATTTCAGTGGATCCTTCGAAGATTGATGCCGTGTTGAATTGGGATACTCCGAAGTCTGCTACCGAGATCAGAAGTTTTCTTGGTTTGGCCGGTTATTATCGAAAGTTTATAGAGGGTTTTTCTAAGTTGGCATTGCCGTTGACTAAGTTGACTCGTAAGGGTCAGGCTTACGTATAGGATGTTTCTTGCGAGAAGATTTTTGTTGAGTTGAAGAAGAGGTTGAATATTGTTCCAGTTTTGATTTTGTCGAATCCGAATGAACCTTTTGTGGTGTATTGTGATGCTTTGAAGACAGGTTTTGGTTGTGTTTTGATGCATAATTGTAAAGTGGTTGCCTATGCTTCTAGACAGTTACATGTTCATGAGAGGAACTATCCTACCCATGACTTAGAGTTAGTAGACGTGGTTTGTGTTAAGGATTTGGTATCTGTTTGGATCGAGGTTTGAGGTGTTCAACAATCATAAAAGTTGGAAATACTTGTTTGATCAGAAAGAACTAAACATGAGACAAAGAAGATGGTTATAGATGTTGAAGGATTTTGATTTTGATTTGAGTTACCACCCTAGTAAAGCTAATGTGGTTGTTGATGCTTTGAGTAGGAAGACTTTGCATATGTCGACGATGATGGTAAGAGAACTTGAGATGATTGAACAATTCAGAGACATGAGTTTGTTGTGTGAAACTAGATCTGAAAGTGTGAAGCTGGGTATGCTGAAATTGACGAATAATATTGTGGAAGAGATCCGTCTAGGACAACAATCAGATTTGAGGTTGGTTGATCAAATGACTTTGATTAACCAAGGTAACAAAGGAGAATTCCAAATTGAAGAAAATGGGATGATGAGGTTTCGAGATCATGTGTGTATTCCTGACATTCTAGACTTGAAGAAAAGTATTCTTGAAGAAGGACACTGAAGTAGATTGATTATTCATCCTGGTGCTACTAAAATGTATCATGATTTGCAAAAGTTGTTTTGGTGGCCAGGCATGAAGAGAGATGTTGTAGAGTTTGTGTATGCTTGTCTGGTTTGTCAGAAATCAAAGGTTGAACATCAAAATCCTTTAGGTATGATGCAACCTTTGAGTATTCCGAAATGGAAATGGGATAGCATTTCTATGGATTTTGTGACAGGGTTGCCGAAGACGGTGAAGGGGAATAATTCCATTTGGGTGATCGTTGACCGATTGACTAAGTCGGTGCATTTCTTGCCGATGAAGATTAATCATTCCATGTCGAAGCTAGCAGATATGTATATTGATGAGATTGTGAAGTTGCATGGGATATCGTCAAGTATGGTGTCAGATAGAGATCTGCGGTTTACATCGAGATTTTGGAAGAGTTTACAAGATGCTTTGGTAACCAAGTTGAGGATGAGTTCTACTTATCATCCATAGACGGACGGTCAGACAAAACGAACTATCCAATCTTTAGAGGATTTGCTGAGGGCTTGTGTGTTGGATCATGGAGGTGCATGGGATAGTCATTTGTCGTTGATTGAGTTTACTTATAATAACAGTTTTCATGCGAGCATTGGTATGGCTCCATATGAAACATTGTATGGGAGGCGGTGTAGGACTCAATTGTGTTGGTATGAGTCGGGCGAGAGTGTTGAGATCATACCTGAGATTGTGCAAGAGACAAAGGAAAAGATTAAGATGATTCAAGAGAGAATGAAGACTTTGCAAAGTCTTCAAAAAAGTTATCATGATAAGAGGAGGAAAGCACTTGAATTTCAAGAAGGAGATCATGTGTTCATGAGGGTAACTCCAGTGACTGGTGTCGGGCGAGCTCTAAAGTCCAAAAAGCTCACTCCGCGTTTCATTGGACTGAATCTGATTTCGTAGAGGGTCGGAAAGGTGGCATATTGTATTGCATTACCACCGTCACTTGCAAATTTGCATGATGTGTTTCATGTGTCCCAGTTGATGAAGTATATTGCAGATCCATCGCAAGTGATTCAGATGGATGATGTTCTAGTAAGAGATAATTTGACAGTGGAGGTTTCACCAGTGCGAATAAATGGTAGAGAAATGAAGAGATTAAGAGGTAAAGATATTGCCTTGGTGAAGGTATTGTGGGGAGGACCAGCTGGTGATAGTTGGACTTGTGAACGAGAGGATCAGATGAAAGAGTCGTATCCGATGTTGTTTGCTTCAGGTGCACTTTTTAGGACGAAAATTCATAAGGGGGGAGAGTTGTAACACCCTAAAGTCGATTTTAATTATATTGATGTGTTTTCTTGTGGATTTTGTTGTTTAGGAGGTATTTGATGTTTTGTGACGTTTTGAGGGTAGCTTAATATTTTAATAATTAGAATAATTAAGTATATGAGGTTTAGTTTATTATTTGAGATTAAATTAAATTAAATAAGGGAGTTAGAGGATAAGGGCATTGTGGTCCTTTGGTTGCGGATTAGTGAGGGTATTTTGGAGAAAGTCTATTGAGGTCTTGGGGGAAAGAGTGACAAAATAGTAAATGAGGTTTTGTGAACAATCATTTGGTAGCGATCGCAATTGTGGAGAGAAGGAGAAAATCTCTGAAGAAAAGGAAAAGCTAGGGTTTGAGGATTAGAAAGAATCACGAAGAGGTTATCAAGAAAGATTTCGTAAATTAAGGTGTAAACACCCTAAATTTACCCTCACTAAGTTCACACCATGGCTTGTTATCTTCCATATTTGCATAAGTTTAAGCATATCATCTCATATTGCATTTTTGTTTCATCTGCACTAGTTCAAGTTCATCTGCATCTAGGGTTTATGATCTGAGCAATCCAAGGATCCATCTGAGCCACTCCAAAGGTCTCCAATCATTCCAAGAGGGTCCATATATGTTCCATCATCATATTATATCCCTCAAAGATCAAGGAAGTCAAAAAATCACAAGAACTTGAAAAGCATGGAAGTAGAGATAAGGTTTCACTACACATATGACCTGAAATTAGGGTTTTGGTTTCAGAGGCCATAACTCCAAATTTTTTGGTTATTCTTGTTTCTAATGGTCTCAATATGTTATAAGGATCACGTGTACCAAGTTTGATGAAGAAATTCATTGTGGAAGTCATCTGTTCACTAGGTAACTTCTTGAGCAAGTCAGAGTAAAATCAGGGCATCTGAGGCCCCCAACAATGGAACCAAAGTGGATTTTTCATCAAATTGAAGTCATATGATCTTTATTTGATCATTTAAGTGCTTGGAAGTTCACAAAATTGAAGAAAATTGAGCTAAACCAAAAGTTGCCAAAAATGGAAATGACTTGTAATGGAAACTTTCCATTTTGGGAAAGTATTTCAACCTCCTCTTTCTCAACCAAAAATGCTTCAAATGAAAAATTGTTGGTCATGAAAGTTGTAGATTGGATCATTCCCTTTTCAAAAAGTACAAGAACAAGTTCTAATTCATTATGGAACTCAAGTTATGATCTTTCAAAGTTGGCAAAAATCCTATAATTTTCAAGAATACACCAAAGAGGGATTTTTGCAAAACCACTTGCCAAGTCATTTTGTGACCTCTAATACACTTATATGCATCATAAAAACATAGCACATTGCCTAAAAATCAGAATTGCCCAAAGAACCATCTCATTTCATGCCTTGCACATCAAGAAATTCAAAAGGAGGCAAAACTCTTCAAATTTGCAAAAGAGCATGAAACATCTCATACACTTGCTGAATCACCACAAAACCAATTCCATGGCTCTCCTTGATCTTTGCTGAGCCAGGACAAGCCAAAAGCCAGCTGCAATATGAGCCCATACCTCAAGTACAAGTTTTGTTGACTTTTTGCAAGAGAGCCCATACCAATCACCATAGGCCACAACAACTCTTCTGACCTATCAAAGCTTGTTATGTGGATCAAACACAGCTCATAACACAACACACACAAGCCTAACACTTCAGAATCATCAAGTTCCACAAAATCACCCCAAGAGCAAAAACCTTCGAAACTTTCTGTCCAACCATCAAACTCTAAAGCAAACTTCACCATTCATTCAGAAATGATCCATAGAGCATAAACCAACCATTAAACAAGCTTCAAAGCCCCCAAAACTGAAACACGATTTCTGGCCAGTTGAAGTGCAATCACACAATCCAGCCATTATAAACTCTTTCCAAGCATCAAAGCTTCATCAGGAGGTCAAGAGGAGTGGTTTTGCACAAGAGAGGAGGTCCAAAAGCTCCAAACTTAGAAAGCTCAAGCTCAGGTAACCTCTTCAAACTTTTTTCCAGAAATGCAATTTTAAGTTCTTAGATTGTTCTTTATGCTTTGCTGATCACCATGATATATTTATTTTTGAAAATGGTTGCGAAATGAGCATGTACTGACTGTCTGAAAGTTTCACCATTTTTGAGTTCTTCTTCGAATCTTGATTTCCAGCCATGAGAAATTAGTTTTGAGTGTGGATTCATGTTTAGGGAGAGGAGAGGAGTTGATCTGGAGCTTTAGAGCTCCAGAAATGGCCTAGGGAAAAAGTTGGGTTGGAGGTCTCGCCGGAGAAGATGACCGGAAGTCTTGTCCGGCCACCTGAAAGTAATTAGGGTTAATGACGTGTTTAGGGCTAAGTTTGAATTTGGGCCGTAGGATGTGAATTAGGGTTAGGCAGTGGATGGCTCAGATTAACTCATTAAGTTTTAAATGTGATTAATTAATTATTTAATTGGGTTTTAGTCAGTTTGAATTATGGCCGTTGAGATGCGCGCGTGGTCTTCCCTCCAACCTCAACTTTGAATATGATCCTTTGGATCAACTGACTTTTATTTAAATCCATTTTTAATTCATTTTATTGCATTTTTCTTGCATAATTTATTTAAAATACCTAGAAAATTCCAAAAATATTTTTCTTCTACATTTTGATTTCAAATATTTTTCTTCATCCAAAAACATTTTTATTTTTATATTTTGCATTAAAAAATAATTTTAAAAATATTTAAATGTTTATTTTAATTAATTAATGGAAATTAATTAATTAAAATACCATTTAGGTTTCTAAAAATTCCAAAACAAATTCACATTGCATCTTAGGACATTTAGAAACATTGTCAAACCATTCATACAAATTTCTTTTTGGTTTTGATTCAACATTGACATTTTTCTTGAATTTAGGGTTCATAAAAATCCCATTTTTGAACCCTAACTTCAAGAATTCTTTTCTGCCTAACCATGAAGGGTTTGACATTGGTTCTTTTTGCATTGTTCTTCATATGACATGTAGTATCTAGCATATTGTTTTCATAAATTTATCTTGCATTTTCCATTTGATTTGCATTTTCCCTCTTAAGGTACCTTAAAACCCTAGATAACTTAGAAAAATCACAACTTTCTTTAGATTAAGAGTTGGGCCTCCTCCTTTGGGATGTGATATCATATGGGGTTAGGGTTCCTTTGAGTTCATTTGCAATTTTTTATCTTATGTTTTGCTTCTGTTTTTGACTTTTGCATCTCATGTTGCTTTAAAACCCTAATTTCTCATGTTCATTTGCATTCATCTTGCATATGCTACCATACATGAACTTGCCATGACATTTATTGCATTCATATAACATCTAAGACATCATAGGACACATTAGAACCATGCTTGATCATTTCTTCATCCATTTGCCATGATATGCATTCATTTTATTCCATGAACTTTCATGAACTTTCAAACTCCAAAGCATGCATCCTTTGCATTCCATCTCTTGTATGAACATTCATAGCACTTGTCATGCTTTTGCATCATCTCATAGCATCATATATTTGCTTCTGGTTTTGGTTTTACTTTGGCATATGCTTCATTTTCATTTCAATTCTTTCCTTTATGCTAATCTTTTCAGGTGGTAAGTAATTTGAGAAGTGAATTTGCCTTCACTTCTCATTTCTCTTCATCTTTTTCTTATGCATCCTTGCTGCATTTTCATTTTCTTTAGAGTGAGCTTGCTCATTCATGTTCATCATCCACTTTCTTTCTCCAAGTTACTTATCTTCTTTAGTGAAGTAAGTAACTTGTTTCTTCTGCTTCTCCTCCTTTCATCTGCTTCTTCCATTGGTGGCTTCTCTGAAGGTCTCTTGCAAGCCTTACAAACCATATGAACACCCAAGCATGACAATATTTAGGGTTTTGATTAGTCCCCCCTTTAGTTTTTACCTTTGTGTCTTCTTTTGTGTCTCTCTTCTCATCTCATAATCAGAGACTAAACCTTTAAGGTTTTAAGACTTTGTGATTAAGGTTATGCCTGCATCCTTCTCTTAGGATGGAGTGTATAACTTTAATCCTAAGTGTTAAACCCTTAATTTGTTTAAACCTCTTAATCAATCCATCTTAATAATCACCAAGACAATAGCTTGTAACTTGGGCCTTGCATTAGGGTTCTAATTCTTCCTTCATTGGTTAAGAAGGACTAACCCTAGTGTTAATGGACAAGTCCCCCTCAAGTTGTCTTACAAATCATAAAACTCACTTCTTAATCTCATCTTTAATTAAAAACCACTTAATAAAGGTTTGTTTTGTCATGAGGTTAATCCTTAATCATGGATTAAGTTGAGGTATCTTCCTCAGCTTAAGTGTTCTCATCTATTATCCTTCTATTAGGATGGTGTAATGGGTTCATTAATCCTTGATTATGGCTTAAACTCATTACTTAACACTAAACAAAAAACTCAAAAACATCTAAATAATCACAAGTAGGTTAATGATCTTAATTCTACATCATCATGGTAATTAAGTTTGAGATTTTTATCTCATACTTAAGGTATTCTCATTATCCCTAATCAAAGGGAGGATATGATGAGTTTACTAACCCTTGGTTTAGGCTTAAGCTCATTAACTTATGACAAACACAAGAAGCAATAAAATACTGAAAACAACAAACAAACAATAATCGTCTCCTCCGGGATTCTTTTCTCATCATCTTCATTCACAAACGAGAACTTGCTTTTTCCGTCTAATGCAAGACAGTTAGCACTCGAGCCAGACGAGTCATACATTCGAGCATAGGCAAGCAAGCAGTTCACCGGTCAGTTTATCTTTCAGTCTCTTTGAGTCAAACTACAGTGTTCTGACTTCCTCATTGCACGAGAGGATACATAGGCATAACTTAACTGTTATCGAACAAAAGTCTCTGTGTCTTCCCCCTCTTTCAACATTCTTTTTCTAAGCCTCAATTCCTGAGCATTCACCATTTTGCACTGACACTTGTATATTCCTTTTCCAGCTCTTGCACACAGATAACACAGACACTATCCCTTCAAACACAAACTTTCAAACGTGGATCTCGTCGAGTACGACGGACAATCTGGGTGCTAATACCTTCCCAGGTTGTAACCAACCCCCTTTCTCATTTTCTCTGGTTCGCGACCGTCTTATCCATATTTTCCTAGGTTTATGCAGCATTACCTTTCCTTCGGGATAAAAATGCCTAGATGGCGACTCTTTTCAGTTCATTTTCATTTCTCCTTTCGCCGACCGTTCGCGTCTGTACCCTATCTGACCCGGGTGTCTTTTAGTGGGAGCGACAGCTTGGCGACTCTGCTGGGAACCTTATACTGCAACCAGGGCTTCTGGTTCTCTTTGTGGGTTCCTCCTAGTGCTTGTTTGATTTGTGTTTACGGGGGTGTTATGTTCTACTTGTGCTTATTTATTTGCTTTATTTATTGCTTTATGTACAACTTTATTTACTGCTTTCATTTACAGTTTTATGCATTTCATACTATCATTATCATGTGCTG
This sequence comes from Lathyrus aphaca, assembly GCA_963966055.1. Taxonomy (NCBI): domain Eukaryota; kingdom Viridiplantae; phylum Streptophyta; class Magnoliopsida; order Fabales; family Fabaceae; genus Lathyrus; species Lathyrus aphaca. The sequence goes on from OZ014522.1 coordinate 237,956,989, forward strand.
GATCTGCTATTTCTTTGGTGGGTGGGGATCATTGAGTGATTAAGGTCCTATACCTGGGATCTGAGTGACACATAGGCTAGAGTGGCTTCATATTCTTTCCCATTCCATTTCGGTCTAGTACGGGAATATGAAACACGGTTCAGACATGTGTTTCTTCTTGAGAACTCTGTGCTACAGATTTCCTATAGTACTAGGGCTATCTGGGAAGCCTGCTAAGCCTGGATGACCTTTTTATGACCTTCAACATCTGAGGTGAATTAGAGGAGGATCCTTTATGGTTATTGTAAACACTGTACCTCTGGGTTAGAAGTGTTTACACTTCTCATAACTGATCCAAGTACGAGGATCTTTGTTCTAGAACATTACATGTGAGGGGGTTGGGATGTTTACAGGTTTGCAGGGACCCTTGGCCACATCATACCCTGTTACTAGTTTTGTTTTAAGAATGCATCACTTTGGACAGCTCTTGTGATTACCCTGGACTTGAGACTCTTTATTTGAGTCCCTCACCTGGTTACTGGATTTCTAAGCCTCCATCCGGACTTATGAACATACATGGACTCTTACCAAGGCAGATAAACAGATCCAGCACTTGATCACAAACCCTTTGCATACCATTTGCATACATCATTTTTGCATCATTTAACATTTGCTTATTTGTTTTACAGGGTATCCATCATTTCATCTTTGGTTTGGTTTTGACCCCTTCTGCTGCTCAGACTGCTTCATTTATCTTCTCCCACACTTTCATCAGTTTGTTAGAAACTTACCTCCAGCATCTCCCTCAGTGATCTTCATCAGCATTTGCTTTCAGCTTCTTCACCAGCATCCATCACCAGCATGGACACTTCAAGAAAGAGCAACATCACTTACCACTTCTTTGAGCCCACTTTGACTGGCATCAGGCAGGTCCAGTCCCTCATTACCCCTGACCATATATCACTGTTCAGAGAGCATTATGGAGGCATATTGGACATGGTCATGGATCTGGATGCATCCCAGAGGAGCATGATCCATACTTGCTTGCAGTTTTATGATCCCCCTCTCAGATGCTTCACATTTCCTGATTTCCAATTGGGACCTCTGTTAGAAGAATTTTCTATGTTGTTAGGAGTTCTTGTCAAGAGAGGGATTCCTTTCAACCCATAGATGGTTGCTCCCAGAAATGAAGACATAGCCAGGGCATTGCATTTGGAGCCTGCCCTCATTGATCAGAACTTGACAACCAAGGCTGGGGTTCCAGGCCTCCACCTAGACTTCTTGATCTCCCAGGCCACCCTGCAGGCTGCAATAGGAGAATGGAAGGCTGTCTGTGCACTTCTTGCCCTCAGTATATATGGGGTTATCTTGTTTACAGATGAGCCAAAGTTTGTGAGCAAGAATGCCATTCATCTGTTCTTATTGAGGAATCCAGTTCCTACCTTGCTGGGAGACTTCTACTACTCAGTACAGCAGAGGAATGAGAAGCAAAGAGGAAGACTAGTCAGATGCTGTGCTCCTCTCTACTACTCTTGGATGCTAAGACACTTGCCAAAATCAGATACCTTCTTGAACCCTCACCAACAGAAGAATTGGGCTAAAAGGTTCATTGCCTTGACATCAGGTGACATCAGATGGTGCACTCAGAGCACCAAAGGCAAGGACATTATTACTAGCTGTGGGAAATATCCTAATGTGCCTTTGATAGGAGTGAAAGGTTGCATCAACTACAACCCTTTATTATTTAAAAGACAATTAGGGTATGCTTTGGTTCATCCTCCTAGAGGACAAGACTTGGCTGAGACCCTTTATTGTGAAATTCAACCTAACTCTGCTGTTGTCAGACAAGCTGCATGGGCTTGGGACAACATTCAGACCAAGGGAACAGCCATCCTTGGCAAGTGCAACAACATTGCTTCAGCACAGTATTCTGATTGGTCCCATACTAGAGCTCAGATCACCCGGATGCCATTCACCTTGGAAGATGTACCTGGGCCTTCTACAGTGAAACCTGCAGCTACTGTCAGTTTGGAAGAGTTTGAAAAGCTGAAAGAAAGGAATACTCAGCTATCTGAATCCTTGAAGAAGACTCTCTAGGAGAGAAATGACAGCCGTCTGGATAATGAGAGATTGGAAAGGCTCAAGATTTAGCACCTGACCAAGATTGAGAAGATGGATGACTGCATCAGGAAGGCAAAATCAGGGGAGTTAGTACTGAAGAATGCTTGTAAAGAAGCAAAGACTCAGAAGGCTAGGGCAGAGCATTATCTAGAGGAGAGCCAGGCTAGGTTGATCAGGATCACTGAAGCCCGTGCACAGGAAGATCAAAGGACTCAGGCTAAGATAAAGCAGTTGGAGGCTAGTGAGAAGAAGCATCAGGCAGCCTTGATAGCAGCTCAGAAGGAGATATCTGAATTGAAACTCCGGGCGGGGTTGAAGAGGTCAAAGGATCAGGATATGCATAAGAAGTTAACCAGTGCCGTTGCTACTAGGAACCTCCTCATCAGGACTATTACAGAGCACCCAGTGGGTCCAGTAACTGAGGCCCTCCTGAAGGAAGTCAGAGAGGATGACTTTGGATTAGATGTTTGACTCTTTTGCTTGTACTTTTCTTTTTGTTGTACTTTTCTGTTGTTGTTGTTGTATTTTGACCCACCATGGGAATGTTATTGTAATCAAACTATGTATTTTTATCCTTTGTAATATATCAGTTTGTATTATTTGTGGTGGGCTTTATCTATCAACATCATCAACATTTCCTCGAGTTCTGGAAAGGTCAAAACCAAAGAACCAAACCGGATACCCTTGGAAGACAAATAGGCATACTGCATTGCATACTAACATTTTACTTGTTTTGTAGGTTTTTGTTTATTGTTGTTTCTCACTTTGTTGTGGTTTCAGGAAACATTGCTCGCAGAAGAGTGTTCCCTGTCAACAGAATACACCGGTACCCGACAAGAAACAACCTTCCGGGACTCCAGATGGATCAAGTTCATCAAGACTTGAATGAAGTAAGAACCCAAATGGCCAATGAGAGGGTTGAGATGAGGAACCAGATGACCCAATTCATGACTGTAATGACTGGCTTAGCCCAGAGCCAGGAAAGACTAAGGGAGTTGGTTGAAAGGCAGACCCCTGAAGAACACCATCCAGGTACAGGAGGTACCAGTAACAACGATCACGTGCAACCTCGCACTGATCCACCAGAGTTTGGGCCTCATCTGAACCCAGAAATCAATGCCATAAGGAATACTCAGGGTAACACTGCTGGAGGAAGGGTCTTGCAAGAGGATCCTCAAGAGGAGCAGTTTACAGTTGTTGGGACTGGAGACGAGGTTTATGACCGTAGGCTGGATGAGATTGCAGAGAAGCTGAGATCTCTTGAATCCCAGAATTCCCTAGGGTTTGATGTAATGGACATGGGACTGATGGAAGGGGTGAGAATTCCTCACAAGTTCAAACCCTCGTGTTTTGAAAGGTATAATGGCACCTCCTGCCCATGCACCCACCTTCAGTCATTCTTGGGAAGATTAAAAGCATACACCATGGACGAGAAGCTATGGATGTTTTACTTCGAGGATAGTCTAACAGGGGCATCTCGAGAATGGTATTCCCATTTGACCAGAGTCACAGTAAGGAACTGGAAAGACTTGGCTGAAGCTTTTATCCGGCAGTATCAGTATAACTTGGACATGGTTCCAAATAGGACCCTCCAAATGGGAATGTCTCAATCTTCCCGTGAAAGCTTCAGGGAATATGCCCAAAGGTGGAGGCAACTTGCTGCTGCAGTCCAACCACCCATGTTTGAGAGGGAGATGACAGACATGTTCATGAATACCCTTCAAGGAACATACATTGATAGATTGACTGCATTTTCCTCTACCAGCTTTGCAGATGTGGTGATAGCTGGAGAAAGAATAGAGAGCCTGTTGAAGATGGGAAATATCTCTGATAACGGTGCCAGTTCAAGTAGTATATGGAAACCATTTGCTGGGCCTCGTAGATCTGGTGAGACCAACTCTGTGCACTTGGGAAGAGGGAGACCCCAATACTTGCCCAGGACAATTGTTGCTGTTACTATCCCTGCTCTACCTCCTCAGTATGCTCAACAACCGCAACACTTTCCGCAACAACAACAGTTTCCGCAATAAAGATCATACAACAATAACAACAACAATCAACAACAACGCCCATTTCAAAAACGGCCATCTCAGGTCAACCGAGTAATTGACCCCATTCCTATGCCATATGCTACACTGTTGCCACAACTCCTAAAGCTTAATCTTGTTGAGTTAAGGACATTGGCTCCACCTGATCCTCAAAACCTTCCTAGAAACTATGATGCCAATGCTAGGTGTGCTTTTCATTCCAACACACCTGGTCATTCTACGGAAAAATGCAGAGCCCTGCATATGAAGGTTCAGGATCTGGTAGATTCAAAAGCCCTAAACTTTGCACCTCCTCCAAATGTGATGAAGAATCCTATGCCAAGCCACAGTGGGCCAAGGATTAATGCTGTAGAGGATGGATCACCCCTGAGTTTGATAGAAGACATTGCATGTATTCAAACACCTCTGGTAGAGGTTAAAGCCCAACTTTTAAAATGCCAAGTGTTTCCAGGTAGTGAGGCTTGTTGCGAATTATGCAAACTTTCTGAGAATGGGTGTGCTAGCCTGAGAGAAGGCATCAATAACTTGATTAGCAAAGGCATTCTGCAAATTACAACCACATATTCTACAACACCAACAACTCTTGAATCTTCTACAAATGCAACAACCATCTTTTCAAGTGTTTCTTCTACAACTGCAACAACCATTGTTCCAACTGATTCAGCTACAACTTCAGCAATCATTCCATCTATCACTTCAACACACAACAATTCATTTGCACCGGCTACTACAACTTCAACAACCAATAATGATGTTTCCACTATCACAATCTATTATGACCCGACAATGGTCCCAAGTTCCGACAACTTTCAGCAAAATCAACAACAGTCTCAACAAAGCTTCAATCACCTTCACCAACATCCACCAGAGGTCCTGTAACAATATTTTATGATCCACAAACTATTGTAGTCCCAACAACAACTACAGTAAGCCCAGTCACCATCACGGTGCCCGGGCCGATCCCATATGATAAAGACAGTGCTATACCATGGCATTATGGTGCTTATTTGTACTACAACGGAGAGAAGGTCCTTCTTGATTCTCCTGTTCTCACTCCCCAAGTGGATAATGTTGGGGGAGGCGGAGGCTTCACCCGAAGAGGACGTCTCTTCGCATCACAAGTCCCTAGAACCAACACTGAGGCAGAGGCTGTTGCCAAAGCCAAGGGGAAGAGTGTGATACCGGAAGAATCTGCACCCAAAGAAACTCATAAGTCATCCTTCGATCAAGATGTGGATGAGTTTATGAGAATCATCAAAAGAAGTGACTATAAAGTTGTGGACCAACTCCACCAGACTCCTTCAAAGATCTCAATCATATCACTACTGTTGTGTTCCGAAGCCCATCGGGATGCACTTCTCAAAGTTCTGCACGCTGCCTACGTGCCAGAAGAGATCACTATGAATCAGCTAGAAACAGTAGTATCAAATGTCAATACTAGCCACGGGCTAGGTTTTACTGATGCTGATTTGACAACAGAGGGACGTCTCCACAACAAAGCTTTGCACATAACCCTGGAGTGCAAAGGAGTTGTACTGTCTCATGTTCTTGTATACACCGGGTCCTCACTCAACGTCTTACCCAAGAAAGCCCTTGTCAAGCTAGAATATGATGGGATAGCTCTCCGGCCAAGTAACCTTGTGGTCAGGGCTTTTGACGGCTCCAAGAGATCTGTTCTGGGAGAGGTGGAGTTGCCAGTGATAATCGGTCCACAAGTCTTTAAGACCATTTTCTATGTGATGGACATACAGCCGACATACAGCTGTTTGATAGGTCGACCCTAGATTCACTCCGTAGGCGTAGTAACGTCGACCCTTCACCAGAAACTGAAGTATGAATGGGAAGGACAAATTATCACCATCTGTGGTGAGGAAGACATATTTGTTAGCCACATGGCTACTTACAAATATATTGAGATGGATGGTGAAATCCACGAGACAATGAGCCAAGGGTTTGAGGCCCTGAATGTTAATGAGGCTACTGGAGTGTTGGCTGCATCCCAGGAGGACATGATGGGTACTTCAATCATCTCTTATCAGCAAGCCCGGAAGGTTATTGAAGAAGGTACTGCTCAAGGCTGGGGCAAGCTGCTGCCAGTGGAAAAGAAGGAAGATAGATTCGGTTTGGGTTACAGACCATTCCGACAAGATCAATCAGAGGCTGTAAAGGAGCCCAAATTTGTCAGTGGGGGATGCTCACCCTAGATGTTGTTAACAATCTGGAAGACGAGGAGGAAAGCGACCGCAACCTGGAGAGCTGGATACGTCCAAGGATCCCGGGGAACCAAGTCCTTAACTGGTCTTCCTAGGAAATTATAAGGGTTACTCCTGCAGAGTAATTATTATTTCCTGTCCTTTTAGCATGCATCAAGTCCTGCATCTTGCCCAAGGTGTCAGGACTCATTTTGTAATAGGGCCATATTGTAATTTTGTGCAAATGATTAATCAATGAATATCAGACATCTTTTGCAAACGAGACTCTTTTTTGCTCACTGTCTTTTCATTTTTCACTTTTGTACAAAACAATAAAATGGCAATGTTTTCAAAATAAATAACTTAATTTTCACTTTTCTAAGCAAGATTAAAACTGATCACTAAAACGAACCAATCTCAAACCTTGCAGAGATTACCCTCCAGATTGCACCGACAACAACACTTCTATGACCTTGTATGACTTCGACAATCCGATTAATCAAGTTGATGAAGGGGTTGAAGAAGACTATGAGTTACTTGAAGAGTTAGCCAGGTTGTTGAGGCAAGAAGAGAAAGTAATTTCTCCTCATCAGGAGGAGGTTGAAACAGTTAATCTTGGTATCGAAGAAGACTTGAAAGAAGTGAAGATTGGGTCTGGTCTGCAAGATTCAGTGAAGGAACAGCCCATTGACATGCTTCGAGAATACGTCGACGTCTTTGCTTGGTCCTATCAAGACATGCCAGGTCTAGACACGGACATTGTTATGCACAAGCTGCCATTGAAGGAAGATTGTCCTCCAGTAAAACAGAAGCTACGCCGTACTCGTCCAGATATGGCAATGAAGATTAAGGAGGAAGTACATAAATAGTGGGACGCCGGTTTCCTTGCTGTAACTAGTTACCCGCCGTGGGTGGCTAATATTGTACCAGTGCCTAAGAAGGATGGAAAAGTAAGGATGTGTATGGATTACCGGGATCTGAACAGAGCTAGCCCGAATGATGATTTCCCTTTACCTCACATTGATGTATTGGTTGACAACACAACTCAGTTCTCGGTGTTTTCCTTCATGGACGGTTTTTCTGGGTATAATCAGATCAGGATGTCACCCGAAGACATGGAGAAGACTACCTTCATCACACCCTGGGGCACATTCTGTTACAAGGTAATGCCTTTTGGACTGAAGAATACCGGTGCTACTTATCAACGGGCTATGGTAACGTTATTCCACGACATGATCCACAAAGAAATTGAATGCTACGTGGATGACATGATTGCCAAGTCCCTCACTGAAGAAGACCATTTGGTAAATCTGCTGAAGTTGTTCAAGCGTCTGAGAAAGTATCAGCTGAAGCTAAACCCCAACAAGTGCACATTCGGGGTACGTTCCGGTAAACTGCTGGGATTCATTGTAAGTAAAAAAAGGAATTGAAGTTGATCCTGATAAAGTCAAAGCCATTCAGGAGATGCCTGCACCTAGGACTAAAAAGGAAGTTCGAGGGTTTTTAGGTAGATTGAACTACATTTCAAGGTTCATATCTCATCTTACTGTAACCTGTGAACCATGTTCAAACTATTAAGAAAGGAACAAACGGTCAGGTGGAATGAAGACTGCCAAAAGGCTTTTGACAAAATCAAGGAGTACTTACAAGAACCTCCAATTCTTATGCCTCCAGTTGAAGGAAGACCTCTGATAATGTACCTGACAGTATTAGAAGGATCAATGGGGTGTGTGTTGGGCCAGCATGACGAGTCCGGTCGAAAAGAGTATGCAATATACTACCTAAGCAAAACGTTTACCGACTGTGAACAACGTTATTCACTGCTCGAGAAAACTTGTTGTGCTTTAGCGTGGGCTACTCGCCGACTAAGACAGTATATGTTGACTCACACTACCTTGTTGATTTCAAAGATGGATCCAGTCAAGTACATATTTGAGAAGCCAGCACTTACCGGAAGAGTTGCAAGATGGCAAATGATTCTGACAGAATATGACATTCAGTACACATCTCAAAAGGCTATCAAGGGCAATGTACTGTCTGACTATCTGACTGAGCAACCCATTGATGATTACCAGCCCATGAGATTTGACTTCCCTGATGAAGACATCATGTTTCTAAAAGTAAAAGATCATGAAGAGCCTATTCACACTGAAGGGCTTGACCCAGAAGAAGAATGGACAATGATGTTTGACGGGGCTGTCAATATGAATGGCCGTGGAGTTGGTGCAGTGCTCGTTACACCTAAAGGAGTTCATATGCCTTTCTCGGCAAAACTCACCTTTGCATGCACTAACAATGAAGCTAAATGAAAAGCGTGTATCATGGATCTTGAGGAATCCATTGACCTTAGGATCAAGACTTTAACTATATTCGGAGATTCAGCTTTGGTAATCAATCAGACCAATGGCAAATGGTACACTCACCAAGAGCATCTGATTCCATACCATGACTATACGAGGAGATTATTGACTTTCTTCACAACAGTCAAACTTGAGTATATCCCTCGAGACGAAAATCAGTTCGCAGATGCTTTAGCTACCATTTCCTCCATGATCAAGGTTCAAGCTGCAAATTTTATGCCTCGGATTTCGGTATCCATACTAGACCGACCAGCATACGTATTCTCAGTGGGCATTGCTAAAGATGACAAGCCTTGGTTCCATGACATCAAATGCTTCTTAGAGGATCAGACATACCCACCTAGGGCATCATCCAATGATAATAAGACATTAAGAAGGTTGACTGGTAGTTTCTTCCTTAATGCTGATGGTTCCTTTTACAAGCGAAACTTTGATATGGTTCTTCTCAGATGTGTTGATAAGAAAGAAGCAGACTTGCTGATGCACGAGGTGCATGAAGGATCTTTCGGTACCCATGCTGGAGGACATGCAATGGCTAAGAAATTGTTGAGATCAGGTTATTACTGGATCACAATGGATGCAGACTGTTGTGCCTATGCCAGGAAGTGTCATAAATGCCAGATTTATGTAGACAAAGTACATGTGCCTCCAAACCCTTTGAACGTAATGTCTTCACCTTGGCCCTTTGCTATGTGGGGCATTGACATGATTGGAAAGATCGAACCGATTGCTTCAAATGGCCACAGATTCATCCTGGTAGCCATTGATTACTTCACCAAATGGGTTGAAGCAGCTTCGTATGCAAACGTCACCAGACAAGTGGTAGCCAGATTCCTGAAAAGAGACATCATCTGTCGATACGGAGTTCCCGAGCGAATCATTACTGATAATGGTTCCAATTTGAACAACAAAATGATGGCAGAACTATGTCAGGACTTCAAAATCCAACATCACAACTCTTCTCCTTACAGGCCAAAGATGAATGGCGCTGTTGAGGCGGCTAACAAAAACATCAAGAAGATTGTGCAGAAGATGGTAGTTACTTACAAAGACTGGCATGCGATGCTACCATTTGCCTTGCATGGGTACCGTACCTCAATCAGAACATCTACTGGGGCAACACCGTATCAACTTGTGTATGGTATGGAAGCTGTCCTACCTGTTGAAGTTGAATTGCCCTCTTTACGGGTACTGATGGATGCCAAGCTGAACGAAGCAGAATGGGTCCGTTCTCGGTACAATCAACTGAATCTGATCGAAGAAAAGAGATTAGCTGCAATATGTCATGGGCAGTTATATCAGAAAAGAATGAAGAAAGCCTTTGATCAGAAAGTCAGGCTTCAGGAATACCAAGTGGGAGATCTTATGCTGAAGAGACTTCTTCCTCCTCATACAGACCACAAGGGCAAGTGGACTCCAAACTACGACGGCCCACTCATAGTAAAGAAGGTTTTCTCCGGTGGAGAACTGATGCTCACTACTATGGATGGTGAAGACTTCTTATCCCCTGTGAATTCAGATGCAGTTAAAAAATACTTCGCATAAAATGACCCGCTGGATATAAAATAGGGCATCCCGGCGAGTCAAAAACAAAATAAAAGACTCGGGCAAAAATAAGGGAAAATTGAAAAAATGTACACCCGCTGAGTTGAAAATCCGCATTGGATAGCTCAGGCAAAAATGGGTATCCCGGTGGATTGAAAACCCGAAAGGGCGATCCACGCAAAATAAGGGAATAAGTGAACAACTGCATTATGAATTCGTCTATATCACTTACAACATGGCAAGCTTCGAAAGGTTAAAGCATCAGTCAGAATCAACCTTCTTCAAAAAGCAAGATAAGAAGGACGTCAAGGTCATACGGGTCATAGCAAAGGAAGCTCACTGAAGCGTCGTCAACATTGTCAGCACCTTTACTTTTCTCAATTTGTAACAATCTCCTCATTTCAGGGGATCTGTTTCTTTGACTGTATTTGCCAATTCAGGGCACCCAGATTAATAAAATCAGAGTTTTCAGTCACATCTCGTTTGTATACTTTTGTTCCGTTTTCAAAATGTCCAGTATTCCATGATATAATATTTGCATAAAACAAATGAGCCATTTTTAAATAAATGCTTACAGGAAATGTATTTACTCTCTGGAATATCTAACTCCTATGACGGAATCCGGTAAGGGATACCTCAGGATACTTGTGCGCTTCTTTGTCTTAACAGGATTGCAGGTATTCAAATACACAACATAGGGCATGCCAAGCATCACTTCCCCAACACATCTTCTCCAAGCAGCATCTGAAATGTTTTTTCCCAACAGAGTTGTCAAAGCCTCCTCGTCCCCGGCTGGGACCCCCACAGAAAGCTCCAGGAAGATCATCCAGTGATCTTTTCTCCCCCGAACAGAGTACCAGGTCTCTCAAAGATAGAAGAATCTTCTCCCCACAGAGCTCCGGCCTTTCCTAGAAGAGCAATGCCTGAAATTCTCACACAACAAAGTGACGGAAGCTTCCTTATCCCCAACTGGGTTTTCTCCTTACAGGATAGATCTATCAGTGATCTATTTCCCAAGCAGAGCTATATTTTTTATCAGATCTACCAATGGTCTCATCCCCAGCTGGGATATCCTTCCAAGCAGATCAGCCAGAGATCTTCGCAACAGCGGGATCCAAATCCCGGACCGGTTTCTCTTTTGCATAATCATAACATTCGTATCATATTTCCCCACAAAGTGTAGCATTCCGTTTAATACGGAGCATTACGGCAAAAATCAAACATATTGCATGATCACAAGTCAGGTTCGAGCCAGTCACCTGTAAATACCAACAGTACCTCTTCAGCAATATACAAAATACATCCCTTGCACATAAAAGCCAAAGCGTCCCTTTGCACCCTCAAGTACAAATACTTGTCCATAACATGCTCTTCTCGACACTCGTCCGTGTCATCTCAAACTCCCCACAGAAAGCCAAAGCATCTCTTTTGCACTTTCCCCCAGATACATGCTCATATATATCCTTTTTGACACTCGTTCGTGTCATTTCATTCCCCTACAGATACCTATACACTTTCTTGACACCCATCCGTGTCACCGCTCCCCAGCATGGTTGCCCAAACACTTGTTGCAAACCAAACACTTGCTTATAATACACTTTCATCGATACCCGTCCGTGTCATCCTATCCCCACAGGTTTCCAGAATGCCTTTTTACACTCATAAGTCCATAACTTATACACTTTCTCTCCTAACACCCGTCCATGTCACTTTTCCCCAGCAAGTCGAACACTCGTCTGTGTCTTGCTCATACTTCACAATACTCATTCATACTTATACAGATGCTCGTCTGTACCTTGTATACATATCATTCCCCACAGATTTGATACTCGTCCGTGTTCTTTGTTAACCAGTTGGTACTCGTCCGTACCATCATCTCCGAACATGCGTCAGCATTTGTTTCTACTGATACTCGTCTGTATCATAGTCTTAAGGATGCTCGTACGCATCTTTAGTATATACACGGTGTCAAACACTTATACCTTTTTATTCTGGAAGGCATGAGCACTCGTCCGTGTTCACTATTCCCCAGTAGAACAACTTTTTCTTCTATCCGACATTCGTCCTATGTCGTGATACTTTCGGCAGCCGTACCCTGCCCGGTGATCGTCCTTCACCTTTGGATGACTGTCCCTCATCCCTTTCCCCAGCGGAGTTTCCATTATTGGAACCCCTTTCTATCCGACATTCGTCCTATGTCGTGATATTTAGCAGCCGTCCCCTGCTAGGTGATCGTCCTTCACCTTTTTAATGATCGTCCTTCACCATTTTATCCGATGTCTGTCCCCATCGTTGATCTTGTTATCTGACATTCGTCCTATGTCATGATAAACTCTGAGGGCAGCCGTACCCTGCTAGGTGATCATCCTTCACCTCTTGATGATCGTCCTTCATCATGCTTATCCGATGTCCGTCCCCATCGTCGACCTTTTCTATCCGACATTCGTCCTATGTCGTGATAAAGAGCAGCTGTCCCCTGCTAGGTGATCGTCCTTCACCTTTGATAACCGTACCTCATCATTTATTTCATTAATTATTTGAACCGATGGCCGTCCCCATCATTGCCTTTATCTTTAATCCCCAGAGAATCTTGCTACTTTGCTTGATGGTCGTCCCCATCATTATCTCTTTATTTCCCTAGTATGTCGACCGTCCCCGTCATTGCTTTATTCCCGACAGTCATCCTCTGCTCGATGGTCGTCCTCCATCGCCTTCATTTGATAATCATACTTTACCACCTTTTACAATTTATATCCCTTTTCTTCTTCTACCCAGTGAGTGCAAATTTTGGACTGTCTTTGGTATTCAACCACAAGTTATCTTGTTTGTCTGTTAAGCCAGGCACTTACATCTGACACAACTAACTCATGCTTGAATAGGGGCAGCTGTAAACACCCCAAATTTCCCCTCACTAAGTTCACACCATGGCTTGTGATCTTCCATATTTGCATAAGTTTAAGCATATCATCTCATATTGCATTTTTGTTTCATCTACACTAGTTCAAGTTCATCTGCATCTAGGGTTTATGATCTGAGCAATCCAAGGATCCATCTGAGCCACTCCAAAGGTATCCAATCATTCCAAGAGGGTCCATGTATGTTCCATCATCATATTATATCCCTCAAAGATCAAGGAAGTCAAAATATCACAAGAACTTGAAAAGCATGGAAGCAGAGATAGGGTTTCACTACACATATGACCTGAAATTAGGGTTTTGGTTTCAGAGGCCATAACTCCAATTTTTTTGGTCATTCTTGTTTCTAATGGTCTCAATATGTTATAAGGATCATGTGTATCAAGTTTGATGAAGAAATTCATTGTGGAAGTCATATGTTCATTGGGTAACTTCTTGAGCAAGTCAGAGCAAAATCAGGGCATCTGAGGCCCCCAACAATGGAACCAAAGTGGATTTTTCATCAAATTGAAGTCATATGATCTTTATTTGATCATTGAAGTGCTTGGAAGTTCACAAAATTGAAGAAAATTGAGCTAAACCAAAAGATGCCAAAAATGGAAATGACTTGTAATGGAAACTTTCCATTTTGGGAAAGTATTTCAACCTCCTCTTTCTCAACCAAAAATGCTTCAAATGAAACATTGTTGGTCATGAAAGTTGTAGATTGGATCATTCCATTTTCAAAAAGTACAAGAACAAGTTATAATTCATTATGGAACTCAAGTTATGATCTTTCAAAGTTGGCAAAAATCCTATAATTTTCAAGAATACACCAAAGAGGGATTTTTGCAAAACCACTTGCCAAGTCATTTTGTGACCTCTAATACACTTCTATGCATCATACAAACATAGCACATTGCCTAAAAATTAGAATTGTCCAAAGAACCATCTCATTTCATGCCTTGCACATCAAGAAATTCAAAAGGGGGCAAAACTCTTCAATTTTGCAAAAGAGCATGAAACATCTCATACACTTGCCGAATCACCACAAAACCAATTCCATGTCTCTCCTTGATCTTTGCTGAGCCAGGACAAGCCAAAAGCCATCTGCAACATGAGCCCATACCTCAAGTACAAGTTTTGTTGACTTTTTGCAAGAGAGCCCATACCAATCACCATAGGCCACAACAACTCTTCTGACCTATCAAAGCTTGTTATGTGGATCAAACACAGCTCATAACACAACACACACAAGCCTAACACTTCAGAATCATCAAGTTCCACAAAATCACCCCAAGAGCAAAAACCTTCGAAACTTTCTATCCAACCATCAAACTCCAAAACAAACTTCACCATTCATTCAGAAATGATCCATAGAGCATAAACCAACCATCAAACAAGCTTCAAAGCCCCCAAAACTGAAACACAATTTCTGGCCAGTTGAAGTGCAATCACACAATCCAGCCATTATAAACTCCTTCCAAGCATCAAAGCTTCATCAGGAGGTCAAAAGGAGTGGTTTTGCACAAGAGAGGAGATCCAAAAGCTCCAAACTGAGAAAGCTCAAGCTCAGGTAACCTCTTCATACTTTTTTCCAGAAATGGAATTTTAAGTTCTTAGATTGTTCTTTATGCTTTGCCGATCACCATGATATATTTATTTTTGAAAATGGTTGCGAAATGAGCATGTACTGACTGTCTGAAAGTTTCACCATTTTTGAGTTCTTCTTCGAATCTTGATTTTTAGCCATGAGAAATTAGTTTTGAGTGTGGATTCATGTTTAGAGAGAGGAGAGGAGTTGATCTGGAGCTTTAGAGCTCCAGAAATGGCCTAGGGAAGAAGTTGGGTTGGAGGTCTCGCCGGAGAAGATGACCGGAAGTCTTCTCCGGCCAACTGAAAGTAATTAGGGTTAATGACGTGTTTAGGGCTAAGTTTGAATTTGGGCCGTATGATGTGGATTAGGGTTAGGCAGTGGATGGCTCAGATTAACTCATTAAGTTTTAAATGTGATTAATTAATTATTTAATTGGGTTTTAGTCAGTTTGAATTATGGCCGTTGAGATGCGTGCGTGGTCTTCCCTCTAACCTCAACTTTGAATATGATCCTTTGGATCAACTGACTTTTATTTAAATCCATTTTAAATTCATTTTATTGCATTTTTCTTACATAATTTATTTAAAATACCTAGAAAATTCCAAAAATATTTTTCTTCTGCATTTTGATTTCAAATATTTTTCTTCACCCAAAAACATTTTTATTTTTATTTTTTGCATTAAAAAATCATTTTAAAAATATTTAAATGTTTATTTTAATTAATTAATGGAAATTAATTAATTAAAATACCATTTAGGTTTCTAAAAATTCCAAAAAAAATTCACATTGCATATTAGGACATTTAGAAACATTGTCAAACCATTCATACAAATTTCGTTTTGGTTTTGATTCAACTTTGACATTTTTCTTGAATTTAGGGTTCATAAAAATCCCAATTTTGAACCCTAACTTCAAGAATTCTTTTCTTCCTAACCATGAAGGATTTGACATTGTTTCTTTTTGCATTTTTCTTCATATGACATGTAGTATCTAGAATATTTTTGTCATAAATTTATCTTGCATTTTCCATTTGATTTGCATTTTCCCTCTTAAGGTACCTTAAAACCCTAGATAACTTAGAAAAATCACAACTTTCTTTAGATTAAGAGTTGGGCCTCCTCCTTTGGGGTGTGATATCATATGGGGTTAGGGTTCCTTTGAGTTCATTTTCAATTTTTTATCTTATGTTTTGCTTCTGTTTTTGACTTTTGCATCTCATGTTGCTTTAAAACCATAATTTCTCATGTTCATTTGCATTCATCTTGCATATGCTACCATACATGAACTTGCCATGACATTTCTTGCATTCACATAAGATCTAAGACATCATAGGACACATTAGAACCATGCTTGATCATTTCTTCATCCATTTTCCTTGATATGCATTCATTTCATTCCATGAACTTTCATGAACTTTCAAACTCCAAAGCATGCATCCTTTGCATTCCATCTCTTGTATGAACATTCATAGCACTTGTCATGCTTTTGCATCATCTCATAGCATCATCTGCATCATATATTTTCTTCTGGTTTTGGTTTTACTTTTGCATATGCTTCATTTTCATTTCATTTCTTTCCTTTATGCTAATCTTTTCAGGTGGTAAGTAATTTGAGAAGTGAATTTGCCTTCACTTGTCATTTCTCTTCATCTTTTTCTTATGCATCCTTGCTGCATTTTCATTTGATTTAGAGTGAGATTTCTCATTCATGTTCATCATCCACTTTCTTTCTCCAAGTTACTTATCTTCTTCAGTGAAGTAAGTAACTTGTTTCTTCTGCTTCTCCTCCTTTCATCTGCTTCTTCCATTGGTGGCTACTCTGAAGGTCTCTTGCAAGCCTTACAAACCATAGAAACACCCAAGCATGACAATAATTAGGGTTTTGATTAGTCCCACCTTTAGTTCTTACCTTTGTGTCTTCTTTTGTGTCTTTCTTCTCATCTCATAATCAGAGACTAAACCTTTAAGGTTTTAAGACTTTGTGATTAAGGTTATGCCTGCATCCTTATCTTAGGATGGAGTGTATAACTTTAATCCTAAGTGTTAAACCCTTAAATTGTTTAAACCTCTTAATCAATCCATCTTAATAATCACCAAGACAATAGCTTGTAACTTGGGCCTTGCATTAGGGTTCTAATTCTTCCTTCATTGGTTAAGAAGGACTAACCCTAATGTTAATGGACAAGTCCCCCTCAAGCTGTCTTACAAATCATAAAACTCACTTCTTAATCTCATCTTTAATTAAAAACCACTTAATAAAGGTTTGTTTTGTCATGAGGTTAATCCCTAATCATGGATTAAGTTGAGGTATCTTCCTCAGCTTAAGTGTTCTCATCTATTATCCTTCTATTAGGATGGTGTAATGGGTTCATTAATCCTTGATTATGGCTTAAACTCATTACTTAACACTAAACAAAAAACTCAAAAACATCTAAATAATCACAAGTAGGTTAATGATCTTAATTCTACATCATCATGGTAATTAAGTTTGAGATGTTTATCTCATACTTAAGGTATTTTCATTATCCCTAATCAAAGGGAGGATATGATGAGTTTACTAACCCTTGGTTTAGGCTTAAGCTCATTAACTTATGACAAACACAAGAAGCAATAAAAGACTGAAAACAACAAACAAACAATAATCGTCTCCTTCGGGATTCTTTTCTCATCATCTTCATTCACAAACGAGAACTTGCTTTTTCCGTCTAATGCAAGACAGTTAGGACTCGAGCCAGAAGAGCCATACACTTGAGCATAGGCAAGCAAGCAGTTCACCGGTCAATTTATCTTTCAGTCTCTTTGAGTCGAACTACGGTGTTCTGACTTTCTCATTGCACGAGAGGATACGTAGGCATAACTTAACTGTTATCGAACAAAAGTCTCTGTGTCTTCCCCCTCTTTTAACATTCTTTTTCTAAGCCTCAGTTCCTAAGCATTCACCATTTTTCACTGACACTTGTATATTCCTTTTCCAGCTCTTGCACACAGATAGCACATACACTACCCCTTCAAACACAAACTTTCAAGCGTGGATCCCGTCGAGTAAGACGGACAATCTGAGTGCTAATACCTTCCCAGGTTGTAACCAACTCCCTTTCTCAGGTTCGCGACCGTCTTATCCATATTTTCCTAGATTTATGCAGCATTACCTTTCCTTCGGGATAAAAATGCCTAGCTGGCGACTCTTTTCAGTTCATTTTCATTTCTCCTTTCACTGACCGTTCGCGTCTGTACCCTATCTGACCCATGTGTCTTTTAGTGGGAGAGACATAAGGTATGGGGAGTATTTTCCTTTCGATATTATAACGTGGGAATGGAATTGGGGGGTTTTGAGGTATAGGTTTTAGGGTATGTGGTTTTGTGATAAACTGAATTTTGGTGATGATTTCATGATGATTTTGATAAATATAGTGATGTATATGATGTTTTCTGATGTAATGCTGTCGATTTATATGTTTTGGAGGGGTTTTATCACAGAAGGACAAGGCTGGAAATCATAGAAAAATTGTGCATAATCGCGAAGCTCGCTTAGCGAGAAAAGTCGGTGAGTTGGGCGCTGAGCGAGCAGGATGACTCGCTTAGCGAGCCCTGAGAAATCTTGAAAAATGTCTTTTTTTAAGACTGTTTTTGAGGTGATATGTTCTAGGTTGCTATGATATTGTAGAGTTATCGTATGATACATTTTAATGGACTAAATTGAGTAGGATTATTATATATGATGTATGGAGATTCATCTTGATTTTCTTATGATTTGTAAAGTATGAGTGGAATTAGTAATTAATTGATGTATGAAGAATTAAATTAATTTCCTTTGAGTAAGAGGTATGATTATATGATGTAGAAGTATGATGACATGGGTTAGTATGAGGAATATGATGTAAAATAAATGTGGATGCAATATGTATGATGTTTTGAGGATGATGTGTATAAGTTGAGTCTTGCATTCATGGCATTGAATTATGAGGGGACTTCGATCCATTGGTAGCTTCAATCCTATTGTGTGGATTGGAGTGATAAGATGTTATGATGTGCTCTCTTAGGGGATGGTTGATGGCCCAGTGTCCATCCATGAGGATGTTTTCGGTACCACATGCATTACTAAGAGGTTGCATTTCATTCTAAATGACATATCATGAGTTGAATTGATGTTGTGTAATGATGAGATGTATTTGTTGTTGTGTATAAATGAGTATGGTGAATGATATTATGATGTGATGAAAATGATGATTAGTATAATTGAGTTAGGGATGGTAGATTGTTGTTGTTGTTATGTTTTAAATTCTCATTTCTATATTATTTTATTGAATGTGAATTTACTCACCCTGCCTGCCTTTTGGTGATGGTCTATTATACCATCCTGTAGATAATCAAGGTTAGCTCGGTGCGTGCTTAACTCGGAGATAGTGAGTCGTCGAGTTAGTTAGAAGTGGAGTCCTGCTCTGTGTCTAGTAACATCGGGATGAGTTTCACTTGAGTGTTTATGTTTTATTTGGATTATGATGCTGAATTTTGTTTAAGTATTTTGATAAAATGATATTTGGGATAAGTTATGAGTTTTGTTTTATTAAAGAGGAATTTATGACTTATTATTTTCCGTTGCATATTTATTGAGAAAAGATTTATAGTGTTATTCAGGATTTTGTGAACCCGTGTTGCGGGACAAGACTCTAAATGATGTTTAAGATTATTATTTTTTGATTTAAGAAGTAATGTGATGCCCTTTTAATGAGTTGTACTCTGATATATGATTTAAATTGCTTAACTGTGTTGGGGTAGAAAGGGTGTTACAGTGGTCATTAAAAGAAAAAAGTAAGGGTATTTTCGGAATTTGAAAATTAGAGACATAAGGGTTACATTAAGGAGTTAGAGAAAGAAAAACTCATTTTGTGTTTTTGGGAGAAGAACCGAGAGAAAAACCAAGAACGGGGGATTAAGGAGAAATCGAAAGAATCGAAAGAACGAGAAAAATGATTCAACCAGAAAGCGATAATCTTAAGGTAATCAGGAGTAGTGCAGGAAGCTTAGGAGTTACTTCAGGGTGTGTCATTTTACTTCTTAGATGTAAAAGGAGTCTTACTCTGATATGTAACACCGTGATTAGGAATTTTTCTGTTTAGAATATTTCATGTTTTTGTTGATTTGAAGATTTTGAGACGTTTTGATGATTTTTCCTTTAATTGAAGCTTTGAGTTATAAACCTTGAGATGTTTTCGAACCATGTGATTGTCTGAGATATACCTTAGGTTATTGTTTTTAATTATTAAGAAGTTTGGAAATTTAATCTGCTGCGAGTTTATGATTATATATTTTATTGGATATGTTGTTATTTTATTGACGAAAACCTTTAAACCCGTGTTACAGAGCATGAACCTTTTGTTAAAGATATTTTTATGAAGATGTGACATCCGTGATTTTTTATGAGAAACTTATTTTCCTTAAATAAATCATATTTTAATTTGGGGTTTAGACGGGTGTTACATTAGTGGTATCAGAGCAGGTCGGTCTGTCTGGCCAGGTCGTTTAGAGTCAGTCTAGGTCAGTCGATAAGCATGTGTATATTATCGATGTTTTGTTCTTTATAACCTTGAGTGTTGGTGCGCATAATGGATGGGAGAAACAATGCTGATATGGCTGTCGCTTTACAAGCTGTTGCTCAAGCTATGCAACAGATACCCAATGCTGGAGGGAATGGGGGTACTCGTGTGTAGGAGGCATTCCAAAGAAAAAATTTTCCTACCTTTGAGGGCCGATTTGATCCTGATGGGGCACAAGTTTGGCTCAAGGAGATTGAGAGGATCTTTAGAGTCATGGATTTCTTAGATGATCAGAAGGTGCGTGTTGTACCCAAAAATTTCCCCTCACATCTTCAAGACAATATACCTCAAGAGGACTTATAATGATCACAAGATTCTCAATTTCTCAAAGGAATTCAAGGTTTCATCAGACAAAGCCTCCTCATAAAGCCATGGATCTTAAATTAGGGTTTTGAGTTTCCCAAGGTAAATTGGACTTCTAAAGCCTCAAGTGGAATTCATGGTGTCCCATATACTTCAAAGGATTCTCATGTTAAGTTGCGGGGCTTACCCTACAAGTTTGGTCAGTCAGATGCTCAGATGATCAAAAATCAATTAACTTGGTCAAAAATTCAGCTGTGGTCAACATACAGTCAAACTTCAAGATTTTTGGTCAACATCAAGATTATGAGGTGAAATTCATCATATGATTAAGCGTTGATCATGATTCATCAAGGAAACCTCAAATTCATCAAGAACTAGAAGTTACTAAATTAGGGTTTTTGTAGGAAAAGTCAATTGTACTTTGACCAGCCATAACTTTCACATGCTTCATCAAATTTTTTCCATCCAAAGCTTATTTTGAAGGAAACTCAATTCCCTACAACTTTGTGTTTCACAAGCCAAGGCCATAAATGTTTCATTTAAGAGATATGAGCCAAGACATTACAGGTCCTTTAAAAATTCAACAAAAAGTCAACTTTTTCAAAAGCTCGTAACTTGAAAATGGAAGATCAAATGGACATGAGACCAAAATGAGTAGTTAGAGGACACTCTAAGATTTCTAAAAAGTCCAAGAACACATACATGGGACAAAAATTGAGAGAGTTATGCATTGTTGAAGTTGTGCAAATTTGAGGAGGTGTATATGGCAATAATAACCAAAACTTAATTTTTTGCCAAATGAGCCCATATTTTTCTAACCCAAACTTAATCATAAGATAATTCACGACCCATAAGTCATAATATCTGATTTTTTATATTTATTTTATATTATATTGGATTTAATTTATTTAAATTCAATTTTAATTAGAATAAATATTAGAAAATCAAATATTTGATCATAGGATCATTTTAGGATGAGATTTTGGTGTTTATAATCATAATTTGGATCCCAAATTCGTGCAAACCAAAGGAGAAGGCCATAACACCAAATTTTCACCAAAATAGAAAGTCCTTTAATTCATTCCAAAGAAAC
The DNA here is from genome assembly GCA_963966055.1 of Lathyrus aphaca. NCBI lineage: Eukaryota > Viridiplantae > Streptophyta > Magnoliopsida > Fabales > Fabaceae > Lathyrus > Lathyrus aphaca. The sequence goes on from OZ014522.1 coordinate 237,978,714, forward strand.
CTCAAATCCAACACCAAAGCCCTAAGTTTTTAACCTAATTTGATCTTCTATAAACATATAACAAAGCCAGATGCACAAGGGACGAAAAATTGATCCAATGAACCCTTACCAGACTTCAAAAAATTCAAGAAAAATGTTAAATTCGATTTCCTATTCACAGCCACTTTTAAGAAGTTTTGAAGGTCTCAATGCATTCCTGAGGATCTTTTGAACATGTCTCAATCATCGTCATCATCAAAAGCATCACGATTTGCCCAAACCGTATTCATGTTTTAGCTTATTTTTCCAATTTTCGATTTCTAATATATATGCATTATAAATTGAATTTGATCACATATTATTGTTTGTATGAATGTTTAGAAGCTTTCTAGATGGTTGGATTGAGTTTTAATTGCAAGAATGGAGATCCACCATGGTTAGGGTTTTACGGCTTCGATTTGGGAGTCATTGGTTAGAGATAATTTCAAGCCAAATTGATGGTTCTAATAGACTCATAAGACAATTTGCAATTGATTGGTACCCCAGGGTGTAATTTATATTGCATATTTGATGTTTTTTGAATTTGCAGGTTATTTAGGGACGGACAAAACCATCACTAAAGGTTCTAGCTACGGAAAAAATCGTAAGTAAAGGTTTTTGACGGACGGACGAAGAAGATGAAGCTTGGCGCGTTTCTGATATTTCAAAATTTGGTTTATTTTATAATTATTGTTTTCTGTTTATTTACCACGCAGACACAATGGCCCATTGGTTGAAGCGCGTGTTTGGAGGCTTGAAGACCTAGGTTCAATCCCATGGTCTTCACCTTTCTATTTTTTAGCTATTTCTTGGTTTTTTTCTTTTTCTAATTATCTCTTATTTTAATTAATTAGTTATTTAGGATTATAATTAATAACTTCCTTGAAATTAATAATTAAACATTTTCTTAAACTAATCATTAACTTAAAAAATCAATATTTATTATTTTTTACACTAAATTTTTTTTTTTGTAATTAAATTAATAATTTAAAATTAAGAAAAATCATAGAAAAGTTTGAGAAAATAATTCAATTAATCAAGTTTAATCAATTTCTTTTAATTAATTAAGGTTTTAGAATTTAAAACATTTTCATAATCCTTTCTTTATTTTTATTATTTAAATTCTTTAGAAAATTGTATAGGATATACGGCTAATGTAATAGCGTAGATTTGTTTTCTCGCGTTTTTTTAATTATGCATCTGCTCCTGGATTGTAATAGCTTAATTAGGGTTTTATTTTCCGCACTCCCCTAATTTCAAGTATGTATCCCCCTCCCCATGATGTAATAGTCTAGGGTTTACTTTCCGTTTTTTTTTAATTTCGTAAATCATTAATTGCGTGGTTAGTAATAATAGATTGTGAAAAGAATGTATGTGAACAAAAATAAACGGACTTAGAATACCCTAATCTCTAAGACTAAAATAACTGTAATTAATACACTTTTCATACATACACCCCTAGGGTTTCTCCTCTTGTTTCCTTACAAAATGGTCAAGTCCCTCAAATATAAGGGTATCTTAGCAAGGTTGCCTACAAATAAAAATCATCAAGTCCCTTCGATATAAAGATCATAGTCCCTCGTTGTCCCTTCGAGTTGCCTCGAATAAATGATCTCGTCCCTCAATAACCCTACGGAAAAATGACGATAGTCCCTTTGAATTGCTAAGATACCCTTACATTATGCCTTCTATGACCATACGATGACCCTACGCCTGTCCCTTCAAATCCAAGGATATGACTACTTACTAACTAATAGTAAGGATAATTCTATCCCTAAAGAAACGAAATAACAAGAAAGACCTTACAATTTAGGATAGGTAGTTCTTAAGTGCTTGTTCACAAATTTTCAAAATACTCTTTACACCTCACATTTTCAAATACTTTCAAACTAAACACTTTGTATACATTCATATGAGAATCATTACAAAGTTAAAGTCTTTATGAAAATATTTTCTAATCACACACTACACTATTTTCTTTCAAACAAAGTAAAGTGAGCTAAGCAGTTAAGAGCCCATGGATAACCATGGATACAAAGGGTGATAACACTTTCCCTTTGTATAAATTACCCCCCGAACTCAAATCTTTTTCAAAGGTATTTCTTGTTCTTTTATGCCATTCTTTATTGGATAAAATAAAAGTTGGTGGCGACTCTTGCTATCTGCAACATTATTTTTGTAAACAAAAATGACCAAGTCAGTTCTCCCACCGTGTTACAGAACTGGCAACTCTGTTGGGGAGTACTAATTAAAAGAGGGGTTAACTTAGAGTTATGACACTTAACTTGTTTAAATTGATTGCTTTATTTTTAAGGGCACTTGTTGTGGGGCTACTATGAGAAAGATCCTAACCCGGATCTAGTGTACCTTAGGTAAGTAGCAATAGACCAAGGAAATTGTACAGTGTATACCTATATGGTTGATTTGGTGGCTACAGTTAGTGTGACATCTTGGTTGGTACTGATGTTCTTCAAGTCAGTTGATGATAATATCAGGCTGCCATATATGTCATTAACACTAACTACCCATTAGAACCTTAATTGACCCATCTTGGCCATTAGAAAGTAGTGAGATAATCGACTTTGGTGAGGTCTAAAGTTGGTTGATACTCGATGCTACGCTCATTGAGATTATAATCTTGGGAGGTTTTGGTTGGCAAGTCAATTGCCATACTGAACAACAACCTTTGAAAAGAATCAGTGATATTGAGATCCCTTAGAATCTGGTTACTATTGCTAGGACAGGTTGAACCACCTAACTTCAGTGGGGAGGGTACTTACCTATGAACTTCATGCAAGCCTTTAAACCCAAGGCCATTGTGTGACTTGTTTGTGTTTGCCATCTGCTTGTTTGAACATGACATCATAACATCATGACATCATAACATAGAATTTTCACTAACCATTTCAAGGACCAAAGGATTTATCTTTGTTCTTTGTTGCAGGTTATGGCTTTCGCTCATAGGAACACTATTTGGATCAACTTTGTAAGGATACCCTTCAAGCTTAAAGAATTGCTCTCAAAAGTTCCTGAAAGCTCTCAATTCATCAAAAAGCATGGTCATCAACTTGATTTGGTTACTTCAGGGTTTAATGAAGACACGATGAGTGTTTTGTTCCAATTCTTTGACCCTAAACATCACTGCTTCACATTTCCTGATTATCAGTTGGTGCCCACAATGGAAGAATTCTCCAAAATACTTGGTGTGCCTATTCTTGATCAGAAACCATTCACAGGCTTAGATAAGGAGCCTAAACCAGAAATTATTGCAGCAACCTTACATCTGAAGAAGTCAGACATTGTACTGGAAACAAGAAGTGGAGTTAAGGGTATTCTTGCTAAAGTATTGATAGAGAAATCTCAAGTGTTCTTGGATGCTATGAGTTATGATGCTTTTGAATAGATCTTGGCCTTGTTAATTTATTATTTGGTATTGTTCCCTAATCCGGACCAATTCATAGATGTGCATGCAATCAACATATTTCTGACTCACAATCATGTGCCTACCTTGCTTGGAGATATCTTGCACTCTCTTCACACTCGTACTACGAAGGCACGAGGAACTCTGATGTGTTGCATACCTCTATTGTCAAGGTGGTTTATTTCACACCTTCCTCGATCCATGATGAAGAATGAACAAGCTTTGAGATGGTCTAAAAGGATAATGTCACTCTCTCATTCAGATATTCATTGGTGTTCCCGATCTATGGAAAATTCACTATCATTGACCGTTGTGGAGAGTTACCCAATGTGCCACTCCTTGGCATAATGGGAGGTATTAATTATAACCCCTATTTGGCACTATGTCAATTTGGGCATGCTCGGAGTGATGGACCTCATGATATGATTGTGTTCGATTATGACAATGACATTCAAGGTTATCGTCAAAGGTTTATACGAGCTTGAAGCATGGTGAATAAGATCGAAAGCAATACTCTAGAACCAAAATACTCCATCCCTATGGAACCTTACCTCAGATGGGTGCGGTCTCGTGCTCAGACTCTTATGATACCATATCCTGCTATTCTACCGGTGATTGTTGAGCCCATTGTTGAAGGAGGTGTTCCTTATACCATTCTTCATCCTGGTATGCCTACTGATCTGGAAGAGTGTAACACGGTGGGAGAACTGACTTTAATTAAATGTTGCGGATAGCAAGAGTCGCCACCGACTTTTATTTTATCCAAAAGGAAAGGACATAAAAGAACAGGAAAGACCTTAAAAGATTTTGAGTTCGGGGGGTAGGTTATATAAAGGGAAGGTGTTAGCACCCTTTATATCCATGGTTATCCATGGGCTCTTAGTTACTTAGCTCACTTTAAATTGTTTTGAGAAAGTGTAGTGTGTGATTGAAAAAATTTCTAAGTACTTTATAATGATCCTTGTATGGATGTATATAAAGACTTTGTTTTGAAAATTTGTTTGAAAATGTGAAGTGTAAAATGTATTTAAAATGGTGAGCAAGTACTTAAGAGGAACCTACCCTATGCTAAGTCTTTACTGTTCTTGTATGTTCTTTCAATGGTAAGACTAGCCCTATTATTAAGGAATAGGTAGTCATTACCTTGAATGTTATAAGGTACACGTGAAGGGACATCTGTGTTTAGGCAACTGTAAGGTGTCTTAGCAATACAAAGGGACTTATCATCTTTTATTCGAAGGGACAAGATCATTAACCGTAGGCAACCTCGAAGGTACTTGATCTTATAATCTTAAAGGGACTTGATGATATTTTATGAAGGGACTTTGCTTTAAGACACCTTACTTGACCTTATAATTTGGCAACATGAGGAGTAACCCTAGAAAGTGTGAGATGGCGATCAAAGATCGACTTACGTGTGTGCGTGTATATGTTCAAATATTTATCTTATTTAAGTTAATTTTCTAAATTATTTTTAATTACAAACATGTTATACACTCCCTAGGTTACTATCCATGTAGTTAATATATTTACAAACTAAAATTAAAGCAAAAATATAAACTAAACTATTACAAGGCTTCGGGACAATTATAATATAATCAGAAAAATAATAACAACGATAAATAGAAAATAAATAAGCAATAATTGAAATGTTAGTAATAAGAATAAATAAGAATAAAGGTTAGACATAATAGAATAAAAATTAGCAAGACAAATTAATGTTAGAAAAAAGTTTTTAAGAATTAATTGGGAAAATAGGTTTTTAATAAACAAATAATAATTTATTCACATAAAAAAATGACTTAATTATATTTTATCACAAAATTAGGGTTAATAAAAATTAGGATTAGGATTAGGGTTAGAGAAAATTAGGGTTAGGGTGATGATCATGAGAATTAGGGTTTTAAATATTAATTTACAAAATACATCAATTTATTCACAAAATTATTATAATTATATATATATATATATATATATATATATATATATATATATATATATATATATATATTATAAATAAATATAAACAATTTAATTTTTTTTAATAAAATCAATTATGATATTTTAAGAATCTAGAGAAAAGTATTATAATGGTATTTAGAATTTATTTTTTATAATTTATATTTACTAAAATAGAATTAATATAATAAAATAAATTGAAAATAAGCAAAACAAGAAAATTGGCCAAAAAGAAAGGACCTGGGATTTGAACCCAGGTCCCTTACCTCAATCCCTAAGGTGCAAAACCAGCCAGGTTACCTACGCGCTTTTGATATAGGATGAGAAGCTGATCATTATATTGTAAAATCATTGGATAAATAGCCTTGAAGCAAAAAAATGCTGGAGACTATATTCGATCCCCTGACCACCACATCATATGTGCGCGTGCTTACCAACTGTGCCAAGCATTGTATCTGAAATATATATGATAACACAATATAATAAAACTAGCTTAATTTCAAAAGTCAGATTTCGCGCCATAGCCTTCATCTTCTTCCCCTGGACCTGCGAAAATTCTTGCGTTTTCTTCTACTCATTTACCTGCGAATTAAGGTTCCTAGGGAAACCTGTGTTTTCTCAAACACCATGAAACCTGTGAAATTTCACCAAATTGATCATATCATTGTGATCCTTATGTCTTATACAGTTCATTAGAGTTGTTAGAATTCATTTATGTGTGTTTAATTAGAAAACCCTAAACGACAAGCAAAACCCTAATAATGGTGGAATCCGTTCTAGGCAACGAAACTTCAATCGATTAGCCCAGATATGATCTAATGCTTATCACAAACAAGAAAACAACATCAAAAATCATTAATAATGCTTGGATATTAGAAATCGAAAACAAAAAAAATCAAGAACAAAGTGGATTCGGGCAAGGCGTATGAACATGATTATGATGCTTTTGAGGGTTGGGATAGATTCAGTGATGTCCAAGGATCCTCTCCCTGTCCTTAAAATACCTTTGATTGCCCTGCGAGGGTGAATCCGAATTTGAGTTTTTTGAAGAATTTTGTGAAGTTTGAATATGGTTCTTGAGGCTGCAAAAATCGTGTCCTTGTATTGCTTTATGTTGTATGTATATAAGTGAATGTAATTAGGTTAAAAAATCAGACTCTCCTTTGGATTTTTGGATCACTTGTGATTGAAAAAGATATCCTTCCAAATATTGAAAAAAACTTGATATATCCTTGCTATATTTGTATGCTATGATTTTGTATAGCTTCAATCACCTCTAAATGACCATTAAGACTTTCTAGAACCAAAATCAAATCAAATATTCACACTTTTATATTTTATTTTGATTTAAAATTATTTTTAATGTAAAAAAATCATAATAAATAAAATAAAATGAATAAAAATATGAATAAATAATTTTTAATTCGTGCATGATATCATGGAAGTGTTCGGGTCATAAAAATGCAAGCCCATTTGGAGAAATTTGGTTCTAAGCCCCCATTTGCTTCATAAACCTCTCAAAAATTTCCCAAATTTGCAAGGACACAAATCCCTCAATTTTAATGCTATGAAGGTGTTATTGGACATTTTGGAAAGCTTAAAGAGTCCTCTAACCAAAATCTTTGGTCTCATGTCCATATCTTTTACCATTCTCAAGTTATGCTCTTTGGAAGATGTTGACTTTTTGTTGACTTTTGAAATGACCTATAATGTCTTAGCTCATACCTTCCAAATGAAACATTTTTGGGCTTGGCTTGTGAGACACAAAGTTGTAGAGAATTCAATTTCCTTCAAAATGAGCTTTGGATGGAAAATTTTTGATGAAGCATGTGAAAGTTATGGTTGGTCAAAGTTCAGTTGACTTTTCCTGTGAAAACCCTAATTTAGAAACTCCTGATTCTTGATGATCTGAAACTCCCTTGATGAATCATGATCAAACCTTGATCAAATGATTAATTTTACTTCATATAATTGATGTTGGAAAAAAATCATGAAGTTTGACTTTGGTTTGACCACAGTTGACCTCAGTTTGACTTTTTAACTGCCTTAACTGATTTTAACATATCTGATCATCTGACTGAGCAAATCTTTTGGGAAAGTATTGAAACTTGACATGGGGATTCTTGAACACATATAGGATGCTATGAAGCTCACTTGAAGTCTTGGAAGTCCATTTAGCCTGATGAAAGTCAAAACCCTAGTTTAAGATGCATTGCTTAGGAGGATGCATTGTCTGAGGGAATTGTCAAATTTTCTGACTAATTGTGAACCTTGTGAACCTCATGAGATGTCTTGTGAACTTTGTGAACCTTGTGAACCTCTTAGCACACAATTTCTTGTCTTGGGGAGGGCAAATTTTGGGGTGCAACAGCTGCCCCTGTTCAATTTTCTGAAACCTGAGGGGTTAGATTGGTATATATGCCATTCGTGACCTGGAAGGTTGAAGGGGATTGAACACAAAAGCCCAAAAATTTGCACTCGCCGGTGCGTAAAGTAAAGCTGATGATTAATTGTATATGCTCGAGTGGGCTTGAAGATGCCACTTGGAAGAACTGGAGATGGGCTTATAGATGCCATCCATAATATCAGGAGGTGATAATATCTTGATGTTGATACTGGATATCAGTACTAGGTCTTCATATAGGCCGTCTCTGAATCGTTTATGCAACATGGTTTGAATAGACCAGTAGAAATAAATCTTCGTGACGATTATCTCTTCTGGAAATATCCTGGATTAGGGAATAAATATTCGTATAGACTGTTTGCCTACTCTCCAAGGACGAAAGAATATCAGGATTAATTCTTCTGAAAATATCTTGAACTAGGGAATGGATCTTTGTACAGACCGTTTGCCTAATATCCAAGGACAAAAGAGTGTCAGGATTAAATCTCCTGAAAATATCCTGGACTAGGGAATGGATCTTTGTACAGACCGTTTGCCTAATATCCAAGAACAAAAGAATATCTTTTGAAAATATCCTGAACTAGGGAATGGATCTTTGTACAGACCGTTTGCCTAATATTCAAGGACAAAAGAATATCTTCTGAAAATATCCTGGACTAGGGGATGGATCTTTATACAGACCGTTTGCCTAATATCCAAGGACAAAAGAGTGTCAGGATTAAATCTCCTGAAAATATCCTGGACTAGGGAATGGATCTTTGTACAGACTGTTTGCCTAATATTCAAGGACAAAAGAATATCTTCTGAAAATATCCTAGACTAGGGAATGGATCTTTGTACAGACCGTTTGCCTAATATCCAAGGACAAAAGAGTGTCAGGATTAAATCTCCTGAAAATATCCTGGACTAGGGAATGGATCTTTGTACAGACCGTTTGCCTACTATCCGAGGACATCTTGAGTAATGATTAAGTATCAGCATTTAGACCTTCGTATAGATCATTTCTGACCTGTTGTGAGTTGTTGATATTGTTTTATCTGCATATAACCATCATGCAAGGAAAAGGTTAGTTTATGCAATATGCATGGCATGGTGCATCTAAGTAAATGTATTATGCATTTATGGATATGTTATGGTATGATGTAAATGATGTATGTATGAATCATGCAGCCTGAAGCGTCCAGATATCTTTGTATAATAACTGTTGGCTAGGGAAAATAAATCCCAATTCGTTGCTGAAGAATATGAGGACCCTGGTCCCGTTTCGTTTGATAGTATAGTATTTATATCCTCCCGTCTTCGTTCGTCATACCTCTATTGAAGGAATAAGATCCCGAATATCCCGACTGAGGATAAAAGAGATGGACATAAATTCAAGGCGAGATGTAACTTGAAGTATCTATAAAGATAGATTTGCCCTGCTGGGGATTTGTAGTTGTCTTGTGGGGATGAACCGGCGAAGCTTCGTTGTACTACCATCCTCGTTCGTCCTTAATAAATACTATTACTGCATTTTATGCATTTCTGGTAAACATCAGTCATATTCAAAAGCATACATACATTCAAACACAACCAATGGACGTTCTCGCTTATGTAAATAGGGTAACAGTAAATCTGGATTCAAAGATGAAATTTTATTACAAAGTGACTTATACATAGGCAAGTTTGTACAAGGAGACAGAAATCCTAGTAAGAGGAATTTGTCGTAAAAAATTTTACAAAACAAGGAAAACAGCTATGTGAAAAATGATCCTATTGAGTTTCAATTCTACTATTGCCATTATCTTCAAGTATCCCATCTTCTGCTGTTGAGACGGAAACGACTGGATTGATCTTTATCTGTTTGAACTTGAGTTAAGTATCACAACTGATTGGAGTTACATGAGTGATCCAACGAAACATAGTCATACGCTTTAATCCCTAACTTTTGCCTAGATTGCCCTTTCAGGTTTTCAATACACCGGGATACCCTTTGTTGCCCAAGCCGCCCTTTCAGGTTTTCGACTTGCCGGGTGTACATTTTTTATATATATATCCCTAATTTTTGCCCGAACCCTTTTGGTTCGCCGGGATGCCCTTATTTTTTCCTAGGCCAGTCAACCTAGCGGGTCTCTTTTTATGCGTAGTATTTTTTAACTATGTCTGCGTTTACAGGCTGTGGGAAGTCTTCACCATCCATAGTAGTAAGCATCATGGCACCTCCTGAGAATACTGTTTTGACTACAAATGGTCCTTCATATGTAGGAGTCCACTTGCCCCTAGGATCACCCTGTGGTAATATGATACGCTTGATTACCAAGTCACCAGCCTGATATACCTTTGGCTTAACCTTCTTATTAAAAGCCTTGATCATCCGTCTCTGGTACATCTGACCATGACAAACAGCTGCCAACCTCTTCTCATCAATCAAATTTATCTGGTCGAGTCGAGTCTGAATCCACTCATCTTCATCCAAGCCTGCATCCTTCATGATTCTTAAGGAAGGGATCTGAACTTCAATGGGCAGAACTGCTTCCATACCATAGACTAAGGAGAATGGGGTTGCCCCTGTTGAAGTACGTATTGTAGTACGATAGCCATGAAGAGAAAATGGTAACATCTCGTGCCAATCTTTGTAATTAACAATCATCTTCTGTAAAATCTTCTTAATGTTTTTATTAGCAGCTTCTACTGCCCCATTCATCTTTGGACGATACGGAGAAGAGTTGTGATGCTTAATCTTGAACTGCGTGCAGAGATCAGTAATCATGGTATTGTTCAGATTAGAGCCATTGTCTGTGATAATCCTTTCAGGGATGCCATACCTACATATGAGATTATTCTTAATGAATCGAGCCACAACATTCTTGGTAACAGATGCAAATGAGGCTGCCTCCACCCACTTAGTAAAGTAATCAATAACAACCAGGATGAAACGATGCCCATTAGAAGCAGTAAGCTTGATCTCACCAATCATATCAATGCCCCACATGGCAAAAGGCCAAGGAGCAGTCAACACATTCAATGGTGATGGAGGTATATGTACTTTATCAGCATAGATTTGACACTTGTGACATGTTTTGGAATGTTGATAGCAGTCAGCTTCCATGGTAGACCAATAGTAACCTGCTCTCAATATCCTTTTTGCCATGGTATGACCACTAGAATGAGTGCCAAAGATCCCATCATATAATCTCTGTTGCTTCCTTCTTATCCACACAACGAAGCAAAGTTGAATCATGATTGCGCTTGTACAAAATTCCATTACTCAAAAAGAACTTAGCAGAAAACCTCCTCAGAAACTTCTTATCTTTGACAGATTCCCCTTCAAGGAACTCCTGAGCTTCAAGATATCTTTTCACTTCATAGAACCAAGGCTTCCCTTCTGCTTCTTCAGTGTCAATCTCATTGCAGTATGCAGGCTTATCAAATCTATCAATAGTAATCTTGGGAGCTTCATCATCCCAACTAATCTCAAACATTGATGCCATAGTGGCTAGCGCATCTGGCAACTGATTTTCTCTTTGTGGGATATGTCCAAAGGTAATCTCTTCAAAATATGGGATCAAAGACAACACATTCTCTCTGTAAGGAATAAGATTTTCATGCTTGGTATCCCAATCTCCTTTAATCTGACTTACTACCAGGGCTGAATCTCCATATACGTCTAGGAACTGAATCTTCATATCAATGGCAGCTTTGATACCCAGGATACATGCCTCATACTCAGCCATGTTATTGGTACAATAGAAACAAAGTCTTGCAGTAATCGGGGTATGACAACCTTCAGGGGAGATGATTACAACACCAACACCATTACCAAGTGCATTAGAAGCTCCATCAAAAACCATAGTCCATCGGGATCCTTGTTCAGGTCCGTCATATTGTCTAGGTTCTTTGGTTATAATCATAATGTCTTCATCAGGGAACTCAAAACTCATTGACTGATAATCATCCACTGCTTGATGAGCCAAATGATCAGTTACAACACTTCCTTTAATGGCCTTCTAAGTAGTGTAATGTATATCATATTCTGTCAAGATCATTTGCCATCTTGCTATTCGTTCGGAGAGAGCAGGCTTCTCGAATATGTATTTGATTGGATCCATCTTTGAAATTAACAAGGTAGTATGAGTCAACATATACTGTCTTAGTCGGCGAGCAGCCCATGCCAAAGCTCAACAAGTTTTCTCGAGCAGTGAGTATCTTGTTTCACAGTCGGTAAACTTTTTGCTAAGGTAGTATATTGCCTGCTCTTTTCGACCAGACTCGTCATGTTGTCCTAAAACACACCCCATTGAGTTGTCTAATACTGTTAAGTACATGATCAAGGGTCTTCCATCAACTGGTGGCATCAAGATTGGAGGTTCTAGAAGATATCTCTTGATTTCATCAAAGGCTGTCTGGCATTCATCATTCCATTCCATCACCTGATCTTTCTTCAATAACTTGAAGATTGGCTCACAGGTAGCAGTTAACTGGGAAATAAATCTTGCAATGTAATTCAGTCGGCCCAAGAAACCTCTAACTTCCTTCTCAGTACGGGGAGCTGGCATTTCTTGTATAGCTTTCACTTTTGCAGGGTCCACTTCAATACCTTTTCCACTGACAATGAAACCTAAGAGTTTACCAGACCTAACTCCAAAAGTACACTTATTTGGGTTCAATCTGAGCTTGTATTTCTTCAACCTTTCGAACAACTTATGTAAATGGTCAAGGTGTTGTTCTTCATTCTGGGACCTGACTATCATATCGTCCATATATACCTCTATCTCATGATGAATCATATCATGAAACAAAGCCACCATAGCACGCTGATATGTTGCACCGGTGTTCTTCAAACCAAATGGCATCACCTTATAACAAAAAGTGCCCCATTATGTAACAAATGTAGTCTTTTCCATATCTTCAGGTGCCATCTTGATTTGATTGTAGCCAGAGAAGCCATCCATTAAAGAGAATACTTTATGCTGAGCAGTGTTGTCTACCAGAACATCGATATGAGGAAGTGGAAAATCATATTTGGGGCTGGCCTTGTTCAAATCCCTGTAATCTACACATATACGTACCTTACCATCTTTCTTAGGTACCGGTACCACATTTGTAACCCATTGAGGATAAGAAGTCACAGCTAAGAACCCTGCATCAAATTGTTTCATCACCTCTGCTTTAATCTTTTCTGACATTTCAGGACGCATGCGACGAACCTTCTGCTTCTTTGGACGACAGTCTTCTTTTACTAGTAAACAATGAACCACAATGTCTGTATCCAACCCTGGTATATCTTCATAGGACCAAGCAAAGATCTCCACATAATCACGTAACATTTGAATTAGTCTGCTCTTAACACCATTCTCTAATTCAGCCCCTATCTTGACCTCTTTCCTGTTCTCTTCAGTTCCCAGATTCACAATTTCGATTGGCTCTTCATGTGGCTGTATAGCTTTCTCTTCTTGTTGTAACAATCTAGTAAGCTCTACAGGTATTTCACAATCTTCCTCCTTTCCATCTTCAACTTGATAGATCAGATTCTCTAAATTATAATTGGCAATAGTAGAACTGTTATCAACAAGATCCAGAGTGGATAAGGATCTGCATTTTAGTGATGTGGGTGTGTGTAAGAACACATAGCTGATAAAACAAAAATAAAATAAAAGAAAGACAAGGAGCACAATATTTACGAAAACGAAATGTCCATTGATTTTTATTGAATGAAGTATGCAAATGAAATGACATCCCGAAACAAGCATACCATTGTGCCCCGGGTAAGGCACAAGGCTTAGAAGTTTAATTGTTTAAAATTACAAACTTAAAATAAAAATACAGTAATAGTATTTACTCCTGACTAAAGGAGATAGGAATAATGCCTTCGGTCTTCCAGTTGTTGAGCCTATCACACACAGTAGGAAAGATCCAGTCATCCAGGTTGTAGTCTTCATTATAGTCACCTACAACATTGATTTGATCTTTCATGATCCCTTGATTGGTGATACGAATAACACGAGCACGACGAACAGCCTTCTGGGACTCTGCAGTGAAACCCAAACCAAATTTGTCAGACTTGTAAGGAATATCAGGAAGCTAACCCCAAATAGTACAACCACCTTCTTCAACCACAGCTCTAGCATCTTTGAGGGAGGCCATTGTAGGAGGTACTCTGGTAACCACAAGAACTCTTTTAACAACAGGAGAGGCTTCAATAGCAGGAACGACCCAAGGAACTACTTCAAATGTCTGGCAAGGAGTCTCAACATATTCACCTTCCACTTCAACATACTTAAATGTATTCACATGACTGACCATATATTCTTCCTCTCCATAAACAGTGACGATCTTTCCCTTTACTGGATATCTCAATTTCTGATGTAGAGTGGAGGTCACAACACCTGCCCCATGGATCCAGGGGCGCCCAAGCAAACATGAGTACGCAGGACGAATATCCATTACATAAAAGGTAGAATTGAAGATTTGAGAGCCTACTTTGATCGGGAGATCTATTTCTCCATGCACCACTCTTCTTGAACCATCAAAGGCCCTTACCACTATATTACTTGGTCTTAACACAGCATCTTCAGGACTAAGCTTGTTCAGAACCTCTTTGGGAAGTACATTCAATGAAGAGCCATTGTCTATCAACACATGAGACAAGGTAGTGCCCCTACATTCAATGGAGATATGCAAAACTCTGTTATGATTTCTCTTGGCAGGAGTCAAGTCAGCATCAGAAAAGCCAAACCCATTATCATAAGTCAGATGTGCAACACAATTTTCAAATTGATCCACAGAAATTTCATTTGGTACATGAGCAATCTTCAAGAACTTGATCAAGGCTTTAGCATGAGCCTCAGAACACAGCAACAAAGACAACATGGAAATTTTGGAGGGAGTATGCCCCAACTGGTCAACAATATCATAATCACTCTTGCGAATGATCTTCAACACTTCTTCCATCTGTTTAGAAAGATTCTCAGCAGTCGGTGCCTCAGCTTGCACAGGTTCAACCACATGACCTTTGCCCCGAGCATCAGTACTTGGCTCAGGAGTGGAAGTAGGAGTAACTGCACTTTTTGAGGTAGCCGGAGGAGAGAAAATTCTTCCACTTCTGGTGATCTTACTAGATCCAGCAATATTATCAACATCAAGGTTTTTATCAGTAACAGGTGTATCAGCTAAAGGTTCCTGCTTAACACCATGGATATAAACATCGGAACTGTAATTCCAGGGTATAGCTTAATCAGAAGTATACGGAATAGGGTCAGGATTGGTAATAATCATGGGAGCCACTCTAGCTTCAGCAACAGTCTTCACCAGACCTTGAACAATAATCTTGATAGGTCCCTTGGAAGTGATCTTGACAGGGCCTTTGGAGGTAATCTTCACTGGCACTTTATCAACCATATCCACATCTTCAACCTTCGCACCTCGAGTTAGATGTTCACACATACTTTCCACAGAAGGTGTCCTCTCAAACAATATAGTGTAATTGTCCATGAGGCGTTGAATATCATCTTTCAACTTCCAGCAACTATCAGGTTTGTAAGCACAATAAAAACAATCTTCATTGCAACCTGGAAAGAATCCAGCCTGCACCAGCTTCTTCTTAATAATAGACAGGGGAGTAGTCACATCTGCTACTGAGGAAACATATGAAACTTCATCAATAACATTAACAGTCTTCTCATGATTGGGCATGGGAGCAGTAATCACATTTGGAGTCCCAGGAGGGTCAAACTCAATCTCTCCAGCTTCAATCATATCTTGAATCTTGTTTTTCAATATCCAGCAGTTGTTGGTATCATGTCCCGGACAATTAGAATGATAGGCACATCGTGCATTAGGATTGTACCGAGGAGAGGAAGTATTAGGATTCTGAGGAGGGTCCTTCAAAGTAATGAGTTCCCCTTTCAACATGTGTTGCAAGGCTTGGGCTAGTGACATGTTGATCTTGGTGAACTGTCTCCTAGGCTTCTGTTGATTGCTATGTGGTATCTCTGGTGCTGCAGGAGTAGGATTAGAAATGTGAACTGCTCCCACAGATTGGTGACTCCTGCTACGACTAGGTTGACCATACACATCATTAGACTCCTTCTTCCCACTAGGGGGCTTCTTGGCAGTGCTTGATGCAGAGGCACCCACCTGTATCTTACCACTTCTTATACCACTTTCCACACGTTCTCCAGTCATTATTAGCTCGGTGAAACCAGATGATGAGCTTCCAATGAGGTGACTATAGAAAGGACCATTCAGCGTACTCATAAACATATCCACCAGTTCCCGGTCAGTCAGAGGAGGTTGAACTCTGCCAGCCAAGTCTCTCCATTTTTGAGCATACTCCTTGAAATTCTCCTTAGCACCCATTGTCATGCTTTGGAGCTGCATGCGAGTAGGTGCTAAATCAGCATTGTATTGGTATTGCCTATAGAAGGCCTCAGCAAGATCATTCCAATCACGAATATTGACACTCTCCAATTGATAGTACCATTCCAATTGAGCTCCAAACAAGCTCTCTTGGAAGAAATGAATCCATAACTTCTTGTCAGCAGTATGTGGTTGAATCCTCCGGACATAGGACCTTAGATGCAGCTTGGGACATGAAACACCATCATACACCACAAAAGCAGGAACCTTGAAACCAATAGGTATAACCACTTCAGATATTAAACTCAGATCTTCAAAATCCAGCCCAGAAGATTTTTGTAACTCCATAGCATTCATTCTATCCACCAGCATCTTGAACTTATCTTCATTAGGATCATGATAATAATTTGCTTCAGAATCAGAATCTCCCACAGTATCATGTAGACTGCCTCCCTCTTTCTCAGAATTTTCAGACTCATAATCATCAACCTGTTCCTTTGTCTTAACAGGACCTCTGAACCTTCTTCCCAGATTAATAAGGCCTCCTGATCTTCTAGTCTTCTTATTCTTCTTAGCCAGTAGTGTCTTCAACTCATCTTGTCCCTTGGACAAGTTCAGAATCAACTCTTGGAATTGTGCATTCTGAGCCTGGAGATCTTTGACAGTCTGTTCAAGAGCTATTTCTGCTTAAATAAACAGCGAGAAGATAAGATACCTATATATAAGAAACCTGTGATGCAGTGATATGGTATGTAAATGCGTATGCAATGTTTTCAAGGACCGTAGGATTTAAATTTGTTTAAACAATCAAAAAGGTAAATTTTTATTAGTAATAAACTTGTTTGCCCCTTGGGCTTACAATAAAAATGAAATTAATACAAAAAATGGGGTTTTAAGTCTCCCATGGACGTTTACTCTTTGTGTTGAGGTATGAGTTGAGATTACGCTCCTCGTGAAGTTGTTTTGTTAGCTCCAGGACTCTTTCTTGACTTGCTTTGTAATGAGTCTCAAAAGTATCCCTTTGCTCCTTCAACTG
The DNA here is from genome assembly GCA_963966055.1 of Lathyrus aphaca. Lineage (NCBI taxonomy): Eukaryota > Viridiplantae > Streptophyta > Magnoliopsida > Fabales > Fabaceae > Lathyrus > Lathyrus aphaca. The sequence continues at coordinate 237,995,889 of OZ014522.1, forward strand.
GATCCAGGACCTCTGTAACTCTTCCATGTCAGTGGGCATGTCTGGATGAAGGATGATATAAGGAGTATCTCCTTCAGCAACAGGCTCCATAGTAACTGGCACGATAGCATGATATGGCATCATAAGAGTCTGAACATGAGATCGCACCCATCTGAGATAAGCTTCCATAGGAATGGTGTACTTGGGTTCCAGAGTCTTGCTGTCAACCTTGTTCACTTTACCCCAAGCTCGTATAAACCTTTGCCGGTAACCTTGCAGATCGTTGTCGTAGTCAAACACAATACCCTGAATAAGCATGTCATGAGGACCATCACTCCGAGCATAACCAAACTGACATAGAGCTAAGGAAGGATTGTAGGTAATGCCCCCTCTTATGCCAAGGAGTGGTACATTAGGAAACTCCCCACAACGGTCAATGATAGTAACATTCTCCATAGATCTAGAGCACCAATGAATATCTGAATGAGAAAGTGACATGATCCTCTTAGACCACCTGAACCCTTGTTCATTCTTCATCACTGATCGAGGAAGGTGAGAAATAAACCACCTAGATAGCAAAGGTATGCAGCACATCAGAGTTCCTCGTGCCTTCGTAGTACGGGTATGAAGAGAGTGTAAGATGTCTCCAAGTAATGTAGGCACTGGATTGCGAACCAGAAATATGTTGATGGCATGTATGTCTATGAACTGATCTGGATTGGGGAACAACACTAAACCATAGATCAACAAGGCTAAGATCTCCTCAAAAGCATCATAACTCATAGCCTTTAGGAACACTTGAGCTTTCTCCATCAATACCTTAGCAAGAATACCCTTAACTCCACTCCTTGTTCTAGGACAATGTCTGATTTCTTCAAATGTAGGGCTGCAGCAATGACTTCAGGTTTAGGCTCTTTTTCCAAGCCTGTGAAGGGTTTCTGATCAAGGATAGGTATACCCAGAAGCTTGGAGAACTCTTCCATTATAAGAACCAGCTGATAGTCGAGGAATGTGAAGCAATGATGATTAGGATCAAAGAACTGAAACAGAACACTCATCATGTCTTCATTGAACCATGAAGTGACTAGATCCAGTAGATGACCATGCCTCTTGATGAATTGGGAGTTTTCAGAAACCTGAGAGACCAATTCCTTAAGCTTAGGAGGTATTCCTACAAAGTTGATCCGGATAGTATTCCTACGAGCAGAAGCCATGACCTGCAACAAAGAACAAAGATAAATCATTTGGTCCTTGAAATGGTTAGTGAAAATGCTATGCTTATGATGCATGATGATGTTATGATGTTATGCTCAATCACAAACATGTGGCACACACAAACAAGTCACACAATAGCCCTAGGTTTGAAGGCTTGCATGAGGTTTAAAGGTAAGTACCCTCCCCTGAAGTTTAGTTGGTTCATCCTGTCCTATGAAGTAACCAGGTTCTAAGGGATCTCAATATCATTGATCCTTCACAAGGTTGGTTGTTCAGTAGGCAACTTACTTGCCAACCAAAACCCTCAAAGTTTAGAATCTCAATGAGTGTAGCATCGAGTATCAACCAACTTCAGTCTTCACCAAAGCCGGTTGTCTCACTACTTTCTAAAGGCCAAGATGGGATTACTAGGGTTCTAAAAGTCAGTTAGTGTATTAAAAACATATGGCAGCCTCATATTATCCTCAACTTGCTTAAGGAACATAAGCACCAACCAAGAAGTCACACTAACTATGGCCACCAGATCAACCATATCGGTATACGCTGTACAGTTTCCTTGGTCTATTGCCATTTACCTAAGGTACACTAGATCTGGGTTAGGATCTTTCACACATAAGATCCCAACAAGTAATATAAAGCAAACAAGGCAAACAATTTTAAAGTGATCTAATTCCTAAGGCTACCCCTCTTTTATTATTCCCCAACAGAGTCGCCAGTTCTGTAACACGGTGGGAGAACTGACTTTAATTAAATGTTGCGGATAGCAAGAGTCGCCACCGACTTTTATTTTATCCAAAAGGAAAGGACATAAAAGAACAGGAAAGACCTTAAAAGATTTTGAGTTCAGGGGGTAGGTTATATAAAGGGAAGGTGTTAGCACCCTTTATATCCATGGTTATCCATGGGCTCTTAGTTACTTAGCTCACTTTAAATTGTTTTGAGAAAGTGTAGTGTGTGATTGAAAAATTTTCTAAGTACTTTATAATGATCCTTGTATGGATGTATATAAAGACTTTATTTTGAAAATTTGTTTGAAAATGTGAAGTGTAAAATGTATTTAAAATGGTGAGCAAGTACTTAAGAGGAACCTACCCTATGCTAAGTCTTTACTGTTCTTGTATGTTCTTTCAATGGTAAGACTAGCCCTATTATTAAGGAATAGGTAGTCATTACCTTGAATGTTATAAGGGACACGTGAAGGGACATCTGTGTTTAAGCAACTGTAAGGTGTCTTAGCAATACGAAGGGACTTATCATCTTTTATTCGAAGGGACAAGATCATTAACCGTAGGCAACCTCGAAGGTACTTGATCTTATAATCTTAAAGGGACTTGATGATATTTTATGAAGGGACTTTGCTTTAAGACACCTTACTTGACCTTATAATTTAGGCAACATGAGGAGTAACCCTAGAAAGTGTGAGATGGCGATCAAAGATCGACTTACGTGTGTACGTGTATATGTTCAAATATTTATCTTATTTAAGTTAATTTTCTAAATTATTTTTAATTACAAACATGTTATACACTCCCTAGGTTACTATCCATGTAGTTAATATATTTACAAAATAAAATTAAAGCAAAAATATAAACTAAACTATTACAAGGCTTCAGGACAATTACAATATAATCAGAAAAATAATAACAACGATAAATAGAAAATAAATAAGTAATAATTTAAATGTTAGTAATAAGAATAAATAAGAATAAAGGTTAGACATAATAGAATAAAAATTAGCAAGACAAATTAATGTTAGAAATTTTTTTTTTAAGAATTAATTGGGAAAATAGGTTTTTAATAAACAAATAATAATTTATTCACATAAAAAAATGACTTAATTATATTTTATCACAAAATTAGGGTTAATAAAAATTAGGGTTAGGATTAGGGTTAGAGAAAATTAGGGTTAGGGTGATGATCATGAGAATTAGGGTTTTAAATATTAATTTACAAAATACATCAATTTATTCACAAAATTATGATAATTATATATATATATATATATATATATATATATATATATATATATATATATATATATATATATATATATATATATATATATATATATATATATATATATATAAACAATTTAAATTTTTTTAATAAAATAAATTATGATATTTTAAGAATCTAGAGAAAAGTATTATAATGGTATTTAGAATTTATTTTTTATAACTTATATTTACTAAAATAGAATTAATATAATAAAATAAATTGAAAATAAGCAAAACAAGAAAATTGGCCAAAAAGAAAGGACCTGGGATTTGAACCCAGGTCCCTTACCTCAATCCCTAAGGTGCAAAACCAGTCAGGCTACCTGCGCGCTTTTGATATAGGATGAGAAGCTGATCATTATATTGTAAAATCATTGGATAAATAGCCTTGAAGCAAAAAATTGTTGGAGACTAGATTCGATCCCCTGACCACCACTTCATATGCGCGCGTCCTTACCAACTTTGCCAAGCATTGTATCTGAAATATATATGATAACACAATATAATAAAATAAGCTTAATTTCAAAAGTCAGATTTCGCGCCATAGCCTTCATCTTCTTCCCCTGGACCTGCGAAAATTCCTGCGTTTTCTTCTACGCATTTACCTGCGAATTAAGGTTCCTAGGGAAACCTGTGTTTTCTCAAACACCATGAAACCTGTGAAATTTCACCAAATTGATCATATCATTGTGATCCTTATGTCTTATACAGTTCATTAGCGTTGTTAGAATTCATTTATGTGTGTTTAATTAGAAAACCCTAAACGGCAAGCAAAACCCTAATAATGGTGGAATCCGTTCTAGGCAACGGAACTTCAATCGATTAGCCCAGATATGATCTAAAGCTTATCACAAACAAGAAAACAACATCAAAAATCATTAATAATGCTTGGATATTAGAAATCGAAAATAAAAAAAATCAAGAACAAAGTGGATTCGGGCAAGGCGTATGAACATGATTATGATGCTTTTGAGGGTTGGGATAGATTTAGTGATGTCCAAGGATCCTCTCCCTGTCCTTAAAATACCTTTGATTGCCCTGCAAGGATGAATCCAAATTTGAATTTTTTGAAGAATTTTGTGAAGTTTGAATATGGTTCTTGAGGCTGCAAAAATCGTGTCCTTGTATTGCTTTATGTTGTGTGTATATAAGTGAATGTAATTAGGTTAAAAATTCAGAATCTCCTTTGGATTTTTGGATCACTTGTGATTGAAAAAGATATCCTTCCAAATATTGAAAAAAACTTGATATATCCTTGCTATATTTGTATGATATGATTTTGTATAGCTTCAATCACCTCTAAATGACCATTAAGACTTTCTAGAACCAAAATCAAATCAAATATTCACACTTTTATATTTTATTTTGATTTAAAATGATTTTTAATGTAAAAAAATCATAATAAATAAAATAAAATGAATAAAAATATGAATAAATAATTTTTAATTCGTGCATGATGTCATGGAAGTGTTTGGGTCATAAAAATGCAAGCCCATTTGGAGAAATTTGGTTCTAAGCCCCCATTTGCTTCATAAACCTCTCAAAAATTTCCCAACTTTGAAAGGACACAAATCCCTCAATTTTAATGCTATGAAGGTGTTCTTGGACATTTTGGAAAGACTAAAGAGTCCTCTAACCAACCTCTTTGGTCTCATGTCCATATATTTTACCATTCTCAAGTTATGCTCTTTGGAAGATGTTGACTTTTTGTTGACTTTTGAAATGACCTATAATGTCTTAGCTCATACCTTCCAAATGAAGCATTTTTGGGCTTGGCTTGTGAGACACAAAGTTGTAGAGAATTCAATTTCCTTCAAAATGAGCGTTGGATGGAAAATTTTTGATGAAGCATGTGAAAGTTATGGTTGGTCAAAGTTCAGTTGACTTTTCCTGTGAAAACCCTAATTTAGAAACTCCTGATTCTTGATGATCTGAAACTCCCTTGATGAATCATGATCAACCCTTGATCAAATGATGAATTTTACTTCATATAATTGATGTTGGCAAAAAATCACGAAGTTTGACTTTGGTTTGACCACAGTTGACCTCAGTTTGACTTTTTAACTGCCTTAACTGATTTTAACATATCTGATCATCTGACTGAGCAAATCTTTTGGGAAAGTATTGAAACTTGACATGGGGATTCTTGAAAACATATAGGATGCTATGAAGCTCACTTGAAGTCTTGGAAGTCCATTTAGCCTGATGAAAGTCAAAACCCTAGTTTAAGATGCATTGCTTAGGAGGATGCATTGTCTGAGGGAATTGTCAAACTTTCTGACTAATTGTGAACCTTGTGAACCTCATGAGATGTCTTGTGAAATTTGTGAACCTTGTGAACCTCTTAGCACACAATTTCTTGTCTTGGGGAGGGCAAATTTTGGGGTGCAACAAAGAGCTGCAGAAGTCTTGGATTCAACTGAAGGAGAAAAGGGATACCTTTGAGGCTTAGTTCAATGCTAGCAAAGAGAAAGTGTTGGAGTAAACAAAGTAACTTCACGAAGAGCGGAACCTCAATACATATCTCAACACAAAGAGGAAGCGTCCATGGGAGACTTGAGTCTCATATGTTTATTTCCTTTGTGCCTTTTCTTGTTTTCCTTCATTATAAGCCCAAGGGGAAATTATATTTTAAAATCTACTAATAAGAGTTTTGTTTTTGTTTTCCTTTAACAAATTTAAATTCTATATAGTCCTTGAAAACATTTCATATGCATCTACATACCATACCATTGCATAACAGGTTTCCACAACAGGGTTCTTATCTTCTCACTGTTTATTTCAGCAGAAATAGCTCTCAAACAGTCTGTCAAAGATCTTCAAGCTCATAACGCCCGGTTTCAAGAGATGATCATGAACTTGTCTAATGGAAAAGAAGAGTTGAAGGCACTCCTGACCAAGAAGAAGAAAACTAGAAAACTAGTTGGCTTCATCAACCTGGGTAGGAGGTTCAAAGGTCCAATCAAGACAGATGATGAGGTTGAAAATCCTGGAGATGAAGATTCTGCGAAAGAAGAAGATAGTCAACGTGGTACTGTTGGGAATTCTGATCACGAAGAGAATTATTACTATGATTCAGCTGGTGATGAGAAATACAAGTTACTGGAAGACCGTCTGAATACCATGGAATTGCAGAAGACATCTGGTTTAGATTTTGAAGATTTAAGTCTGATTTCTAGAGTTGTCATCCCTCTTGGATTCAAAGTTCCTACTTTTGTGGTATATGGTGGTGTCTTATGACCGAAGGTGCACTTGAGGTCCTATGTCCGAAGGATCCAACCACATACTGCTGATAGAAAGTTGTGGATACACTTCTTCCAAGAAAGTTTATTTGGAGCTTAACTGGAATGGTACTACCAACTTGAGAGTACCAGTATCCATACCTGGAATGATCTTGCTAAAGCCTTCTATAAGAAATATCAATATAACTCTGATTTAGCACTGACTCACCATGGGTTCTAAAGAAAATTTCAAAGAGTACGCCTAGAAATGGAGAGATATGGAAAGCAGGGTTCAACCTCCTTTAACTGAAAGAGAGTTGGTTGACATGTTCATGAGTACATTGAATGGTCCTTTCTACAGTCATCTAATTGGAAGTTCATCATCTAGTTTCACTAAACTGATAATGACTGGAGAATGTGTTGAAAGTGGAATACGAAGTGGTAAGATACAAATGGCTGCCTCTTCAAGTACCACCAAGAAGCCCTCTAATGGGAAGAAAGAATCCAATATTGTTTACGGCTAACATGGTCGTAATAGGAACAAACATAACCAATCTGTGGGAGCAGTTCTGATCTCTAATCATGCACCTGCGCAACAAAATCAACAACAGAATAACAAGCCTAAGCAAGGTGCACCTAAGAGACAATTCACTAAAATCAATATGTCATTGGCTCAGGCTCTGCAACACATGTTGGAAGGAGAGTTGATTACCTTGAGGGACCCTCCTCAGAATCCAAATACTTCCTTTCCTCGCTATAATCCCAATGCAAGGTGTGCATATCACTCCAAATGCCCCAGACATGATACTAATAATTGTTGGGCGTTGAAGAATAAAATTCAAGATATGATTGATGCTATAGAAATTGAGTTTGATCCTCTTGAGACTCCTAATGTGATTACCGCTCCTATGCCCAAACATGAGAAGACTGTTAATGCTGTTGATGATGGTTCATATGTTTCTACTGTGGCTGATTTGACTACTCCTCTGGCAATTGTTATGAAGAAGCTGCTGCAAGCCGGTTTATTTCTGGGCTACAATGAAGACTATTATTATTGTGCCTCTCAATCCAATGGTTGTTAGAAGCTGAAGGAAGGTATTCAACATTTGATGGACGATCGTACTATATTGTTTGAGAAGAGCCTATCTATAGAGAATTTATGTGAAGGTTTGTCCCAAGGTCTGAAGCTTGAATACGTGTATGTGGTTACTAAAACTCCTATAAGGATCACTTCTAAGGGTCCTATGAAGATTACTGTTCTGAGCAGGCCTAATCCCCATAATTGGGCCAGGCAAACCAGCCCTACGGAACGCTCGACGTCGAGCAATATTGAGAATCATGGTCTCTGCCGACCAAAGTTGTACCGACCAAGACGAAGTCTCCCAACGGCTAGTTCTGGACGTTACCTATCTTTACGGATTCCGCGATCCGCGCCCAACGGTGTGGACCAATAATCTTCCACTTGGCTCATTATATAAACCCTCTCATTTAAGAGGGTCAGGTATTCAATTCTCTGACCTTAATTCCTGTACTTGCTCACTATTTGCTCAGTATCTTACTTCAGCATCGGAGTGCCTTACAGGTACACCCCCCTCCTCTCCTCATCAACCGTCTTTCAACAACGCTCGAAGCCAGCCGTATCGGATCCTGATCTCCAGGTACGATCAGGTGGCGCCGTCTGTGGGAAGCTGATTTCCCCGTTCTTCTCTCTCAAAGACTTCAAAGAACCAAAGTTTTTACCAAGATCCATGGCTGCTCGAGACAATCCAGACAACCGATCAAACGACGGCATGATCCTCACACAACGTGAGAGCAACATTCATCATCCTCCGCATGAAGAAACCGTGCAAGATCACCCAGACGGGAAGACGACCTCGCCTTCTCCCGACCACAATCAACCTCTAGAGAGTCGCCCGAAAGTCCTCTTTCCCTCGACTCCTTCAGGATCTGACTTCGCCGTACTGGCCAAAATCCTGAATCAGACAAATCTGCTGCTCCTCGCCCATGGCGAGAAAATTGCCCGTCTCGAGGACAATTACTGTCGACCCCAGTCTCCCGCGAGACACCAGAGAAGGCGCACTCCCTCTCCTCCCAAGAGAAAGAGGAAGGGACACATCAACGAATCTACTGGCGACAAACGACCTCGCCAGTCTCCTCCGCGGTCTTCCCCTCCAAGAAAGTCAAGAAGGAGCAGATCAAGATCTGCATCTCCCCGACGAACGAAGAAGCGTGCTCCCAGATCCCCTTTGTTCAACTCCGGTGACGACGAGGACGTTTGAGGCCCCCTCTCGTCGGAAATCATGACGGCTAAACTTCCAAGAGGTTTAGAGAAACCCCCACCGCTAGGCTCGTATGACGGAACCACAGATCCTGACGAGCATATCGAGAATATCGATGCGCTGCTCGACTATCAAGGAGTACGAGGAGCGATCAAATGTCGCCTCTTTCCTGCAACCCTGAGGAAAGGAGCGATGACGTGGTATAAAAGCCTCGAAGCTGAATCCATCACTTCCTGGAAACAACTTGGACGCATGTTTTCCAGGCACTTCACCGCCTCAAGGCGACACCCAAAGACAGAAGCTTCGCTCGAAGCGATCATCCAAGGGAAAGATGAGCCTTTGCGAACTTACATCGAAAGGTTCAACAAAGAGGTAGTCCAGGTGTCCACAACCGACGATATGAAGAAGTATTTGTTAGAACGAGGACTGCGTCCGTCAACAGATTTTCACCGGGCTGTCGGCATCGAGACCCCTGCCACCCTTGACGCATTCTTGCTGAAAGCCCAAGCTTATATCCAGTATGAGGAAAAGCAGGCAGCCAGCTCCGTATGAGACGCTCGACGTTGCGAGGATGTGAAGCCCCATCGAGTCGATGAACCCTCGACATCCCGTCGGGGAGGAGACAAAAGAAATGATGACCGCTCCCGTGAACCGCGGGAGCACAAAGGACCCGTCGACCGATTTCACGAATATACTCCACTCCTGGCTTCCAGGGAGAAAATCTTGTCCGAATGTGCCAACTCAGAATTCAGGCAAGCAGGGGTACGCTTTCCGAAGCAGCAACCTAGCAAACCGGGCACAGACAAAACAAAATATTGCAGATTCCACAAAAGTCATGGCCACAATACCGAAGACTGCATCCATCTCAAGGATGCAATCGAAATACTTATCAAGGACGGGCACCTTAAACAATTCACCATATCCAGGGACACTCCTCGACAAGAAGCACATGAGACTCAAAAGACCGAGGAGGCTGTACCCGTTCATGTAGATGCAAACATGCAAGTTTCCCTGAGCATCTATCGCTCGAAAGATTTCTTCCTACCCAATCACACTGGGATTCCGGGGTATCTTTCCTCCCACAGTCTATGGGAAACCTTCCCATCCGCAATGGTCATCTCAGGGGGAGGGTTCAACAAAATCACGGTCGGATCCGTAAAGCGAAAATTCGACCAGCTGATTGCGAAGGGGCCCGCGTAGAACGCAACCCTGGACCCACCAAGAGAATGCTCGGTACCCCTTTCCTTTTACCGAGAAGAACTATTGGGGGGGGGGGGCGCCAAACGCCAGCATCCCGCTACTCATCCGGGCGCGAATAACGAATTTTGATGTGAGAAGAATCTTGGTGGACCAAGGCAGCTCCTGCGACATTATGTACTCCTAGTTGTTTTCAACACTCCAGTTAAATGAAACACACCTGACTCCATACATCAGGTCTGAGTCCAGTTCCTAGTCGTGGATTTCCCGTCGCTATACCAGTGTATTCTAGGACGACCAACACTAACCGAGTTAATCGCTGTTCCATCCACCGTCCACCTAAAAATGAAATACTATACTACTTCGGGCAAGGTTGCTACACTGCATGGGGACGTCGATGCTGCTCGCCGGTGTTTCAAAGCGGCTTCTAAAGGTCTTAGCTCAATATCCTACCAACCAAACCCTTCAACATTGACTTCACCAGATACTCCACAAACATCCAGGACCTTTCTTCAGGTAGACTCGATCGATCTGGACTGTAAATTTTCAGACGACAACGAGGGCATTCAAAAACCAACCGATTCACTATCCCGGCCAGTCCCAGACGGAGAGTTCGAGCTGATTCCTCTGGGGGATGACCCGACCCAGTGCGTTAAGGTCGGAGCACATATGCCCGACTTGGCAAAACGACAGTTGGAAGCTTGCCTCAAAGGCAACACGGATCTATTCGCCTGGAGCGCTGTAGAGATGCCAGGACTCGACTCCAAGACAGCCTACCGTCACCTCTCCATCAACCCAACACACAAAGCGGTCGCCCAGCGCAGGAGGAAACAGTCGACCAAAAAAACTGAGGCAGCTGAATCTGCTGTTAAAGACCTCATAGAGGCAAAATTTGTAACCGAGGCCAGGTACACAACCTGGCTCTCAAATGTTCTACTTGTCAAGAAATCTAATGGAAAGTGGAGGATGTGTGTTGATTATACTGATCTCAACCGGGCGTGCCCAAAAGACGCATACCCTTTACCTAACATCGATACATTGGTCGACAATTCATCCGGCTTCAAACTATTGTCCTTCATGGACGCCTACTCAGGGTATAATCAAATACCCATGGCCGTGTCCGACAAAAAATACACGGCCTTCATGATCGAATCGGGCAACTATTATTATAATGTTATGCCCTTTGGTCTAAAAAACGCAGGCGCGACATATCAGCGCATGATGAATAAAGTATTCTGGGCAGAGATCGGGGATATGCTCGAAGTATATATAGACGACATGATCGTCAAATCTCAACAAGAAACGGACCACGCGTCCCACTTACGAAAAGTGTTCGATCAGGCACGGAAATGCAAAATGCGTTTCAATCCCGAGAAGTGCACATTTGGGGTCCGAGCAGGGAAGTTCCTCGGATTCTATCTGACCGAACGAGGCATCGAGGCCAATCCCGACAAATGTCGGGCATTCGCGGAACTTCCAACTCCTAATTCTAAAAAATCCATACAATCACTAAACGGGGTCCTCACTTCCCTCGCTCGGTTAATAGCAAAATCCGCTCAACACGCTCTCCCCTTTTACAAGCTCCTCCGCAAAGAGGCTACTTTTGAATGGACGGAGGAGTGCGAGCTAGCATTGTCCCACCTGAAGAAGGCACTATCTGAACCCCCAGTTTTGTCCAGACCTGAAGAAGGGGAAACACTTTACCTCTATCTCGTCGTTGCAAACGAAGCCGTGAGCGCGGCCCTCATACGCGACTTACCCGAGGGGAAGAAGCCTGTCTATTTTACGAGCAAGGCACTCCATGGCCATGAAATTCGATACCTCCAGGTAGAAAAGGTGGCCCTGGCCCTCCTTTTTGCAGCCAGGAGGCTACGCCATTATTTCTTGGCCCACACCATCATCGTAAGAACAAACCAACCCATAAGACAATTGCTCGGTTGACCAGACATGGCCGGGCGAATGTTAAAATGGTCGTTGGAACTATCCGAATTCGACATCAAATTCGAGGGAAGACAAGCTTTCAAAGCTCAAACGCTGGCCCACTTTGTGGCAGAACTCACTTTCACTGAGCAGGAGCCAAAATCTCCCTCCACATGGACTATCTTCGTGGACGGAGCATCCAGTCCAGCGGGTAGCGGAGCTGGGGTTATTTTAGAAAACTAGGAAGGGAACATCATCGAAGTATCCCTAACCTTATCTTTCCCCACTTCCAATAACCAGGCAGAATACGAGGCCTTCCTAGCAGGCACACGGCTCGCGACCGACCTAGAGGCAGAGGAAATCACAATCTGCACGGATTCTCAGCTGGTCGCTAGCCAAGTCCGAGGAGATTTCCAAGCCAAAAACGATAACATGGTCGAATACCTAGCTCTCGTAAAAGGCGAGCTAAAGCGATTCAGAAGCGTGGAAGTCAAACACGTCCCGCGAGAGAACAATACCCGAGCTGACGTCCTTTCCAAGTTGGCAAGCACTAAAAGGAAGGGAAACAACAAATCCGTCATACAGAAAATGCTTCCCCGACCAAGCATTGGGCAATCATCAATCCACCTAGAAGTTAATCTCGTGGGCGACACAAACTGCTGGATGACCCCAGTGTTTAACTACCTGACAAAAGGGGAGTTACCGGCCGACCTGAAAACAGCCAGCGTCATGTGACGAAGATCATGCTCATATTCTCTAGTGGGCGGACGTATTTATCGTCGAGGATTCTCTACACCTCTCCTCAGGTGCGTAGAAGAGGAGAACATCCCACACGTACTAAGAGAAGTCCATGAAGGAATTAATGCGCAACATCTAGGCGGACGGTCGTTGGCCCGAAAGATTCTCCGAGCAGGATACTATTGGCCTACACTCCAACACGACACGAAGGAACACGTGAAAAGGTGTGACAAGTGCCAACGACACGGGGACGTACACGTAGCACCCCCTACCGAGCTGAAATCACTATTGTCGCCCTGGCCATTCGCGTGGTGGGGAATGGATATCTTAGGACCATTCGTCGTCGGATCCGACCAAAATAAATACCTAATTATAGGCGTCGATTATTTCACCAAGTGGATAGAAGCTGAGGCCTTAGCCAAAATCACTGCAGTCAACATACTACGCTTCTTCAAGAGGAACATCCTCGCCCGGTTCAGGGTACCGCTCGCCATTGTGACCGACAACGACACTCAGTTTACAGATAAACACTTCAAAGAATTTGTTGCATCAGTAGGAACAAAACATCACTTCGCTTTGGTGGAGCACCCCCAAACTAATGAGCAAGCAGAGGCCGCGAATAGGGTAATCCTAAGAGGCCTGAAACGAAGACTGGACGAGCACAAGAAGCACTGGGTCGAGGAGTCACACAGCCTGCTGTGGGTGTATATGATCACCCCCCACTCAACAACCGGGGAGTCCCCATTCTGGTTGGCATATGGGACCGAGGCAGTGATCCCTGTAGAAATGCACACCCGATCCAGACGAACAGAGTCCCCAATGGACCAGGACACCAACTCCGAAGCCTTGAGAGACGAGCTTGATCTGGTCGAAGAAGTCCGATCAGAAGCTGCTCTCCGGGAGGCCGTGCTCAAACAAAAAATAGCCGCTCGATATGATTCAAAAGTCATAAGACGATCGTTCGAGGTAGGCAGTTTTGTTCTCAGAAGAAATCACAGGGACCCCCGCGAGGGAAAACTTACACCCAATTGGGAGGGCCTATATCGCGTTCGAGCTAAAACAGAAAACGGAGCCTATTATTTAGAAAATCTACACAGGGAAGAACTTGCTCGGCCATGGAACGCCCAGAAGCTCAATCAATATTACAGCTAACTCACAAAGTCACCTTGCTCAACTCTCAAGCGAGGAGCGATAGGACTGACTAAGAACTGCGTGCCCAGGTACAAGCATGATAGCCCAAAATAACATGATCATCAGGGTCTCCGTCCAAGAGAAGGAGAAAACTGTTGCACGGGCGGATACTCAAACGAGACCAACGTCGCCTAAGTACCACGACCAGGCAGAACCCCAGCTCGCGATGGGACGTTCAAGCCACGGAGCCCGGGCCATTACCTTGGCCCGGGCACCGACCAGGAGTGAAACTCCAAAATCTGATTGGTCCCCCAAACCAATAGATCACAGACACACCCCGTATTTATTCGATCACATCCAATTAATGCAAAAATGCACGCCAAACACTTAGCGTTTAAAACACAAGGAAAACAGTCCTCCGACGGACGAGCAATTAAACAAAAAATATTGTAAAATAAACGAACATTAATAACACCAATTTTCGCTACAAAAATGCGACCTCGAAGGGCCGACTTGTTCATAATTACTTACAAAGGGGACCACGCCCCCAAAAAGAAACATAATAAATTACAAGGCACGCAGACCAAAAACTAATTATCCTCGCCATCAGGGCGACCCTCTTCTTGACGAGCCTCACCCTGGTCTGGCTGCACTTCTGGTTGACCGGGCTGAACAGTCGCCCTAGGCTGAGAATCCTCCACGACTAAGTCCGAGGGAACCACAATCTGGACATCCTCGACTTTGTAGAGGTAGCTGATCCGGCTGGTGTCCAAGGCTAGGTCAAGATGAAGAGCCCTTATTTGATCCACAACACTCTGGAAACTGAGCTCAGTTGACGAGTTCAAATCTTCCATATCTTGGTCGATCCGAGCAAGGAACTGTGCCCTCGTCACCATACTCTTGGTTTCAGCATCTTCATCCTCCTTCAGACAAAAGGCATCCTTCAAATTTTTGTTCTGCTCCAGAACCCTCTTCTTGTCAACCTCCAGTTTGGCAATAACATTGCCCCGCTCGTTCAGCTCTTTGGCCGTGGCAGTGGCTTCTTCAGTGGCTGTCTTTAACTTCTCCCCGGCTGCAGCCAGCTGCTCCTTCAGCTTCGCTATCTCCCTCTCTTGCCCGGGATTTCCTTCAGCCGTTTGCAAGGCCATCGACAGGACCCGCATCACAGCATTCGCATCCTGGGCCAAAGACAGTCGCCGAGCAGGACGATCCATCGCCTCTAGATACAGGGAGTCTGCACGGTCCACCTCCATGCTCGTCCCTTCAAAGAAGTTACGTTTCATGAAGCACGGCAGCAGCACATGCTTCGGCTTGGGAGGAGCGTTGGCCGTCAGATCCATAGTCGCTGCAGACTTGTGCTTTTTCATCAGAGAGCCAGTTGAAGCACTTAGAGAACCCTGGACCAGGGGGCCCGACCCAGAGCCGCTTGTTTCGGTCAGCTTGGTCTGAACAACCTGCGACCTCTTTTTCTGCTGTTGTTGACGCAAGCGTTCTTGAATTTTATCGAGCGGGTTCGACAAGGAGCCTGAAAAAGAGAAAAGAGAATTAGAATAATCACGGACGACAGAATATTATCAAAGACATAATAAGCAGAAATAAAACAGATACCAAAAAATTCAGACACTTCCTGCCCGGTATTGCACGCCAGCAAGTCTGTGACGTCGATCAAAGGACGCTCCAAAACTTCCCCCCCGTCTTGATCCAGCATGACTTTCCCTTCTCCATCCAGCAGGGGAGTCGGGGTAAAAGACGCTATTAATTTCCTAAAGGCCTCGAAACTGGCCGCATCGTCCTCATTCAGAGAATCCCCCACCTGGACAAACTCGCTGATCGGCCGCTCATAGTGAGTGTAGCTCCAGGTGAAGGGGAATAGCCAAAGCCTCCTCGGAATCACTTGTCCTTGGTCGTCAAGCTTAGGCTCGTCGTTTTCGTCAGTATCTATCCCCACGAAACTTAGCGCCCTCACAGCCTCCGCGTTCGCGGGTTTTATCAGAAAATAATCCGTCTTGAAAGCCCAGATGGACTCCGAGTGAGCCTTAAAAATTTTGGTCCTCTGTTTAAAAGAGACGAATCCCTTCCGATCAGTCCCTCGCCCGACTTGACGCTGCAGAGAGAATAAACGGAAGAACAGAGGAAACGTGGCTCCAACACCTAGATGGGCGCACGTCACCTCAAACGCCTTCAGAAACGCGTAGGAGTTGGGATGTAGTTGAGACGGGACAACACCCAGATGCCCGAGCACTGCACAAACCAAGTCACTGAAGGGCAAAGTTTCCCCCAGGACCGAAGTCGCGTACTCATACATAGAAAATTTTCGACCGCCAAAGTCCGAGAAGATGCGGTTGTCATCCCCTGGGCAAGTAACGATCCAGTCAGCAGGGTCACCAACAGCGGGCAGCGGTTCCGCGCGAGGCCTCGAAAACGAAGACACTTTATCCAACAGATCCTCCACCACCCATTCTTCGGGAGAGGTCCTTATTCTTTCAGGGCAGCGAGGCAAATCTGTTGAAGCCCCCTCCTCCATGGTGCTCGCGTCCGATTCTCCTGAAGAACTCCCAGAGTCGGAGGGAACTGATGCAGAAGAGCCAGAGTCTTCCGAGGACGTTTCTTCCGAGGAGACCTCCAGCGGGTCCATGAGCGAGTTTTCACCTGAAAAGCAGAGGAAAGGCGTCAGTGAATTCGATTAGGAATATCAAATCCACCCTTCCACCGCTCGACAAGTGAAAGGGTGCACATCGATCCAGGAACAGGGTCCCGAGCTATAGCCCTGGCTGACCATCGCTCAAGGCGATGGCTAACGCTCAACTTCAGAAATGACGGAATATAAGCCTAAATACTTATCTAATCCTAAGTCAGGGTCGACCAACACCTCTGTCGACCACGAGCTAGGGTTTGTAGCCAACCAACAAAGGTGGCAGAAATTCTAATACTCACTAGTTTAAATCTAAAAGTATCGGAAAATCTACCCTAAACCACATACATTTCTACGATATCTAGCCTATGACTACCATAAATACGAAAAAAAATCGTACCTTGAGCTTGAGAAGCCATTTGTAGAAGAGGTTGATTCTGGAAACGGTGGTCGACGGTGGGAAATGGTGGTCGGCGGCTGAGAATGGCTGTGTAGGAACGAGCAGAGCAACTGAGAAGAGGATGAAGCAAAAAAGTTTGAAATAAAGCTCTGGGATCCTACTTATAGGGAAGGGAACACGTGCAGACGCGCGTGACTCTACCCCTAGCCAATTATTACCTACACACTAGCCCCTAGGCTAGCCGTCAGAGCATTAATAGGCGCGAATTCCCAAAGACGCCAACTTTTCGTTTCATATCCTCCTGTCGAGCGACGTAACGATTGCTCGCCTACCGATAATCGTCAGCGATAGCTTCCTGGCCCGCACACTGTGTATCCTTGAGCACGAAACCATTACTAAGTCATCGCTCCTCCACACGAGCAACGACTTGGGGGGCTCCTGTTATGGGCAGGCCCAATCCCCATAATTGGGCCAGGCAAACCAGCCCTACGGAACGCTCGACGTCGAGCAATATTGAGAATCATGGTCTCTGCCGACCAAATTTGTATCGACCAAGACGAAGTCTCCCAACAGCTAGTTCTAGCCGTTGCCTATCTTTACGGATTCCGCGATCCGCGCCCAACGGTGTGGACCAATAATCTTCCACTTGGCTCATTATATAAACCCTCTCATTTGAGAGGGTCAGGTATTCAATTCTCTGACCTTAATTCCTGTACTTGCTCACTCTTTGCTCAGTATCTTACTTCAGCATCGGAGTGCCTTGCAGGTACATCCCCTCCTCTCCTCATCAACCGTCTTTCAACAATGCTCGAAGCCAGCCGTATCGGATCATGATCTCCAGGTACGATCAATTACTGTTGAGCCAAAGGTGGCTCCCCTGATTATTACTACTCTCGGTCCAATTCCATATTCTTCTGACAAGGCTATCCCTTGGAATTGGTGATGTTTATATCCATGGTTTCAAGCAAGAGCCTTTAAATGATATACCTACTAAATATACTAATCTTGATATCGACAATATTGTTGGGACTAGTAAGGTTACTCGGAGTGGAAGGATTTTCTCTCCAGAAGGAACTTCAAAGACTTCCGCTGCTCTAGTTCGTATCTCCACCTCTGGGCCAAGTAATGAAGCTCGAGGTAAAGGACCAATGATTGAGCATATTCCGGTTGAAACACCAGCCACCGAAGATCTCTCTAAGCAGATGGAAGAAATTCTAAAGATCACCCGCAAGAGTGATTACAATATTGTTGAACAGTTGGAACATACTCCCTCTAAGATCTCTATGTTGTCTTTGTTGTTATGCTCTGAAGCCCATGCTAAGGCTTTAGTAAAATTCCTGAAATCTGCGCATGTACCGCACGAAATCTCTGTGGATCAATTTGAAAATTGTGTTGCTAATTTGATGACCGGTAATGGCTTAGGTTTTTCTGATGCTGATTTAACTCCTGTTGGAAGAAACCACAATAAAGCTCTGCACGTCTCTATTGTGTGTAGGGGCATTACTATGTCTCATGTGTTGGTGGATAATGTTTCCTCGTTAAATGTGTTACCGAAGGCTATTCTTAACAAACTCAACTATGACGATGTTTTAATAAGACCTAGTAATGTGGTGGTAAGAGCCTTTGATGCTTCAAGAAGAATGGTGCAGGGAGAAGTTGATCTTCAAATCAAAGTAGGTTCTCAAGTCTTTGATTGTACTTTCTATGTGATGGATATTCGTCATGTATATTCTTGCTTGCTTGGGCGCCCTTGGATACATGGGGCAGGTGTTGTAACCTCTACCTTACACCAGAAGCTAAAATATCCAATGAAGAGCAAGATTGTCACTGTCTATGGTGAAGAAGAGTACATGGTCAGTCATGTGAGTACTTTCAAGTATGTTGAAATGGACGGTGAATTTGTTGAGACTCCTTGTCAAACATTTGAAGTGGTTCCTTAGACTGTTCCTTCTATTAAGCCAGTTCCTGCTGTTCCTAGAGCAACTCCTGCAATGGCCTCCATGAAAGATGCTAAAGTTGTGGTTGAAGAAGGTGGTTCTACTATTTGGAGTCAGCTTCCTGACATTCCTTACAAGTCTAACATGTTTGGTTTGGGTTTTACTACAGAGGCTCAGAAGGTTGTTCGTCGTGCTCGTGCTATTCGTATCACCAACAAGGGAGTTCAGAAAGATCAAGTCAATATTGTGGAAGACTCTGATGAAGACTGAAACATGGACATTCAGATCTTTCATACCACCGGCAGTGGGCTCAACAATTAGAAGGCTGAAGATGTTATTCCTATCTCCTTTAGTCAGGAGTAAATGCTATTCTTGTTTTGGTTTTGTAATTTGAATAATTAAAACTTTTAAGACTTGTGCCTTGCCCGAGGCACAGTGGTATGCTTGTTAGGGATGTCATTTTATTTGCATATTTTCATTTAATATAATCAATGGACGTTTTTGCTTTCATAAATATTGCGCTATTTATCTTTCTTTTTATTTTATTCAAAAAAGTTGTGTTCTTACACGCACCCACATCACTAAAATGCATATCCTTATCCATTCTGGATCCCATTAATAACAGTTCTGCTATTTCCAATTATAACTTCGAGAATCCAATCTACCAAACCGAGGATGGAAATGAGGAAGATTGTGAAGTTCCTGTAGAGCTTGCTAGGTTGCTATAGCAAGAAGAGAAAGTTATACAATCGCATGAAGTGCCGATCAAAGTTGTGAATCTGGGAACTGAGAAAGATAAGAAAGAGATAAAGATAGGTGCTGAATTGGAAGACAGTGTTAAGAACATGTTAATTCAGATGCTACATGATTACGTGGAAATCTTTGCTTGGTCTTATGAAGATATATCAGGGCTTGATATTGATATTGTGGTTCACCGTCTACTAATGAAGGAAGGTTGTCGTCCGATACAGTAGAAAGTTCGTCGTATGCGTCCTGAAATGTCAGAAAAGATTAAAGCTAAAGTGATGAAACAATTTGAGACAGGGTTCCTAGTTGTCACTTTTTATCCTCAATAGGTTGCAAATGTGGTACCGGTGCCTAAGAAAGATGGTAAAGTACCCATGTGTGTGGATTACAGGGATTTGAATAAAGCCAACACCAAAGATGATTTTTCGCTTCCACATATTGATGTTCTGGTAGACAACACTGCTCATCATAAGGTATTCTCTTTCATGGATGGTTTCTCTGGTTATAATCAGATTAAGATGGCGCCTGAAGATATGGAAAAGACTACGTTTGTCACATAGTGGGGCACCTTTTGTTACAAAGTAATGCCATTTGGTTTGAAGAACGCTGGGGAAACATATCAGCATGTTATGGTAGCTTTGTTCCATAATATGATTCATCATGAGATAGAGGTATATGTTGATGACATGATAGCCAGATCCCAGACTGAAGAAGAACATCTTCACCATATGCACAAGTTGTTTGAGAGGTTGAAGAAATACAAGTTGAGATTAAATCCAAACAAATGTACCTTTGGAGTAAGATTTGTTAAACTGTTGGGTTTCATTGTCAGTGGTAAAGGTATTGAAGTTGACCTTGCAAAGGTAAAAGTTATACAAGATATGCCCGTTCCCCTTACTGAGAAGGAAGTCAGAGGTTTCTTGGGCCGCCTGAACTACATTGCAAGATTTATTCTCCAATTAACCACTACTTGTGAGCAATTCTTCAAATTGTTGAAGAAAGATCAAGTAATGGAATGGAACGACGAATGCCAGATATCTTTTGATGAGATCAAGAAATATCTCCAAGAACCTTCAATATTGATGCCACCAGTTGCGGGAAGACCCTTGATTATGTACTTAACAGTTCTAGATAATTCAATGGGGTGTGTGTTGGGGCAACATGACGAGTCTGGTCAAAAAGAGCAAGCAATATACTACCTTAGCAAAAAGTTTACCGATTGTGAAACAAGATATTCACTGCTCGAGAAAACTTGTTGTGTTTTGGCATGGGCTGTTCACCGACTAAGATAATATATGTTGACTAATACCACTTTATTGATTTCAAAGATGGATCCTATCAAATACATATTTGAGAAAACTGCTCTCTCCAGAAGAATAGCAAGGTGGCAAATGATTTTGACAGAATATGACATCCAATACACTACTCAGAAAGCAATTAAGGGAATTATGGTAGCTGGTCATTTGGCTCATCAAGCGGTGGATGACTATCAGTCTATGAATTTTGAATTTCCAGATGAAGATATTATGTTTGTTACTGATCATAAAGAACTTAGACCGTATGAAGGACCTAAACAGAGATCCCGATTGACTATGGTTTTTGATGGAGCTTCTAATGCACTTGGCAATGGTATTAGTGTTGTGATTATCTCTCCCAAGGGTTGTTATACGCCGTTTACTACAAGACTTTATTTTGATTGTACCAACAATATGGCTGAATATGAAGCGTGTATCATGGGTATCAAGGCTGCCATTGAGATAAAGATCCAATTCTTGAATGTATATGGGGATTTAGCCTTAGTAGTTAGTCATATTAAAGGATAATGGGACACAAAGCATCCAAATCTCATTCCTTACCAGGAACATATGTTGACTTTGATCCCATACTTTGAAGAGGTCACTTTCGAACATATTGCACGAGAAGAAAATCAGTTGGCAGATGCATTAGCCACTATGTCATCTATGTTCAAAATCAGTTGGGACAATGAAGCTCCTAGAATTACTATTGATAGATTAGATGAGCCAACATACTGTTATGAGGTTGATACTGAAGGAGTAGAAGAAAAACCTTGGTTCCACGAAGTAAAAAGATATCTCAAAGCTCAAGAATATCCTGAAGGGGAATCTATCAATGACAAGAAGTTTCTAAGAAGATTTGCTACCAAGTTTTTCCTGAGTAATGAAATTTGTACAAGCGCAATCACGATTTGACTTTGCTTCATTGTGTGAACAAGAAGGAAGCAAAAGAGATTATGGAAGACATGCATGATGGGATCTTTGGTACTCACTCTAGTGGGCATATTATGGCTAAGAAAATTTTGAGAGTAGGTTACTACTGGTCTACCATGGAAGTTGATTGCTATCAGCACTCCGAAACTTGTCATAAGTGCCAGATCTATGATGATAAAGTACACGTGCCTCCAGTTCCGTTGAATGTTCTAACTGCTCCTTGGCCTTTTGCAATGTGGGTCATTGATATGATTGGTGAGATCAAACCTACCGCTTCCAATGGATATCGTTTCATTCTTGTTGCTATTGATTACTTTACAAAATGGGTAGAGGCAACTTCATTTGCTTCTGTTACCAAGAATGTTGTAGCTCGGTTCATCAAGCACAATCTTATATGCCAGTATGGCATCCCTGAAAGGATTTTCACAGACAATGGTACTAATCTAAACAATATTATAATTACTGAACTTTGTACGCAGTTCAAGATTAAGTATCACAATTCTTCTCCATATCGACCAAAGATGAATGGCGCAGTGGAATCCGCCAACAAGAATATTCAGAAGATCTTGCAAAAAATGACAGTGACATAAAAAGATTCGCACGAGATGTTACCATTTTCTCTTCATGGTTATCGCACCACAGTATGTACCTCAACCGGGGCAACCCCATTCTCTCTTGTCTATGGTATGGAAGCAGTATTACCCGTTGGAGTTCAGATTCCTTCCTTAAGAATTATGAAAGATGCAGACTTAGATGAAGACGAATAGGTTCAAACTCGACTTGACCAGATAAACTTGATTGATGAAAAGAGGCTTGCGGCTGTTTGTCATGGTCATATGTATCAGAAGCGTATGATCAAAACCTTTAATAAGAAAGTCAAACATCAAGTATACCAGGCTGGTGATTTGGTAATCAAACATATCATATTACCACATGGTGATCCCAGGGGAAAATAGACTCCGACATATGAAGGGCCTTTTGTATTCAAAAGGGTATTTTCTGGAGGCGTTATGATACTTACCACCATGGATGGTGAATACTTCAACCAACCTATGAACGCAAACATAGTCAAAAAATACTACGCATAAAAAGAGACCCGCTAGGTTGACTGGCCTTGGCAAAAATAAGGGCATCCCGGCGAACCAAAAGGGTTCGGGAAATATTAGGGATATATATATATATATATATATATATATATATATATATATATATATATACACCGGCAAGTCGAAAACCTGAAAAGGCGGCTTGGGCAAAAAAGGGTATCCCGGTGGACTGAAAACCTGAAAAGGAGGTCCAGGCAAAAGTTAGGGATTAAAGCGTATGACTATGTCTCGTTGGATCACCCGTGTACTTCAACTATTTGTGCTACCAATATCAAGTTCTAACGATGCAGATTAGTCCAGTCATTTCTCTTCCGACAACAAAAGATGAGATACTTGAAGATAATGGCAATAGCAGAGTTGAAACTTGATGGGATCATTTACACATAGTTTTTTTTTCTTTGTGTTTCTATACTCTTTTAAATTTTCTAGGACAAATTCCTCTTACTAGGATTTCTGTCTCTTTGTTCAAACTTGCCTATTTATAGGCCATTCTCAAGATTAATACAATTCTATTTTCAAACTCAACTTTACTTTTCCCATTTTACTTAAGCGTAAACGTCCATTGATTATGTTTGAATGTATATATGCTTTTGAATATGATTGATGTTTACCAAAAAATACATATAAAATAATATAAAATTACAATAATAGAATTTAATAAGGACTCTTGGAGGTAGAAATCCCCAGCAAAGTTCATATCCCACAGATATTCGCAGGATCATCCCCACAGAGTAATCTTTACGGATTTATTTCAGCGAAGTATTCCAGGTAGCCCTCTTATACTTCCAGCTCTACGAAGTCCCAGGCAGATTTATCTCAAAGCCTGATATCCTCAGAAGAATTAACACTTGGTCGAATAAGTTTCTCAGGGGAATGTCCGTCTCTTTTATCCCCAGTCAAGGTATTTAGGAATTTAATCTTTCAATAAGAAGTGCGACGAACGGAAAACGGAAGATCCCAAGTACAATATTCCGAAATGAGACGGGAACGATGTCTTCATATTCCTCAGAAACAAATCGGGATTTATTTTCCCCAGCTAGCAATTGATATACGAAGCTACTAGTGTGCTTCAACCACATAATTCATCCATACATCATTTGCAGCATATCATGACATACACATACATAACGCATACAACATTCTCATTTACATTAAGAATGTCATGCCATACATTTCATACATCAAATGACCTCACATAATACTAACTTTTCCTTTTCAGGATAGTTCACGGTCAGATAAACATTATCAACTTCTCGAGGTAGTTCAGAGACGATCAAAATGAAGATCTAGTTCTGATACTTAGTTTAAGATATTTTCTCAGAGACAGTTCAGAGACGATCGAGACGAAGTTCTAGTTCTGATACTTAGTTCAAGGTATCTTTCCCCCAGAGACAGTTCAGAGACGATCAAAACGAAGATCTAGTTCTGATATTTAGTTCAGGGTATTCTCCAAAGATATTTCAGAGACGATTGATACGAAGATCTAGTACTGATACTTAGTTCAGTAACAACATTCAGATAGAGTCAAACGAAGACACATTCTGATACTCCTATCAACAGACACTTTGGATGGCATCTATAAGCCCATTTCTAATTACTCAGAATAACATCTTTAAGCCCATTCAAGCAATACAATCAACCAAAACTGTTATTCCGCACCGAAGAGTGCAAATTTTTGGGCTTTAAGTGTTTAATCCTCTTCCACCTCCAGGTCACGAATGGCGTACATGCCAATCTAACTCCTCAGGTTTCAGAAAATTGAACAGGGGAATCTGTTATACCCCAAAATTTTCCCTCACATATTCAATACAATATACCTCAAGAGGACTTCTAATGATCACAAGATTCTCAATTGCTCAAAGGAATTCAAGGTTTCATCAGACAAAGCCTCCTCATAAGCAATGGATCTTAAATTAGGGTTTTGAGTTTCCCAAGGTAAATTGGAATTCTAAAGCCTCAAGTTAACTTCATGGTATCCTATATACTTCAAAGGAACCTCATGTCAAGTTATAGGGCTTACCCTACAAGTTTGGCCAGTCAGATGCTCAGATGATCAAAAACTAGTTAACTTGGTCAAAAAGTCAACTATGGTCAACATACAGTCAAACTTCAAGAATTTTGGTCAACATAAATATTTTAAGGTGAAATTCATCATTTAATTAAGGGTTGATCATGATTCATCAAGCAAACCTCAAATTCATCAAGAACTAGAAGTTACTAAATTAGGTTTTTTACAGGAAAGGTCAACTGTACTTTGACCAGCCATAACTTTCACATGCTTCATCAAACATTTCCCACCCAAATCTTATTTTGAAGGAAATTCAATTCCCTACAACTTTGTGTCTCACAAGCCAAGGCCATAAATGCTTCATTTAAGAGATATGAGCCAAGACATTATAGGTCCTTTAAAAAGTCAACAAAACGTCAACTATTTCAAAAGCTCGTAACTTGAAAATGGATGATCAAATGGACATGGTACCAAAAGGAGTAGCTAGACGATACTCTAAGCTTTCTAAAAAGTTCAAGAACACATACATGGGATAACAATTGAGAGAGTTATGCATTGTTGAAGTTGGGAAAATTTGAGGTGTATAAGACAAATAATGACCAAAACTTAAGTTTTTGCCAGATGGGCCCATATTTTTCTAACCCAAACTTAATCATAAGATGATTCACGACCCATAAGTCATAATATCTGATTTTTTATATTTATTTTATATTATATTGGATTTAATTTATTTAAATTCAATTTTAATTAGAATAAATATTAGAAAATCAAATATTTGATCTTAGGATCATTTTAGGATGATATTTTGGTGTTTATAATCATAATTTGGATCCCAATTTCATGCAAACCAAAGGAGAAAGTCATAACACCAAATTTTCACCAAAATAGAAAGTCCCTTTCTTCATTTCAAAGAAACCTCAAATCCAACACCAAAGCCCAAAGTTTTTAACCTAATTTGATCTTCTATAAACATACAACAAAGACATATGCACAAGGGACGAAAAATTGATCCAAAGAACCCTTACCAAACTTTAAAATATTCAAGAAAAATGTCAAATTTGGTTTCCTATTCACAGCCACTTTCAAGAAGTTTTGAAGGTCTCGATGCATTCCTGAGGATCTTTTGAACATGTCTCAATGATCATCATCATCAAAAGCATCACGATTTGCCCAAACCGCATTCATGTTTTAGCTTATTTTTCCAATTTTTGATTTCTACTATATATGTATTATAAATTGAATTTGATCACATATTACTGTTTTTATGAATGTTTAGAAGCTTTCTGGATGGTTGGATTGAGTTTTAATTGTAGGAATGGAGATCCACCATGGTTAGGGTTTTACGACTTCAATTTGGGGGTCATTGATTAGAGACAATTTCAAGCCAAATTGATGGTTCTAATAGACTCATAAGACAATTTGCAATTGATTGGTACCCCAGGGTG
This sequence comes from Lathyrus aphaca, assembly GCA_963966055.1. NCBI lineage: Eukaryota > Viridiplantae > Streptophyta > Magnoliopsida > Fabales > Fabaceae > Lathyrus > Lathyrus aphaca. Next base: position 238,022,069 of record OZ014522.1, read on the forward strand.
TAATTTATATTGCATATTTGATGTTTTTTGAATTTGCAGGTTATTTAATGACTGACAAAACCGTCACTAAAGGTTCTAGCTACGGAAAAAACCGTAGGTGAAGGCTTTGGACGGACGAACAAAGAAGATGAAGCTTGGCGCATTTCTGATATTTCAAAATTTGGTGTATTTCATAATTATTGTTTTTTGTTTAGTTACCACGCAGACACAATGGCGCAGTGGTTGAAGCGCGCGTTTGGAGGCTTGAAGATCTGGGTTCGATCCCAGGGTCTTCACCTTTCTTTTTTTAGCTATTTCTTGGTTTTATTTTTCTTTTTCTAATTTTCTCTAATTTTAATTAATTAGTTAATTAGGATTATAATTAATAACTTCCTTTAAATTAATAATTAAACATTTTCTTAAACTAATCATTAACTTAAAAAATTAATATTTATTATTTTTTACATTAAACTTTTTTTCTTTGTAATTAAATTAATAATTTTAAATTAAGAAAAATCATAGAAAATTTTGACAAAATAATTCAATTAATCAAGTTTAATCAATTTCTTTTAATTAGTTAGGGTTTTAGAATTTAAAACATTTTCATAATCCTTTCTTTATTTTTATTATTTAAATTCCTTAGAAAATTGTAAAGGATATACGGCTAATGTAATAGCGTAGATTTTTTCTCGCATTTTTTTAATTATGTATCTGCTCCTGGATTGTAATAGCTTATTAGGATTTTATTTTCCGCACTCCCCTAATTTCAAGTATGTATCCCCCTCCCCATGATGTAATAGTTTAGGGTTTACTTTCCGTTTTTTTTAATTTCGTAAATCATTAATTGCGTGGTTAGTAATAATAGGGTGTGAAAAGAATGTATGTGAACAAAAATAAATGGACTTAGAAAACCCTAATCTTTAAGACTAAAATAACTGTAATTAATACACTTCTCACACATACACCCCTAGGGTTTCTCTTCTTGTTTCCTTACAAAATGGTCAAGTCCCTCGAATATAGTGGTATCTTAGCAAGGTTGCCAATGAATAAAAATCATTAAGTCCTTTCGATATAAAGATTATAGTCCCTCGTTGTCCCTTCGAGTTGCCTACGAATAAATGATCTCGTCCCTCGATGACCCTACGGAAAAATGATGATAGTCCCTTCGAATTGCTAAGATACCCTTACATGTTGCCTTCTATGACCATACGATGACCCTACGCATGTCCCTTCAAATCCAAGGATAAGACTACTTACTAACTAATAGTAAGGATAGTTCTATCCCTAAAGAAACGAAATAACAAGAAAGACCTTATAATTTAGGGTAGGTAGTTCTAAGTGATTGCTCAAAAAATTTCAAAATACTCTTTACACCTCACATTTTCAAATACTTTCAAACTAATCACTTTGTATACATTCATACAAGAATCATTACAAAGTTAAAGTCTTTATGAAAATATTTTCTAATCACACACTACACTATTTTCTTTCAAACAAAGTAAAGTGAGCTAAGCAGTTAAGAGCCCATGGATAACCATGGATACAAAGGGTGCTAACCCCTTCCCTGTGTATAACTTACCCCCTGAACTCAAATATATTTCAAAGGTCTTTCCTGTTCTTTTATGCCTTTCTTTATTGGATAAAATAAAAGTTAGTGGCGAATCTTGCTATCCGCAACATAGTTTTTGTAAACAAAAATTACCAAGTCAGTTCTCCCACCGTGTTACAATATGTTTTAGCATGCATATGTTGAAGAGAGAAACTGTTGACTGGTGGGTCAATACTCGCCGTAGGTTGACTCATGGAGGTGGTGTTATTACTTGGGTTGTGTTCAGCAGAGAGTTTTTGAGAAAGTATTTTCCTGAAGACGCAAGTGTAACACCCCAAATTTGCCCTCTCTTTTTCATCGCATTTAGCATATCATTTGCATACGTGTCACTGTATCATCTGCATAGAAAAATGAAACATAACATTCATGGAATAACATGACCTGGCATGGATTTCCTCCAGGTGTGGTTGTTCAGTTCGCGATTCGATTCAGATGGACGTTTGACCTAATCATTGTCAAACCTTCATGAGATTTCTTCCAATGCAAGTTACATGTGTTAAGGGCTTATATATCAAGCAGTGAGCATTAAAAGTTAAGTTGTGTTGTGCAAAATTCATCAGTATATCAGGAAGTGGTTCATGAGAAGTTTGGTTCAAAAAATCAGATATTCAGAAGATGATTGATTCAGATATTTTGTTTTAATGACAAAATGTTCAATGATCGCCGTGTTATGCTTAATCAATAATTTTTTATGGAAGCGGTGCAAGTTCGGTTTCGAGTTGAAAAATTAAGATTTTATGGTGGTGCTCATGTTGGTCTTTCGTCTAATTCCATTTTTTTTCCATTTAATTTCTAACTCTTTTTTCCATCCATTTTAGAATTCAATCATTTTTATTTCTAATTTATTTGTCCATAAACCATATTATTCATTCTCTTAAACCATTTCAAATATTTTTATTTTATTTTATTTTCCTCCAAGCTAAATCCTTTTCTTTTTATTAAGTCATATTTTTCTACACTTTTATTGGTATGCCACCTTTATTCTTTTCGTGCCCAAAAGTTGATACCATAGCATATTTTGTCTGTTTTCTTTTTAGTGGCAATTTTATAGAAAGAAGGTAGTACAAGGCACACGCACATGGGATAGAAGAAGGCCAGCCAATCACACACATACCACTCTCCTCATCTCTCCCATTTTTTTATCATCACACTTTTCATTCCTCACCTACACTCACGTGTCATACTAAAGGAAAGAAAAAAAAATTTATGTAAGAAGTCTATGCCACGCGCTTATCCTCCTCTTTTTCGACCATTCAGTCTGTTATTCACACTTTTGTTTGCACAATAAGCCATGTTCACGAGAGTTATATTTCACGCACCCCGTATTATGTGAACTGATCACCACCCTTTAATTTCCACCTTATTTTCATCACACAATATTATCATTGTAACACCCTTCTACCCCAAAACAAAATATTTAAATAATATCAGAGTAATCATCGAAAAGGGTATCACATTTCATCAAAATTCAATCGAACAGTGTCCTGTCCCGTAACACGGGTTAATCAACATCAAGAATAACATATAGCATTTTGCAGCGGAATTTAAACTTCATATTTCAAAAATCATAATTTTTACTTCATAACATAATTTTCACCATCCGAAATTTCAACATCATATAATGAGAAAACATTTATCAAAGTAATAACATAACTGAAAACAGTTTAACAAATAAACTCCGTCCCAGTGTTACATGACACAGAGCAGGACACATAGACCAAAACCACTTCTAAGGAACACTAAAGCACGCTCCGAGACTCATGAAAAACTCCTCTTGCATTGCAAGCCTATTCTTTATCATCTGCAAGTTACCCACGAAAGAGTTAACATTCCCAAGCAGGCAGGGTGAGTAATCATAATATATCATAAATATATTAGAATATGGAATATAACTAAATTAGTATAAGCATGTCATAACATCTTCAGCCATATAATTCAGCAACAACAACACATTCATGAACACATTATAAAAATTCAGCAACAACAACTCAATCGTGAATTAATCCAGACATATGAAATTCCAACTATCATGATATGAAATTATGCATGTCGTACCAATTTCATCGTGATATGGATACATGACCATCAACCCTCCACAAGGGAGCACACCGTAAATCATCGAGACACTTCAATCCACACAATGGGATTGAAGCAAATAAATAGGCCGAAGCCCCACCGTGAATGTTATGAAATGCAATGATGCGCTACATCGAAAAATTCATCAAAATAATTCGCATCATTCATTTCACATCAGCAAACCAATCATCAAATAATCATATATATCATCATGACATTACACCCAGAACACTGGTTCTATAACCACTCTGACACATCAAGAATTGACCCGTACTCGGTAAAATATAATGTAATTTAATCATTTCCCTAAAAACTCCGTTCAGAAAATTACATCGTTTTCTCTCATTTTCATTCATCAAAACAAAGATTATTTTATTCTCTTTCCTACGCTTCAAACGGAATGCAAATCGGACTTACGGTTAAAAAGTTACGAATTTTTAAAGATTTCAAATTCTGTCATCAACACAGTGTTAATCGGTTAACCCATAGCGTTAACCGGTTAACGCCTGTACGTTTTCAGAAAATCCCAAATTTTTAATGGTTAACCGGTTAACCTATAACGTTAACCGGTTAAAGCACGTTTTCCAGCAGCTTTTCTGCTGTTTCGAAATTAGCACCAAAAACCCCCAAATTTTCATACGTTTTTCATCCCAAATCCTTCCAAAACTCATTACAGCATCAATCAAATACAACCAACATCGAGATATCAATTCACACATCAATTACATGATTCTAACACATTTTATTTACTCCAATTTCATCAATTAGGCATCGTAAACTCAACCCAAGTCAAAACCCCTAAAACTCACAAAAACTCATACAATTCTAATATACTCATAATCCAATTCCTATATAATTACAACAGATTATGAAAACTCCCCATACCTTAGAGAATTTCGCCGATTGATACACCTCTCCAAGGTCCTTCGCAATTTCCTGACTCTGAGCTTCTTCTTCCTTTTTTCCTCTCCTCAAAGTTCCTCTTCACCAAAAAGAATACGATAAGTGAGAAAACCGATCGTGAAATTCTTTTTACCAAAACATATCCCAGTTAAGTCTTTTCCCACTTTACCCTCATAATTTTCACAAAAGGACCACCTTACCCCTTTCTTTAATATATTTTCAATAATAATAATAAAATAGTATAATAAAACACTATTTATCCTTATTATATAAAGATACTCTTATACTCCAAAATAACCAACATAACATTCATACTTCCACTTCTATTATTTTCAATAATAACCAATAATCCGAATAATACTACATGATTATTCTTATTATTAATATTATTAAAATAATTTCATCATCATGCATCGGGTCACATAACCACCAGTTGTTAATTCATTCATATATCCTCAAATAAGCAACAATTACTCATAATCGAATTTAGGGTGTTACAACTCTCCCCCACTTACAGAATTTTCGTCCTCGAAAATTACCTGGAGTAGACAGAGTCAGATACAACTCCCTTATCTAATCTTCTTGCTTGGAACTCAAGTTATTTTCTCCTCTCATCATGATAACTCTTCTGATGATCCTGAGACGTCTTCATCCTTTTCTCGAATCATTCTTATCTTCTCAGTTATTTCTTAGACAATCCCAGGTCCAAGCACCAACTCTCTCCTGACTCATACCAACACAACGGAGTACGACAACGTCTACTATACAACGCTTCATATGGAGCCATTCCAATACCAGCATGAAAATTGTTGTTGTATGTAAACTCAACCAACGACAATTGACTATCCCAAGATCCTCCTTGGTCCACAACACAAGCTCTCAGCAAATCTTCTAGAGAATGGATTGTTCTTTCTGTCTGACCATCCGTTTGCGGGTGATAAGCAGAACTCATCCTCAACTTAGTACCCAAGGCATCCTGTAAACTCTTCCAAAACCTCGACGTAAACCACAAATCTCTATCTGATACAATGCTCGAAGGTACACCGCACAACTTCTCAATTTCCTCAATATAAATCTCAGCTAACCTTTGCATAGTATGGTTAATCTTCATCAGCAAGAAATGCGCCGACTTGGTTAACCGATCTATAATCACCCAAATCGAATCATTATCTTTTGCAGTCTTAGGTAACCCAGTCTTAAAATACATGGAAATACTATCCCATTTCCACCCAGGAACATTCAATGGTTGCATCATACCTAAAGGTTTATGATGCTCAATCTTTGACTTCTGACATGTTAAACAAGCATATACAAATCAATATCTCTTTTCATACCTGGCTACTAAAAAAACCTGCGTAAATCCTTATACATCTTTGTAGTGCCATGATGGATACTCAGTCGACTCTTATGTCCTTCCCCTAAAATACTCTTTCTAATTTCCGGAATATCCGGAACACATACTCTATTCCGAAATCTCAAAACCCCTTCTTCACCAAATTCTGAAGTCACCTTCGTTACCTTGATCCACCAACATTAATCCAATCAACTATTAACATCGTTGTTATTCACTTAAGAACAACTGTACTACACTATGTATTCGTTGTACACTCTGATTACTTGCAAGGTACCATGTCTACCGAGTTTATTTCCAACTTCTTTAATCACCAAAACCAATACATCAACAACACCTTCGACTTAACTCTTCTGAATTTCGTTCCAACGGGTATTCTACTCTTGTAGTTACCGAATACTTCCAACTTAGATTCATAAGACAACACCTCCGAATGTTCAACATAAATACAACCGCGACAACTTCCAAATTTTTGGAAAATATTTATATACTTCATGAATGTCCAATTATCCTCAACACAACTACAACTTTGTCATCTTAAAATAACACATCCTTCAAAAATCACCTTAAACACACTACATCATTATGACAATATAAGGTGCATCGATACAGTAGTTTCCACAAGATAACTCATATTTCTTTGCTTCTAACTAATCCAACATATCAAATCTTTTATTCTTACTAATACAACCTTTCATAAATTCTCATCTGAACCAACGCAACCAAACAACTATCCTGGTTCTAATTAAAACCACACTTTAATAAACCCATTTATAATTTCACTTTGTCATAATTCTTGCAACTCAACTCTATCCTACATTCTAGAAAATCTTGGTTTTACTTTTCCATATACTTTTCTTTTGAATCGTTTCAAGGAAACTTCAAGCCTTTTGCCATTTAATTCATCACAAACAACATTCTCATTATCCAGAATTCAACTACGACTTTCCATAATACTATTTAATTCCAATGCAACTTCATACCATCATTCTTAAAACTGATTAACATTCTTATATATGATTCTTCATTGACAACTCAAACAAAACTCAAACACTCAGTTCTACTTCAACCGATTTAACTCATATACCTTACTAGTTAGCATGACACATCTATCCCTCAATTATGATTCCGTATACTATCAACAATAGATTAAGGGTGATCAGTTCCTCAATTTGTCAATAGATATTAGACAATCATAATAGTGGCATAAGTCATCATTACCCAACGCAATAGTATACTTCAACTCGTACCCATAGTCCATAAGCGTAAAGCTTTGTCAACTCTCTACAACTCATCAACACATTCTTAGTTTCCTTAATTCCGACTTCGTCGATTACACCAAAACATCCAAAATATAATACACAATATATCATACATGCTTCTCGTACAACACAACATTAAATATTCTTATAACACCGGAGTCACTACAACATTAAGCGTAGTCCAATTCGGTTTTCTTCCAATTACGACTTTCTTCCCAATTACAATTCTTAACAGCACAATTCAAACATCCATCTTCCACTCAACATTATTATCATCCAACATCGGCCCTTTAATCATCCTCATTCAATATAAATTGCGTCTCTATTCATTCCCCAACACTATTACGCTCTCACAAATACCCACATTTCATCCTTAAAATAATTCACACTTGTTTTCATCATTCTAAAATTTTCAGCAATAGTCGCTCAACTTCGACCATAATTATCTCTTTCGATATAGACATAGATAATTTCGTGTAGATTCCAGAACTTCGATAATCGCTTGAATCCGGCTTACGAGTAAAAAGTTATTCCTCTCGCAATGGGGCTGGTCAATAATTCTCGTATGCAGAATTGTTCCAAAATCAGCAGCAGACCCAACTATTAAAACCTACTTATCTTCCTCATCACAAACCTCCCAAATATAAATCTTATATGCAAACTGTAGAAAATTCTGTAACCTTTCCAAAAAGTCCAGAACCGCTTCAATCCAAATCACGGTTAAAAAGTTATGCCACTCCCCGTGACAACTGCTTCAAGATTGCAAAAAAAACCCAGAATTTTGAGATTGGTGAACATAAGCTCCATCTCTCTCGCTCTTACTTCTAAGCTCTACCAAGAATCTTACTCTACCTTTAACTTCGAAAATTACTCGACTTAATCCAACTACACTCAAAGTGAAACAAGCTACCGACTTGGTCCGTCAACTTATCATTTCCATCAAAGTAAATATTCCTTCTCAAAAAATTCCTACCTAAAATATACACACTTCTCTAACCCGACCGATACGAATTCAGGAGTCCAAACTCCTGCCGGTCCACAACAACATCGTCTTCACAACCTTGCACTCTCACAACCAACATCAACTCGAACCAATTTCTTAATACCAATAACATTTCGGAAGCAAGCCTCTCCCCCACTTAATTCCAAACTAATCTCTGCAAACAACAACTAGAAACCAACAAACAAGTGCCGACAGTGTTTCACACACATATCATGCACTAGGGAAAATAAACGACATTAACGACACTGGCCGGACAGACCGACTTGCTCTGATACCACTAACGTAACACCCTTCTACCCCAAAATAAAATATTTAAATAATATCAGAGTAATCATCGAGAAGGGTATCACATTTCATCAAAATTCAATCAAACAGTGTCCTGTCCCGTAACACGGGTTAATCAACATCAAGAATAACATATAGCATTTTGCAGCGGAATTTAAACTTCATATTTCAAAAATCATAATTTTTACTTCATAACATAATTTTCACCATCCGAAATTTCAACATCATATAATGAGAAAACATTTATCAAAGTAATAACATAACTGAAAACAGTTTAACAAATAAACTCCGTCCCAGTGTTACATGACACAGAGCAGGACACATATACCAAAACCACTTCTAAGGAACACTAAAGCACGCTCCGAGACTCATGAAAAACTCCTCTTGCACTGCAAGCCTATTCTTTATCATCTGCAAGTTACCCACGAAAGAGTTAACATTTCCAAGCAGGCAGGGTGAGTAATCATAATATATCATAAATATATTAGAATATGGAATATAACTAAATTAGCATAAGCATGTCATAACATCTTCAGCCATATAATTCAGCAACAACAACACATTCATGAACACATTATAAAAATTCAGCAACAACAACTCAATCGTGAATTTATCTAAACATATGCAATTCTAACTATCATGATATGCAATTATGCATGTGGTACCAATTTCATCGTGATATGGATACATGACCATCAACCCTCCACAAGGGAGCACACCGTAAATCATCGAGACACTTCAATCCACACAATGGGATTGAAGCAAATAAATAGGCCGAAGCCCCATCGTGAATGTTATGAAATGCAATGATGCGCTACATCGAAAAATTCATCAAAATAATTCGCATCAATCATTTCACATCAGCAAACCAAACATCAAATAATCATATATATCATCATGACATTACACCCAGAATACTGGTTCTATAACCACTCTGACACATCAAGAATTGACCCGTACTCGGTAAAATATAATGTAATTTAATCATTTCTGTAGCGGTAAAATCGTGAGTGTAAGTTATTGATTAACTCAACTCGATGTACACAGAGTCGCCATCGCGCTTTTCTTTATTTCCGAAAGGAAAAAGGTAAAAGAACGAATAAAAACCTAGGAGTCAAAGAGCAAAAGCTAAAAGAAACAAACAAAGATTGGGTAAGGGGATTGGTTACGAACCGGGAAGGTTTTAGGCACCCGACTCGTCCGTGGTACTCCACGGGAGCCCTTTGAAATATTTATTGCTTTTTGGTTTGAAATTGGTTTGCTTAAAAATGATTGAAGAGATGAGGAGAAGAATATTTTTTATGATTTTGTGTTTGATAAGGTTTTAACGCCTTATGCCTACGTACCCACAAAGTGCAATGCGAGATCAAAACCTCGTAGTTCGTGGTACAAAATTTGAAAAGAACAAATGAGTTGAATTGATTTTAAAATGTAGAGATAAGTCGTCATCCCTTAGCGAATAATTCCGCTAGAAAGGATGAATCATATCTAAACATGTGAAAAAGAAAAGGTGCACGAAACAAAAAATCAATTGAGTGAGTTTTGAGTTTTTTAAAGTATGTAAGAAAATGGTTTTGATATATTTACATGAATTAACATTTGTTTAAGGAAATAAAGTGAAAAGATTAAAAAAAACACTTGACCTAAGTCAAGGTTTGTTTATGAAAGTGTTTGAAGTTTAGAAAACAAGAAGGTTTTAGAAATAGGAAGAAGTTTTGAAAATTAAAGAATGGGGAAGAGATGAAGGGACTAATCCTAATGCTTGAATTAAAAGTTAAGGAAAGAGTTTACCAAACCATAATATGCACAATTCTTCAAAGATCGGAATTTCCTCTTCAAAGGCTAATAACATAATTTGAGATCGAGGTTTCTAATCCATTCCAACTTGAGCAAGGGAAAAGGTTTTAAAGTCTAAGTCCATTCTCCAAAAAGCTCGGGATAGTAACCATAGTCCACAATTAGAAGTCATAAGTTTTTTAAGTGTTCAATTCTTTATTAGTGTTTTGATATCCAAATGGACAAAATAAAAACAAGCAACAATATGAATATAAACAAATGATATATGATATTATATGATAAAGCATAATAAAGGAGATAAAGGAGCAAGAGATTAAAATAAAAGGATAAGGTGCGAGAGATTAAATTTAAACAATTATATTCACATTAGTATAATATTTACAATATAAGTGGTATGATGAACTTAATCAAGCACAACCACAACAAGGAATAATAAAATCGAGGCAACCGGATCCAAGTGGATCTTAATTCGAATCGGGACAACTTTAGGTCTATGTTAAGCAATCGCCGAGTAATTTACGAAGTAATTACCCTACAAATGAGGCCGGCCACCACTAATTAAAGTGGAAAATATTCGTGTTAATACATGTTAGAGAAACGATATAATGAATCGTTCTCCGAAAACATGCCACACTAAAAGAAAAAGGAAGGTCTAATCTTAATCGAGATTCTCGTTGAATTTCATCGAAAAGCAACCTATCACGATCTCAAAGTATGGAGAATGATCCAAATGATCATTCATCCATAGATTTGAAATAATGAAGTTTAAACTTAATCGGAAATCAACAATCTACGAATCGGAGATTGTCATCGACCAAAAGAGAAAAGGATGAAGAACAATGGATCAAAAATAGATCCATAAAAAGGAAATTGAAATAATTTTTAAATTCTTTTTCTAAAAATTCTCCTTCTAAAATATTTCCAAACTATTTTTTAATAAATTTCTTTCTAAAAAATCCTTTCAAAAACTTTTCTAAAATAATCTCTTTCTAAAAATATTTCATAAAATCCTTTTTCTAAAATAAATCCTAAATAAACTTTATATTAAAAATAACTAACCAAAATCAGAATTAAAAAAAAAGAAACTAAAGTAAAAATAGAATGAGAATAGAAAAGGGAAAGGGGAACCCGCAGATAGGGTGGTGTGGATAGATCCAAACGGATCTTAAAAGATCCAGCCCTAAACAAAATTTACATCACTCTTATACCTTTTTATTATAAAAAATAAATTAACAAAAAAACAAAAATAATAATTAAATGAAAGAAGAGATGAGTCTTCTTCTTCTTAACGCCGAAAACAAAACAACAAAAGCAAAATTCTCCTTCAATGGCGACAACAAAATTTCGATCCTCACCTTCAATAATCAACACCACACGAAAACAACTCTCTCCTTCTCAATCGCGATATCTTTCCTCTCTCTTCTTTGCGGAAATCCCCTCTTCTTCTTCTTCTTTCCGCGGCTTCTTAGTCTCTTCGCCTCTCTCTTGCTCTTTCAATTTCGGTTTTGATTAAAGTAATTTGGGAGTGAAGATGAAATTAATGGAAAGAATTGAAGGTTGAAAGGGTTTCGGATTGGGGATAGATTCGGGCAGAGGTTTTGTATGCTATGTAAGCTTGATTTGAGAAGGAGAATGATGTTCTATTTAAAGGAGAATGAATGAAGAAGGTGATGTCGTTTTGAAAGGATTCAGATTGCGTTTTGGTAGCTTCACGAAATTCTCGTGTGTTGAGTTTTGATTTCACTGCGTTTTGTATTGTGTTGATTTGCGTTTTGATTTTTTTGAAACTGGTGCGGGATGCGTGACTTAGTGTGCATTTTGTTTTGTGTTGACGTGAGCTGAGGTATTGGCTTGTCTCAGCTTGTTTTTGCTTTGCTGTGAATTGGCCTTCAGCTGGTACGGCTTGCGTTGCTCGTGTGTGGAAGTTTGTGTAAGGCTTGGCTTAGGGATACGGTTTGTGGGGAATTGAGGCCTGTAGGTGAAGTAAGCTGGTATGAGGTGGGGCCAGGCGTGATTGGCTATGTAACAGGCTTGGCAAGTGCCTTTTTGGCTTGCGCGCAGGAAGCTTATGCTTGTATGGCTGGCGGCGAAGCTGGAGAAGTGTAGGCGTGTGGAGCCTGGTGTGATGCGTGATGGAAAGCGTGAGGCTTGTGGTGTACGGAGGGCTTGGGCAGTGCGTGAAGGAGTCTTGCTTATGAGGCTTTGAGTCAACTGGGCCAGCTTGATAGCTGCAGCAAGATGAGTGATGGGAAGATGTTGATGTGAGGTGAGAGCATGTGGAATTGCTTGTGAAGCTGCGAAATGGCTGCGCGTGTGAAACAAGGCTTTTGGCAAGCTGGGAAAAGAGGCTTTGGAGAAATGGAAAAAGTACTAAATTTTATAATGTAAAAAAAATGATGGAGAAATAAAATAGATTGGAAATTAAAATGATTTGATTGGATTTCTTTATGCTTATTATTTTGGTAAGAAAAAAAAATGGAAGTGATAAGAAAAATTGGAAAAACAATAAAGATATGAAAAGGAAAGATAATGGATTTAAAAAAAAGGAAATAATTGGAAATGATTATATGGAACGATTTAGTCGGATAAAAAAAATGGATAACGAACATATGGATAATATTTGGATAATGTGATTTGGTAAAAAAATCGAAAAACAAAGGATAATGAAAAATGGTCATAAAAAATATACGGATGTATAAATGGATACAAAAAAATGGTTTAATCGGAAAGAAAATGGATAAAGGATGGAATTTGGTTCTCAAGCCCACAACAAATCTCGATTTTTCTTGCACAAGCCTCTGCTAAAATGAACACAACCAATCACAGAATCACTGATCAAATTGCCAATTCAACCCTAGCCACTGAAATCGTCTGAAAACTTCCCTGATGATTCGAAACCAAACTGAGGAAAATAAATCCTCGGATGAATCGCTGATGAGCTGAAGAAACAATGTCCTGATAAACACTGAAGATACAAACCAAACCTCGCACAAAACACTGCCTGATAACTGATGATTTTCACACTCAACACCATTTGAACTTTTGAAAACGCATTGCCTGATGAATGAATTACTGGCACACACAACTAGCAATCGAAACAATTTATCTGATAGTTTGACCAATATTAGGTCAAACATCCACTTGAAATCGAATTGTGACTGAACAAACGCATCTGAATGAAATTACTGTCTCATCTTCGCAAACCTGCAACACAGAGAAGAAGAAGAACACTGCAACATATTTTTGGTATTTTGGTTAGAAGTCAGTAAATATAAACAAATATAAAGAAGTAAAAATAATGGTGATCCCCTGCGAAGCATAGACCCTTCATCTGAGGAGAAACTCGAAAGCCAGTGCGATCTTGTTTGTATGCAAAATGCAAATGATATGCGAAGAAATCTTAGGGCAAAAATTAGGGTGTTACAGCTGCCCCTATTTAAGTTTCTTCAATCCGGAGATATGAAGATTGACATCTTCGTCTCTACAAGATGGGAGAGACTTAAATACAGAATACCCAATTTTTGTCCTAAGAGAACAATGATATGATATGAATATGATATGCAAACCCAAGATCTCTGAGGGGAAAAATACGGCCACCAGAGAAAAACAAAAACTTGGGGACACGGAAGAAAATCCCGCTGGGGAAACAACAGACAACAAAAGAGTTACCAGGAAAATAAATCACTGGATAACAGACTCCACTTGGGAAAAGATATGAAATAATCAAGGAACAGATTCAACCAAGGAAAGGTAAACACCCTGCCAAGAACTATCAATCCAACAAAATTTTCGAATCCAACAATGGAGAAATACTGTGTTAGATAAGAATCATCCACTACCTGTTTACTGGGTAGGAAATCAAATGACTCGACTATCGATTTACTGGATAGGAGCAAAATTCAGAGGGATAACCTCAATTACCTTTTTACTGGGCAGAACAAATTCTCAACTACCTGATTTACTAGGTAGGGAATACAAGGGACTCGACTATCGATTTACTGGATAGGAGAATGATCAACTACCTGATTTACTGGGTAGGAACTTAATCAAATGGAAACAGCTTCTATTACCTTTTTACTGGGTAAGAAGAAAATATCTGATTCTATCACCTTTTTACTGGGTAAGAGGAAAATAACTTGACTACCGGATTTACTGGGTAGAACAATTCTCGACTACCTGATTTACTGGGTAGGAGCTTAAGCAAAGGAAAACAAACTCTATTACCTTTTTACTGGGTAAGAGGAAGAAAATCTCGACTACCGAATTTACTGGGTAGGAGTACAAGTAAAAGAAACTTGATCAATTTGGTAATATTACCCACTATCGATTACTGATAGCTTACTTCCAAAGCTATATACTCAAGCTGGAGAAAATGTTGCCCACTATCAAACAATGATAGCTTAATTCCAAAGCAATAATATTCACAAAAGGGGACCAAAGTTCAATCCAAGAACAAATTGGAGAGAAACGGTCAAACAAGACTCATCCCGAGGAGGAAATATCTCAACTGGGGAAAATTCCATCCAGATAATAAACTGGGGAGGAAACTAAATCAATATCATCCACGAGAAACGAACTCAGTGAGGAATTAGAAAGGATTAACACTTTCTGCTTAATGGTCGACACTCTAAACTTGAGAGGAAGACGACATACACACTCTGTGGGGAAAGTCCACACCAAAGAGCAGATAACAATGATAAACGCAAGAATGCAAGCAAACGATGCTATGCTTATGCGTATGAATATGCTTATGAATATGCTGACAAAACAGACATAAAGATAAGAAACAGGTGACATAAACACCACAACAACCGGATACTCGGCTAATCCCAAGGCAACAATGCAGGGAAACGACTGGAGATTCAATCTTGAAATCTGCAGGGGAATATCATAAGCCATCAAAGGAATAACATCCTACTACAAGGCTTAAATCATGATAAAACAGCATCTTCTAGGAATATCATCCTACTGAGGAAATGTAATAATCTGCTGAGGATGGAAGCAATCTTGATAGAAATCAAACTTCACGAGGAATAACTGTCATACAACTCCTGCTCCACTTGGGAATAGAGTGCAAGACCTGTTAAAAATCACATAGGAACCTGTTGGAAATCAACACATGCAGACCTACTGGGGATCCATATGGGGATATCAGAAGTTAACATCATAGCCAAAACACAGTTACGAGGGATTTTAAATCAGTACCCAACATCCGGTAAAAGAAGACCTATAAACTGACTGCTATATCAATACTTCTATATTCAAGGATGCAAACAATCAAACTGAGGAACAAGAATTCAGCTGGGGATTCCCAATGCTTCTCAATTTAAAGATAACATGCTGAGGAAGAGAATCAAAACTCAGCTAGGGATTCCTAAGAACATCCCTTCCAACACCTCTTCTGGGGAATACATACAATCTCCTTTCATGCTTACTGTTGGGGAACAAAACATCATTAACATCAATCTGTCAAGACTATCCAGGAACTTTGCATGGACACAACCAAATCAAACCCTGCTTTGGGAGAGACGAGTTACACACATCCAGACTTTACCATTCTTGGAATCAATATTGATATCCTTTCTTTGTTCATATATCAAAAGAAAAAAATGTTTTTAAAATCTTCAAAGATTAAATTTATTAAATTTGTTTCAAAAATCATCATCAACAATAAATTGAAATTTTGTAAACAAAAACAATATAAAGAATTGGAAACAATTGGATAAAAGCTCAAATTCATTGATAGAATGTTAGTCAGCAAATGGCATGACTCCATGGATACTTACAAGTTTGAAAAATGGTAAATACATGGAAAAGGGCTACATTGAGATACAATGATCACTATTCTCCCTATCAACTTTGAACTCCACTGTGTCCGAAACTTCAGTCATGGATGAGTGAATAAGAATCTTTGATGAATAATTCTTATGAGGAATAGAATTTGAAAATCCTCGGTTACTACAAGTGATTCAGTCTGTCGACGCAGTTACTTGCCATGATCCCTAACTTTTGCCTAGATTGCCCTTTCGGGTTTTCAATCTACCGGGATAATTATTTCTGTTTTTGTCTCTAATTTTTGCCTGGACCGCTCTTTCGGGTTTTCAATCCACCGAGACGCTCATTTTTGCCTAAGCCGCCCTTTCGGGTTTTCAACTTAGCGAGTTGTTCTTTTATTTTTTTAGGAGAAGTATTTCTTGACTGCATCCGCATTCACAGGGCGAGTGATCTCCTCACCATCCATAGTTGCAAGAATTAATGAACTGCCAGAGAAGGCTTTCTTAACAACATATGGGCCATCATAGTTCGGAGTCCACTTGCCCCGAGAATCTTTAAGGAAAGACTGAATCTTTTTGAGCACGAGGTCGCCTTCTCTGAATACACGAGGTTTGACCTTCTTATCAAAAGCTTTCTTCATTCTTTGCTGGTACAACCGACCATGACACAAAGCTGTTATTCTCTTTTCTTCAATCAAATTCAACTGATCAAATCTACTTTGACACCATTCAGCCTCAGTCAACTTGGCTTCCATCAGAACTCTCATTGATGGGATCTCAACTTCGACGGGGAGTACTGCTTCTGTACCATAAACAAGTGAGAAATGGGTTGCCCCTGTTGAAGTGCGGACAGATGTACGATACCCATGCAAAGCAAACGGGAGCATCTCATGCCAGTCCTTGTACGTCACAACCATCTTCTGAATGATCTTCTTAATGTTCTTATTCGCAGCTTCAACAACCCCATTCATCTTCGGTCTATAAGGAGAGGAATTATGGTGTTGAATCTTGAAATCTTCACAAAGCTCTTTCATCATTTTATTGTTCAAGTTCGAACCATTATCAGTAATGATTCTATTCGGAACACCATATCTGCAGATAAGATTATTCTTGAAAAACCGAACCACAACTTGCTTGGTCACATTAACATACGATGCCGCTTCCACCCACTTGGTGAAGTAGTCAATTGCCACGAAAATAAAACGATGTCCATTCGAAGCCTTGGGTTCAATCATACCAATCATATCAATTCCCCACATAGAGAATGGCCATGGGGAAGAAATCACATTGAGATAAGCTGGTGGCACATGAATCTTATCAGCATACACCTGACACTTATGGCACTTTTTCACATACTTACAACAATCAGATTCCATTGTCAGCCAATAGTAACCTGCTCTCAACATCTTTTTAGCCATTGCATGCCCATTAGCATGAGTGCCAAAAGATCCTTCATGAATTTCTTTCATCAACATGTCTGCTTCGTGTCTATCCACGTATCTGAGCAAGACCATGTCAAAATTTCTCTTGTAAAGCACATTTCCATTCAAGAAGAAATTGCCTGCCAATCTCCTCAAAGTTCTCTTATCTTTATCAGATGCCCCAAGCGGGTATTCTTGACTCTGGAGAAAACATTTAATATCGTGATACCAAGGCTTGTCATCATGGACCTCTTCAACTGCAAACACATGAGCTGGTCTTTCAAGTCGCATCACACTGATCATGGGAACATCATTCCACTGGTGCACTTTTATCATAGAAGCTATAGTTGCTAAAGCATCAGCCATCTGATTCTCATCACGAGGAATATAATGGAACTCAACTTTAGTGAAGAAAGTTGATATCTTCCTGGCATAATCTCTATAAGGGATCAAGTGGGGTTGATGGGTTACCCACGTGCCCTGAATCTGATTAATTACCAAGGCAGAATCTCCGTACACATCCAGATGTTTAATTCTCAAATCAATAGCTTCTTCAAGACCCATAATGCAGGCTTCATACTCAGCTTCATTGTTGGTACAAGGAAAAGTCAATCTTGCGGCAAAAGGAATATGCGAACCATGGGGAGTAATGATCATTGCCCCAATTCCTCTTCCACGTGCATTCATGGCACCATCAAAAACTAAACCCCATCGAGATCCAGGCTCCGACCCTTCCTCGATCAAAGGTTCATCACAATCTTTTACTTTCAAAAACATCACATCCTCATCTGGAAAATCAAACTTGATAGGTTGGTAATCATCAATCGGTTGATGTGCCAAATAGTCAGCCAAGATACTACTTTTTATAGCTTTTTGAGTTCGGTACTCGATATCATATTCTGATAATAACATTTGCCAATGAGCAATCCTCCCAGTCAAAGCAGGCTTTTCAAAGATATACTTGATTGGATCCATTTTAGAGATCAACCAAGTTGTATGATTCAGCATATACTGGCGAAGACGCTTTGCAGCCCAAGCTAAGGCACAACAAGTTTTTCCGAGCATGGAGTACCGAGACTCACAATCAGTGAATTTCTTACTCAAGTAGTAAATTGCATGTTCTTTTCTTCCAGATTCAACTTGTTGACCAAGCACACAACCCATGGAATCTTCCAACATAGTCAAGTACATGATCATCGGTCTACCTTCCACCGGAGGAGACAAAATAGGAGGTTCAAGCAGATATTCTTTAATACTTTCGAATGCCTTCTGACAATCATCTGTCCAGACACAACCTTTATCTTTCCGAAGCAGCTTGAAGATCGGAGCACATGTGGCAGTCATGTGAGAGATAAACCTCGAAATATAATTCAATCGGCCCAAGAATCCTCTTACTTGCTTTTCGGTTCTTGGAGCAGGCATTTCCTGAATAACTTTCACTTTATCAGGATCAACTTCAATGCCTCTTTGGCTGACAATGAAACCTAGCAATTTTCCAGAACGTACACCAAATGTGCACTTATTCGGATTCAGACGAAGCTTATACTTCCTTAATCTCTGAAACAACTTCAGCAAATGTTCAACATGATCCTCTTCAGTCTTCGACTTGGCGATCATATCATCAACATATACTTCGATTTCTTTGTGCATCATATCATGGAAAAGTGCAGTCATAGCTCTTTGATACGTCGCACCAGCATTCTTCAATCCAAAGGGCATCACTCTGTAGCAGAATGTTCCCCATGGTGTAATAAATGTGGTCTTTTCCATATCCTCAGGTGCCATCTTTATTTGATTATAACCGGAAAATCTGTCCATAAAAGAGAACACATCAAACTTAGCCGTATTATCTACCAACATATCAATGTGTGGTAATGGAAAATCATCTTTCGGACTGGCTTTGTTCAAATCTCTGTAGTCAACGCACATTCGAACTTTTCCGTCTTTCTTCGGAACAGGAACGATATTGGCCACCCATTCAGGATAAGTTGACGTCACAAGAAAACCTGCATCAATCTGCTTTTGAACCTCCTCTTTGATTTTTACTGCCATGTCTGGATGAGTTCTTTTGAGCTTCTGCTTTACAGGTGTACATTCAGGCTTCAGTGGCAATCTATGCTCCACAATATCAGTATCAAGACCTGGCATGTCTTGATAAGACCAAGCAAATACATCAACATATTCTCTGAGAAGCTCAACAATCCTCTTCTTAACATCAGGACCAAGCAATGCTCCAACTTTGACTTCTTTCTTTTCATCTTCAGAACCCAAGTTGACCATCTCTATAGACTCTCCATGAGGCTGAATAATCTTCTCCTCGTGCTCAAGCAACCGAGAAATTTCATCTGGAATCTCTTCATCATCCTCTTCCTCAGATTCAAACACAGGGAATTCAAAGTTGGGAGAGGGCATAGGATCATTGTTTTCAATGGGTTTATCAAGCAATCTGCACAATGATTTTATTTTTATTTTAGAGAATGAACAAAAGGTGCAAACATTATGCAGATAAACAATTATTATATATTTTGGGTTTTTTATGTTACCATTTTTCAGAATAAAGCAAAAATGAAAAACACATATGGAAATAACAAAATAACATTTTATTGATGATGATAAAATTTGAAACAAAGCCCGACAAACATCACTTTCACCTTGGGCAGAGTGAAAGGATTTTTGAAAGAAAATAAAAACAATTACTTTGAAGAATGAACAATAATAGGAACATCAACAGCAATCCAGTTCTGGCAAATCTTTCCATGTGTAACAAAGTCAGGCATTTCTTCATCTTCATCATCATCAATGATAGCCGCAGCGGAATGATCGTTGATAAATCCAGCACTTCGGAAGCCTTCTTGAATAGTATTTGGATCTTTGATAGCTGCACCAGGTGCAAAGCCGATACCAAAACCTTCCTTGTTGTCGACAGCATCAATAATTCTTCCCCAACCATCAGACTGACCAGCTTCAATCACTCGCAGAGCATCCTTGAAAGAGGACATGGGCATGGCATTCTTCTTAGCAACATTATCCACAACAGAAAGAGCTTGAAACGACGTTCCCACCTCTTCCTCGGCATCAATATAGGAGAAAGAAGACAAATTGCTCACAAGCATCGCCCTTTCACCTTCAATGGTCACCAATTTACCTTCTCTCACAAACTTCAACTTTTGATGAAGAGTGGATGTTACAGCTCCTGCCTCGTGGATCCATGGTCTTCCGAGGAGACAACTGTATGCGAGACGTATATCCATTACTTGAAAAGTAATCTTGAATATAAACGGTCCAATAAGAATAGGAAGATCCACTTCTCCAATCACTGTCTTTTTCGACCCATCAAACACTTTCACTATAATCCCACTGCGCCTCATGGGAGCACCTTGAAACGCAAGCTTTGACAAAGTCGATTTTGGCATAACATTCAGAGACGATCCGGTATCAACTAGCACTTTGGACATCGCATCTTCTTGACAATTTACCGAAATGTGCAGAGCCAAGTTATGATTTCTTCCTTCTTCAGGCAGATCGTCATCACAGAAGCTCAAATTGTTGCATGACGTGATATTCGCTACAATACTATCAAATTGATCAACAGTCACATCATAGTCAACATAAGCTTGATCCAGAATCTTCTGCAATGACTGCCTATGAGCCTCAGAACTCATCAAAAGAGACAACACTGATATCTTCGAGGGAGTCTGCAATAACTGCTCAGCAATGTTATACTCACTCTTCTTTATCAACTTTAGCACTTCATCATCACTATTACCAGTTTGACCCGATTGGGCAACAACATCCATAATCTGCTTACTTGCACTTGTATCTTCAACTCTCTTCGGAGGATCTGAAGCATACACTCTACCACTTCGGGTGACCTTCGTCACATCAGCAATGCTAACTACAGACTTTGGAGTAGGAAGAGGGACTTCCCTACCATTCTCTATCATCGTAGCATTATACCGGTACGGAACAGCTTTATCAGACTCATACGGCATTGGACCAGGCACATTAATCACCAATGGAGTAACAACATTTTTGCGACTATCAAAAGAAATAACCACCCTCTCAGGAGCAACCCTCTCAGAAGATTGAACTGAGGCATAATAACATTCACTTCATTCTCATATTCATCTCTCTTTGCTGTTACTTCAATCAATTTATCGTCCATCATCTTTTGGATATCTTTTTTAACAATCACGCAACCACGAGGATTCACCGAGCAAATACAACATCCAGCATAGTCGTGATCAATATCGTGATATTCACTCAAGAAAGCATGCATCTCCACCAAAGATCTTCGGATATGACGGACCTCATAGATCTTGAACAACCCAGGACAACCATCAACCATATTCACAGACGCATTACCATGCTTCGGCAACGGATTCTTCTGCACATTTGGATTAACATCATTAAAATACAGAACATTGTTCCTCATCAATTTCTGTACTTCAAACTTCAACGGATAATAATTCTCAACATCATGCCCTGGGGCACCTTGATGAAAAGCACAACGAGCCTCTGGCTTATACCACCATGGAATAGTCTCTGGAACTGGAGGTGGAGGACGAGTTTGCACAAGATTCTTTGCAATCAAAGACGGAAGCAAGTCTGCATACGACATCGGAATAGGATCAAAACTTGGCTTAGCCCGAGCTTGTTGATTACCACCTTGTTGCACAGAAGGTTGTTGATAACGGGGTTGATACTTTGGAATAGCTGGCACAGTTGGAGCCACGTTAATCATTGGTGTTACAGAAGCTACGTGCTGCGAATGGTGATTCCCAGACTGTGAGGCCTTCTATAACTTTCACGGGATACCGCATTAGTCTCATTTTCTTTCTTTTTCCCAAAGTTGAACCTTCTAGAGCTTGAACTTTTATTGTTCTCTTGACTTAACCGTCCCTCACTGACACCTTCTTCTAAACGCATCCCCATACTCACCATTTCAGTAAAGTCAGAAGGAGCGCTTGCTATCATCCTCTCATAATAAAAAGAACCCAACGTCTTCAAGAAGATCTTCGTCATTTCTTTTTCTTCCAGCGGAGGAACAATCTGGGCTGCCAGCTCTCTCCATCTCTGCGCATATTCTTTAAAAGTCTCTTTGTCCTTCTGGGACATAGCACGAAGTTGATCTCTATCAGGCGCCATATCAACGTTGTACTTGTACTGCCTCACAAACGCTTCTCCCAAATCATTGAAGGTCTTGATTTGGCTATTATCCAGACTCATATACCACCTCATAGGTGCACCGATCAAACTGTCCTGGAAATAGTGAATCAACAGCTTATCATTATCTGTCTGAGCAGACATCTTCCTTGCATACATAGTCAAATGGCTCAATGGGCAAGTGTTGCCTTTGTACTTCTCAAACTCAGGTAGCTTTAATTTGTAAGGAACTTTAACATTAGGGACCAGACAAAGATCATAGGCATCTTTTCCGAACAAATCCTTATGCTTCAAAGATCTCATCTCCCTCTGAATCTCAACAAAGCGTCCTTGGAAGTCATCAAGTCTTTCAGCAACTCCAACACCTTCACTGGGCTCAGCATGGTAAATCATTTCATCATGATGCGGAATATTATGCACAACAGGCGGTACAGTAGTCACAATTGGAGGAAGGGTAGTCCAAACTGGTGGTGGGAGAGTATTAAATGCAGCAGTCTCCTGATGATGAGGAGGACGGTAACCAGCAGGAAAAAAGTCAACGAGCATGCCCCAAGGCGTGCTAGCAGGTATACGATAGCGAGGAGAAATAACAGTCTCAACAGGAATTGAAGCGGTAACAACCTCAGAGATGACAGTATTCTGAACAGGAGAAGGAGGTGGCTGATTCTGAGCAGCCACCAAATTTTCCATCATAGCAGTCACTCTTTCCAAGCTTTCCCTCAGATAAGTAACCTCTTCGCGCAGATCGCGATTCTCTTGTTGTAAAGTTTCCATCACTCTTCTCCGATTAGCTCGAGTATCAAAGCGATGAGTCAGCTTGACAGGAACACTGAATGAAGACCGAGAAACAACAATAAGATCCATGGAGAACACTCAAAAAGCAAGACAAAATGCAAGTATGATGCATGCTATGCTCATGCAAATGCAAAGATCTCAAAGGACTATAAGTTAATTTACAATATTCATAAAGAAACATTTTTGAAATACTTAAAAAACTCATTCTCATTAAGATCAAAGTGAGGATTACAAATGAAGTACAAACATCAATAATCCTAATACATAAGAGGAAAAGTAAACTAGGTCTAAGGAATCATATCCAAAGAAGTCCCAAATCCTGGCTGATACTTCATACGAATCCTCTTGATCTCTTTCTTGTACCGCTCTTCCATATCTTCCTTATCCTTCACCAGCTTATCAACAATGGCCTTCCAAGCACCGGAAGTAGGAGGAATAGTAGCTGGAGTACTAGAGGAAAATAAATCCTCTCTCGGCCTCTTCGTGACACGCCGCTCAAGTAGCTCAATAAGATCATCCTTCTCCTTAAGCTTCTCCTGCATAGTAGTCCTCTCAAGTAGCCATTCTTCCTTCTCTTTCTTCATCTTCTCCAACACTTCTTGAAGAACCAACTTCTCATCAACGGGAGGAAGAAAAGCAGACAAAGGCAATATGGGAAACATAGGCTCCTCAGGTGGATAAGGCATCTTGAGCTTGGAAGCTCTAGATCGAACCCACTGAATATAACAATCAGAAGGAGGAAGGTGTTGTCTTCCCAACTGACCTTTCTCTTTCCGGTGAACAGCATGCCAAGAGTGAGAAATCCTTTTCTTCATCTCTATATGATCAGCTCCATTAAGAAAGAAGAAACGGGATAAGGCAAGATTGTTTGGAACATCCTTCAAACAATAACCGAACTGTCGTCTAGACAAAATAGGGTTGTAGCTAATTCCCCCACGTGTACCAAGAAGAGGTACATTAGGAAATTCTCCACAACTATCATCAAGAACTCCAGTGTCATAATGAGAACTATACCATGTCATGTCCTTGTGAGAAAGCGACATCAACCTTTGAGACCATCTTCGATTCTCTCTGTTGTCCTTGAAAACATCCGACTTCGGTAGGTGCGAAATAAACCACCTATAAAGAAGAGGCGCACAACATACAATCTCTCCGTCACCTTTGGAGGTCCTATAATGAAAAGCATGATACATATCTCCAAGCAAAGTAGGAATCGGGTTCTTCTTCAAGAAGATCTGAATAGCATTCTCATCCACAATGACATCCAAGTTCGGAAACAAGACAATCCTGTAAATGAGCAAAGCAAGAATAGCCTCAAATGCATCCTTATGACCCAAAGTAAGTGAAGTAGAAGCCTTTCCCATCAAAAACTTAGCATTAATACCACGAACACTCCCCTTTGGAAGAAACTTCCCATTAAGATCAGATTCCTTAAGAAAAAGTGCTTTGGCGATGACCTTGATAGTAAGCTCCTTCTCTAAACCAGTGAAAAGAAACTCCTTGTCCAGAATAGGCAAACCTAAACAATGAGAATACTCCTCCAAAGTCGGCACAAGCTGATAATCCGGAAAAGTGAAACAGTGGTGCAACGGGTCATAAAACTGAGCTAAAGTAGGGAGAATCCCCTCAGGTACATCAATGTCCAACATATACAAAAGCTTCCCATGACATCTTCGGAACTCTTGGCTATCAACAACCAAAGCTCCTAGCTTTCTCAACTCTACAACATTAGGATTCTTGAAAGTGTACTTCTTTGTGTTCCTCCTTTCAAAAGTCATAGCCATGGACATTTGAAATTTTGCAAAAGTTCCTTATAAGTCCTTTGAAATCTTACGAACAGTGCTCATGAATGTTATGATGGCATGTATGCAACAAACACAAACAAGATCACACAAGGCACACGGGCTTAGGTTCCGAGTCACGAGCATGAAGTCAAGGTAATAGAACACCAACCCACATAGGTAAGTACTAAGGTTTTGTCTTCATTGTACCTGCAGAAAACCAAAAGGGTGCTAACAGAGGTGCCCGGAGTTAACAGCCATCTTTAGAATATCATCGGTACGTTGGATTACTCCCCAAACGATAACATTCTTAAAATAGACCTCGTCCGAGTGTAGTATCGCGTGACAACCGCCTTAGGTTTACACCCAGACAACTTCCGCACTACGTTCCTAAATTGGCTTGGATGGGTTAAGGGTTCTAAGGTCCTCAGTATGATCAGCTCAAGGTTGGAAAATAATGCCACATACGATTACTCGTCATGACATTGATAGTCCAAGAGAGCCTAACCGAGTGGAGATTATCAAATTGATATTGCTTTGGACTACTCCATCACATATCGCTTCGAATATCGCCGTCCTATCATAAGTTTCAACTCAGATCCGGGTTAGAATCTATCTCACACAGAGGATCACCAAAACCGAAACAGAACAACCAAATAACAAACAAATCAAACCAAAGCAGTAAATAAATCAAAGTAGGCTAAATCCGCTTAGAGATTACTCCCCAGCAGAGTCGCCACTTTTCTGTAGCGGTAAAATCGTGAGTGTAAGTTATTGATTAACTCAACTCGATGTACACAGAGTCGCCACCGCGCTTTTCTTTATTTCCGAAAGGAAAAAGGTAAAAGAACGAATAAAAACCTAGGAGTCTAAGAGCAAAAGCTAAAAGAAACAAACAGAGATTGGGTAAGGGGATTGGTTAAGAACCGGGAAGGTTTTAGGCACCCGACTCGTCCGTGGTACTCCACGGGAGCCTTTTGAAATATTTATTGCTTTTTGGTTTGAAATTGGTTTGCTTAAAAATGATTGAAGAGATGAGGAGAAGAATATTTTTTATGATTTTATGTTTGATAAGGTTTTAACGCCTTATGCCTACGTACCCACAAAGTGCAATGCGAGATCAAAACCTCGTAGTTCGTGGTACAAAATTTGAAAAGAACAAATGAGTTGAATTGATTTTAAAATGTAGAGATAAGTCGTCATCCCTTAGCGAATAATTCCGCTAGAAAGGATGAATCATATCTAAACATGTGAAAAAGAAAAGGTGCACGAAGCACAAAATCAATTGAGTGAGTTTTGAGTTTTTTAAAGTATGTAAGAAAATGGTTTTGATATATTTATATGAATTAACATTTGTTTAAGGAAATAAAGTGAAAAGATTAAAAAAAACACTTGACCTAAGTCAAGGTTTGTTTATGAAAGTGTTTGAAGTTTAGAAAACAAGAAGGTTTTAGAAATAGGAAGAAGTTTTGAAAATTAAAGAATGGGGAAGAGATGAAGGGACTAATCCTAATGCTTGAATTAAAAGATAAGGAAAGAGTTTACCAAACCATAATATGCACAATTCTTCAAAGATCAGAATTTCCTCTTCAAAGGCTAATAACATAATCTGAGACCGAGGTTTCTAATCCATTCCAACTTGAGCAAGGGAAAAGGTTTTAAAGTCTAAGTCCATTCTCCAAAAAGCTCGGGATAGTAACCATAGTCCACAATTAGAAGTCATAAGTTTTTTAAGTGTTCAATTCTTTATTAGTGTTTTGATATCCAAATGGACAAAATAAAAACAAGCAACAATATGAATATAAACAAATGATATATGATATTATATGATAAAGCATAATAAAGGAGATAAAGGAGCAAGAGATTAAAATAAAAGGATAAGGTGCGAGAGATTAAATTTAAACAATTATATTCACATTATTATAATATTTACAATATAAGTAGTATGATGAACTTAATCAAGCACAACCACAACAAGGAATAATAAAATCGAGGCAACCGGATCCAAGTGGATCTTAATTCGAATCGGGACAACTTTAGGTCTATGTTAAGCAATCGTCGAGTAATTTACGAAGTAATTACCCTACAAATGAGGCCGGCCACCACTAATTAAAGTGGAAAATATTCGTGTTAATACATGTTAGAGAAACGATATAATGAATTGTTCTCTGAAAACATGCCACACTAAAAGAAAAAGGAAGGTCTAATCTTAATCGAGATTCTCGTTGAATTTCATCGAAAAGAAACCTATCACGATCTCAAAGTATGGAGAATGATCCAAATGATCATTCATCCATAGATTTGAAATAATGAAGGTTAAACTAAATCGGAAATCAACAATCTACGAATCGGAGATTGTCATCGACCAAAAGAGAAAAGGATGAAGAACAATGGATCAAAAATAGATCCATAAAAAGGAAATTGAAATAATTTTTAAATTCTTTTTATAAAAATTCTTCTTCTAAAATATTTCCAAACTATTTTTTAATAAATTTCTTTCTAAAAAATCCTTTCAAAAACTTTTCTAAAATAATCTCTTTCTAAAAATATTTCATAAAATCCTTTTTCTAAAATAAATCCTAAATAAACTTTATATTAAAAATAACTAACCAAAATCAGAATTAAAAAAAAAGAAACTAAAGTAAAAATAGAATGAGAATAGAAAAGGGAAAGGGGAACCCGCAGATAGGGTGGTGTGGATAGATCCAAACGGATCTTAAAAGATCCAGCCCTAAACAAAATTTACATCACTCTTATACCTTTTTATTATAAAAAATAAATTAACAAAAAAACAAAAATAATAATTAAATGAAAGAAGAGATGAGTCTTCTTCTTCTTAACGCCGAAAACAAAACAACAGAAGCAAAATTCTCCTTCAATGGCGACAACAAAATTTCGATCCTCACCTTCAATAATCAACACCACACGAAAACAACTCTCTCCTTCTCAATCGCGATTTCTTTCCTCTCTCTTCTTTGCGGAAATCCCCTCTTCTTCTTCTTCTTTCCGCGGCTTCTTAGTCTCTTCGCCTCTCTCTTGCTCTTTCAATTTCGGTTTTGATTAAAGTAATTTGGGAGTGAAGATGAAATTAATGGAAAGAATTGAAGGTTGAAAGGGTTTCGGATTGGGGATAGATTCGGGCAGAGGTTTTGTATGCTATGTAAGCTTGATTTGAGAAGGAGAATGATGTTCTATTTAAAGGAGAATGAATGAAGAAGGTGATGCCGTTTTGAAAGGATTCGGATTGCGTTTTGGTAGCTTCACAAAATTCTCGTGTGTTGAGTTTTGATTTCACTGCGTTTTGTATTGTGTTGATTTGCGTTTTTATTTTTTTGAAACAGGTGCGGGATGCGTGACTTAGTGTGCGTTTTGTTTTGTGTTGACGTGAGCTGAGGTATTGGCTTGTCTCAGCTTGTTTTTGCTTTGCTGTGAATTGGCCTTCAGCTTGTACGGCTTGCGTTGCTCGTGTGCGGAAGTTTGTGTAAGGCTTGGCTTTGGGATACGGTTTGTGGGGAATTGAGGCCTGTAGGTGAAGTAAGCTGGTATGAGGTGGGGCCAGGCGTGATTGGCTGTGTAACAGGCTTGGCAAGTGCCTTTTTGGCTTGCGCGCAGGAAGCTTGTGCTTGTATGGCTTGCGGCGAAGCTGGAGAAGTGTAGGCGTGTGGAGCCTGGTGTGATGCATGATGGAAAGCGTGAGGCTTGTGGTGTACGGAGGGCTTGGGCAGTGCGTGAAGGAGTCTTGCTTATGAGGCTTTGAGTCAAGTGGGCCAGCTTGATAGCTGCAGCAAGATGAGTGATGGGAAGATGTTGATGTGAGGTGAGAGCATGTGGAATTGCTTGTGAAGCTGCGAAATGGCTGCGCGTGTGAAACAAGGCTTTTGGCAAGCTGGGAAAAGAGGCTTTGGAGAAATGGAAAAAGTACTAAATTTTATAATGTAAAAAAAATAATGGAGAAATAAAATAGATTGGAAATTAAAATGATTTGATTGGATTTCTTTATGCTTATTATTTTGGTAAGAAAAAAATAAAAATAAAAATGGAAGTGATAAGAAAAATTGGAAAAACAATAAAGATATAAAAAGGAAAGATAATGGATTTAAAAAAAGGAAATAATTGGAAATGATTATATGGAACGATTTAGTCGGATAAAAAAAATGGATAACGGACATATGGATAATATTTGGATAATGTGATTTGGTAAAAAAAATCGAAAAACAAAGGATAATGAAAAATGGTCATAAAAAATATACGGAAGGATAAGTGGATACAAAAAAATGGTTTAATCGGAAAGAAAATGGATAAAGGATGGAATTTGGTTCTCAAGCCCACAACAAATCTCGATTTTTCTTGCACAAGCCTCTGCTAAAATGAACACAGCCAATCACTGAATCACTGATCAAATTGCCAATTCAATCCTAGCCACTGAAATCGTCTGAAAACTTCCCTGATGATTCGAAACCAAACTGAGGAAAATAAATCCTCGGATGAATCGCTGATGAGCTGAAGAAACAATGTCCTGATAAACACTGAAGATTCAAACAAAACCTCGCACAAAACACTGCCTGATAACTGATGATTTTCACACTCAACACCATTTGAACTTTTGAAAACGCATTGCCTGATGAATGAATTACTGGCACACACAACTGGAAGTCGAAACAATTTATCTGATAGTTTGACCAATATTAGGTCAAACATCCACTTGAAATCGAATTGTGACTGAACAAACGCATCTGAATGAAATTACTGTCTCATCTTCGCAAACCTGCAACACAGAGAAGAAGAAGAACACTGCAACATATTTTTGGTATTTTGGTTAGAAGTCAGTAAATATAAACAAATATAAAGAAGTAAAAATAATGGTGATCCCTTGCGAAGCATAGACCCTTCATCTGAGGAGAAACTCGAAAGCCAGTGCGATCTTGTTTGTATGCAAAATGCAAATGATATGCGAAGAAATCTTAGGGAAAAAATTAGGGTGTTACAATTTCCCTAAAAACTCCGTTTAGAAAATTACATCGTTTTCTCTCATTTTCATTCATCAAAACAAATATTATTTTATTCTCTTTCCTACGCTTCAAACGGAATGTAAATCGGACTTACGGTTAAAAAGTTACGAATTTTTAAAGATTTCAAATTTTGTCATCAACACAATGTTAATCGGTTAACCCATAGTCCGAATAATACTACATGATTATTCTTATTATTAATATTATTAAAATAATTTCATCATCATGCATCGGGTCACATAACCACCAGTTGTTAATTCATTCATATATCCTCAAATAAGCAACAATTACTCGTAATCGAATTTGGGGTGTTACAATCATGCCAACACATCAAGGGACTACCATATTTCCATACACCAACATTACAAGAAAATAATTGAGAATGAGGTTGAAACGTGAAAGGGAGAAAGCACGATTTTCTTGGCATTTTTTGGCAACAAAGTGCAACAACCTTGCGGGATACCTTGCAAACATCCAACAAAAAGAACTCTCACATGAGGTATTACTCACGGTTATTGAAGGGGGGAGCACCATTTTTTCACTGAGAAAATCAACAACAAAATTTCATGCTCTCCATCATCACCAACAACAAAAACTGATATCAGACTCTTCTTCAACATACCTCACCACCGTTCAGTCAATATTGTTGACTAGAGGTCCACCGTTCCCCCTCTCTCTTTTCTGCGTTGGGCTTTGGAGTCGCACTGCTTTTCGCACCCCCCGTAGGCCCATCTTAGTGTTTTTAACTTCTTTTTTTGTTGTTTGCACCCCCTTCCCTATTTCTTTTGTTTTTTATTTTCTTTTTTCATATAGTTTAGTTTTAATTCATTTAAAATACTAAACCACGTTATAAAATTACATAAAAAATATTTTAGTTTGATATTACATTTTAGAAATTTTTCATACTTTTATTTTCTATTTTTTTATTATTTTCTCATTTTATTTTGAATTTTCCATTTATTTCCTTTTCATTTAATTTTCACATTAACGCATTAAATTGTAGGATTTATTTCTTCCGCCCCGATTAATATTTTAACTCCGTTCTTTTTGCATTATTTCATTGACTTAGAAAAGCTCATAAAAATATTTTTTTATATTTTTAATTCCATTTTATCCATAGTTTTAGGGGTCGTGTTTGTGTGTTTTCCTTATTTGTTCATAAGCGACTTTGTGCGATCTTTTAGGGGAGTTTCATTGTGAATTTTTGAGAGATATTTTGACATATTGTTTGATACTGGTTTTTGACTTTGGGGATTTAATTTCATAATTTTCTTATATTCATTGGTATTTGTTTGGTGTCTTGCTTCGTAGGTAGCTTTTCGTGCCTTTTTCTTCTCTCCTTCTAACATAGTTTGAGGAAGGCATTTATGCCATCCTATTAGGTTTGCTTGGTCTTTGTTTTAGGCCACTTATAGGGTTTAGGTACTGACTTTGTTGATTGTGGTTGATTTGTGATTGTCATTTTTGGTTTGTGCATTGTTTGAATATTCTTATTTTATCGTATGCTTATGCGATTTACTAACCTTTCCTTTCAGGGGCTCATGGTAAGTGAAGTGTGGATGATATCCACATTTCAAGTCTTCATCTCATCCTTTATTTTTGATTTCTCATTTTTCTTTGTGATGTGCCTTATTCCATCTCATGATTAACTTCATCACTCCCCTTTTAGAAACAACTTAACTCCTTTAGAGAAGTAAGTTGTCTTCTAGCGTTTTCCGCTCCTTTATTCTTCTTTCTTTTCTTTCCTTCTTCTTCATTAGGATAGATTTCAAACCTCAACAACCTAGGAATCCCATGCATGATAACATTAGGAGTAGTCTTCCCCTTAGATGTTTTACCTTTGAGATCCTTTTGGTGCTCTCTCTTCTCATGTTCAAATTTAACTTTAAGTCACTTTAATAAATAACGAGTCTTCTCATGAGACACGAGACTTTGCTATGAGATACTTGCACGCGTTCCGTTTCGGGGCGAGGTGTAGGATATCCCTCGTGGTGGATAGGTCTTAGCATGAGATTACTTCACAAATAAAAGCTAAAAAAACACTTCTTAATAAAAAATCACAAAAAACACTTAATAAATGCCAGTAGGTCAGTGTGTCTGAGCCTTCACTTGTGAGACTAGATTTGGGGATTTCCTCCATATCTAGGTGTGCCTGTTGTGCATTCCATTTCGGGATGATGTAAGAAGTACACATCCTATTAAGTAAGACTTAGGTACACTTACCTATGCAAACTTCAAAGCAGAAAACTCATAAAAAACAATGGACAAACAATAAGCGTCTCTCCTTCGAGACTTCTTTTCTCATCCCACTCACTCCTTACGTACGAACTTGCTACTACTTGTCACTTTGCAAGACGGTAACGCACTCGTCGTCCGAGCCTACAACACCTGAGCATTGACATAGGCAGTTCAAGCCTTAATACACAAGCCATCCACCCCTTGTTAGGAAACTACGACGACTCTGATCCTCATTGTCCAGATGAGGTACGTAGGCAGCAGGGTAGGGCCCGTTCGAGCACAATCTTTATTTTCCCTACATTTTTCCTTTATTTAGTCCCCTCTTATTTTCTTTTTATCTAGTTCAGTTCATTTTCTTTGCCGCAGCTTTCATTTCTTACCCCCTTTGAAACCGTTTTTTTGCAAGTGTGGATCCCGTCGGGTACGACGGACGATCTGGGGTGCTAATACCTTCCCAGGTCGTAACCAACTCCCAAACTCAGTCTCTTTGGTTCGCAGGACCCGTGTCCTTCCTTTTCTTTTCTCCTGGTTTGTGCAACATTACCATTCTCGTTCCTCCGGGATAAAAAAACCTGGCTGGCGACTCTACCTCTTTCCGCGCCACTTTTGTGTTTGTACCAGGATGAAAATCCAGGGAGCGACAGCTGGCGACTCTGCTGGGGACTGAACCCAGAATCTCTGGTTCCCTTGAGAGTCTCTCCTAGCGCTTGTGTGTTTCAGTTTCGTTGGGTGTTGATTGTTTGCTGTTGTGTGTTTTATTTACTGTTGTTTATTTACAGTTTATTTACAGCTTTATTTATAGTTTTCAGTATTTATTTTCATGCATCATATATTATAATGGACTGTCTGGACTGGATTTCTTCTATTTGGTGGGACTCGGGTGATATTGTTAGCGTGGACACATTGTACTCGCATGTGGCATGATGAGTGGCGATGTGTTCCACACCCTGACTGCGACCTCTTGGAAATATCTTGTGTGGGGATTTCCTCCACTTCGGGATAGGACCTTGATAGTTATGTGCATCTGGGGACCGATCATTGAGAACCTTTGTGGAAACAACCCTCTCCAGTGGTGACAGTGGTAGACCACATTCTGTGGCAAACCCATTTGCACCCGAGGGTCCACTTGGAACTCGCATAGGATGGCCTGGTTCTCTTATAGGAACTCAGTCAAAGCATCTGGTCGTATGACAATAGTAATGTATCCTACGGGCTGAATGTACTATTGTTTCTCGATTTCAGCGCTCGAAGCTGGGGACTTATAAGGGATGCTTGTTTTTCTCGAACTCAAATGAGGCCTCCCTGAGTAGTATATAATGCCAAACCGATTCCCTGATTTGTTCATGAGCCATTTCTCGGAAATGGTGAAAGTATTATTGTTATTCGGCTTTGAGAGTCAGTGATGTTTAACCCGGAGCACACCCGTGAGATTGGGAAGGGTTTACAGGTTTGCAGGAACCCTTGACCTCATCATACCTTCGTTACCAGTGCAGTCTTATGTTCTGATACAGTTACTATGATTCCGGAGTTCTTGAGTTTATCTGGTTCTTGATCGGGTTTATATGAGATTATCTGAGTGCTTATGGGTTATTATTCAGAGGATTCGGGTTTCTGATCACTTGGCTCTGACATCCAGTATCCAGACAGTTCCGGATTGATCATGTGTCCTTGCATTTGCATTGCATCATTTAATCATTAATCATGTTTTGTTTTCATTCACAGGTTCATATAATTTCTTCCGGTTCCGGTATCCTGTTCAGAGTTGGAAAGATTCTCGCAAGCAGAACATTCATTTCAAGTTTTTCGACACTAAGGTTGGCCTGTTAAAGAAGATGGTGAAGTTGATCACGCCCAATCATGTGGAGAGGTTCAGGAAGGCTTATGGGAGTATTCTGGATGTGGTGGTAGAGTTAGATCCCTCTGAAAGAAGTGCCATTCATACTCTACTTCAGTACTATGATCCTTAGCTTCGATGTTTCACTTTTCCTGATTTTCAGTTAGGTCCTTTGCTGGAGGAGTATGCTGTGATCTTGGGAGTTCCTATTCGAGACCAGATTCCGTTCAATGCTGAGATGGTTAGACCTACACCTGAAGTGATTTCTAAGGCTCTTTATTTGAGCCCTTCTGTTGTGGATTCTCTGACTATTATTAAAGGAGGTGTATCTGGTTTCTCTTTGGAGGCTTTAGTGAAGAAGGTTGAAGAGCTGGCTGTTAAAGAAGAGTGGGATTCTGTGTGTGCCATCCTGGATCTCTCTATTTATGGCATCATTCTGTTTGCAGACATGGAGAAATTCATAGACATGAATGCCATCCATCTATTCTTGCTGAAGAATCCTGTGCCAACGCTATTGGGAGATCTATATTACTCGGTGCATTATAAGACTGAAAAGAAATGGGGAGGTTTAGTTCGCTGATGTGCTCCTTTGTTCCATATGTGGTTCATGAGGCACTTGCCTAGTACCAGTGTGTTTAGTGACCATACTTTGGTGTGGGCTCAGAATATGGAGAAGTTATTTGCTAAAGATGTTAGATGGATTACTCAGAGGCTTCAGGGTACACGTTTCATCACCAGTTGTGGGAGTTACCTCAGTGTACCTCTGTTGGGAGTGACTGTGGGAATTAATTACAACCCGACCTTGTTGAGGAGACAATTGGGGTATGCTTTGAGAGAGGTCCCATAAGAGTTAAAATTGGCCGCTACATTCTATTTCTCGGTGAAGGACAATATGCCTTTGGTGAGAAAAGCTGTTGGAGCTTGGAAGTGCATCAAAGGAGAAGGAGTGGCTAGCTTTGGAAAGTGTAACAATCAAACTTTTCCGGAGTACGAGGCTTGGCTGAAGGATAGAGCCAGGATGGTATTGCTGCCATTTTCCCCTCCAGTTCCTCCAGTAACTGAGCCTGATACTACTATTCCCTTAGAAGAATACAAGAAGGTGGAAGCTCAGCTGCAAGAGATGACTAGTTGGTATCATCAGATGGCTCATTCCAAGACATCTTTAGAAGAGAAGCTGAAGAAGATGCAGATGGCTCAGGAGACTAAGGAGAAAGAGTTTGTGGAAAGAGAAGCTTACTTTCAAAGGAGAGGTCTAATGGATGTTAAGAGAGAGGAAGAATTCAGAAAGACCCGGAAGACCCTTAGAGAAGCCAAACAATCTCTTGCTTGGTCGCAAGATCAGAGGAAACAAGATCAGAAGAAATACAAATAAAAGGAAGAGTTCTATGAATCACAGTTAGCTGCCAAGAAGGAAGAGTGGGAACAAGCCCACAAGATCCGAAGAGAGAAGACTCAACAGTTGGTGAAGAGTCAGCAAGCCTTAGAAGAAGCACTTAAGGAGATTGAAGATCTCAAATTGATGGCTGAAATCAAGAAGGCTAGGTATGAGCTGGGACTTAGTGAGGAAGGATCAAAGTCTTCAAGTAGCAGTCTTGCTTTCTAGTGTGTTTTCTCTGTATTCGGATTACCTACAGACATGTTGTAGGAATCTTGGTTGTATGTTTTTCTTTTGGAAGACTTATACCTTACCGGGGATTCTGTTACTTTTTCCTTGTGGGTTGATTTATGTTAGGCAGTTTTTATTCAGTTCTCTATTTCATGTACATGCTGGCACGTGGGCCGTTACGGTTATCTGAATTTGATTTCTATGCAAAGGTCTTCTTAAGGTCGGGGGTCGAAAGCCATCTGGATTTCCTTGCTAAATACCAGAATCGGGGCATGAATGACCTTGAGATTGAAAGCATAAACAATTGCATTGCATACATATCACCATTCTTCTTGTTTTGCATGTATAACCATAGGTTCCTAATGTCTTTTCTGTTTCAGGCACTTTCGTTGCAGCAAGATTTCAAGGACATGTTATTATCTTAGTCAGATCTCTTGACAGAATGGCTAACTTGAGCCAGGATTCCCAGAACATGAACTTTGAACAACTCCGGGCGGAGGTAGCTGAGATGAAGGCCCAAATGGGGCAATTCAGGGCAGAGATACGAGCTTTGTCACAGGGCCAGAGATTCTTGAAGGAAGAGTTTGACATGATGAAAACTCAAATGAAGCTGCTGACAGGGATCATGGATGCCTTGCTGGAGAAAGAAAATGGCCAGGCGTCCGTTTCTACACCAGAAGGTCTTATTTCTCCCATCTCTTTGGGATTCCCACTTGACCAAGAGTTGTCAGGTGGACTCTCTCCACAGTTTGAGTTTCATCACCAGCAGTCACCAATTGGTCGTCCAGAAGAGCCCAAGACAGAGATTAATCTTTCCTTGCCTGATTCAAATGAGATGAATGGTCCTATGCCAGTTACGGCCAAAGAAGTGAGCACTTTTTTCCCGTATCAAGGAATTTCCTCGGCTCCTACGCCTCGGTTTCCCAAAGAAGGATTTCAACAAATGTTAGGTGTGTCTCCTCCAGTGGTGGTAACCCGTTCCCGACAAAAGCAAGAGAGACTTATTGATCTTGTGCCCATGTCTTATGCTGATTTGTGCCCACAGTTGCTCCAAATGGGGTTGATTGAATGTCGTGAATTATCTCCTCCTACTGGTGAACTCCCCCAAGGTTGGAATCCATATGCCTACTGTGTCTTTCACTCTGGAGCTCAAGGACATGATATCAATTATTGCAGGGCATTCATGCATCAGGTGCAAGACTTGGTTGATGACGGGGTAATTAACTTTAAGCCAAATAAGTTGAAGGTGTCACAGGTGAACACTGAAGAGGTGGCCAAGTTTCATTCTTCTGGAATTATCACTCAAGCTGAATCTTCTAAAAGGCTACAACAACGATCTTCTTTGGTTCCTCGTCCAAATCTGGGTAAGAAAGTGTAGTGGCCTGCTAGGCATTCGAGGCAACATCAGCAACAGACTGCTCAACCACAACGAAGGCCTTATCCACATAAAGTTTCACAAGCTGATCGTGTTCTTGATCCCATCTCCATATCCTACACTTCCATGTTGCGTCAACTGCTGAGGTTTGATTTAATCAAGTTGCGGACCTTGGCGCCACCAGTAGGAAATCTTCCAAACGGATACGATGAAAATGCGCGTTACGAGTTTCACTCAGGGTCCCCGGGGCATGCAACAGAAGGATGCAGGGCTTTGCAATGGAATGTCCAAGATCTGATCGACTTGAAGGTCATCACACCAGATGGTCAGCTAGGGAGGCAGAGACCTCTGGACTAGAATCGATGCTTGTAGGCTTTAGCTTTATCATGTATATGGTTACCCTCAGGCTTGTTGAGGGAATCCTTGTTGCTGTACTTATTCGTGTTGGTTTTCAGTACCTTGTATGACTTTGCTCTTGCGAGCCTTTCCCTATTATGTGTTTGGATTTCTGAAGCAGTGGCTTTCTTATTCGTGCAATGACTTGGTCGCAGGATGGTTCTTATACTGGATCTTGCTTGTAGAGTTTCTTTTGAGAGTGTTCTCTCATTGGCTTTATTTCTGGACATTTGCATAGCATAACATTTTGCATATCATATCATTCTATCTTTGTTTTTCAGGTACCCTAGCATTTTATCATCTTTATGCCCTTTCAGGAAATAGTGTTAGCAAAGCAGAACCAGAATGGCAGATCAGGTACACGCCGAGCTCGTAGAATTGAAGGCTCGTATGGAGCAGTTCATGACCCTGATGACAGGGATGGCCCAGAGGCAAGAACAACTAAGGTTGAGGGTCGAGCGGCCAGAGAATGAGATTCTTGAAAGTGGCAATCAAAGAAATCATAGTGTAGCTCCGGGCAGAGACAATGACCATAATGTTGGCTACATGGACGGACAGGAAGATCAGTTCACTTTGATTGATGATGAGATGGATCATCCTATTGCTGTTGTGGATCATTGTTTCGACGAGCTTGCTGAGAAGATAGAGGCCATTAAGTCTCAGAACTATTTAGGTTTTTATGTTGCGAATTTGGGGTTAGTTCCTGGAGTGAAAGTTCCTCACAAATTCAAGCCTCTTGCTTTTGAAAAGTACAATGGAAACTCTTGTCCGAAAACTCACATCCAGTCTTACTTCGGGAAGATTTCTGCTCACACGGATGATGAGAAGTTATGGATGTTTTACTTTCAAGATAGTCTATCTGGGGCATCTTTGGACTGGTACATGGGTCTGAACAAGAATGTTATCCGAAGCTGGAAGGACTTGGCTGAAGCTTTTGTGAAACAATACCAATTTAATCTTGACATGGTGCCTAACCGCATTCAACTCCAGAGTCTTTCTCAGAAGAGGTCTGAAAGTTTCAAACAGTATGCTCAGAGATGGCGAGAGATGACCACCCGAGTGCAACCTCCATTGCTGGAGAGAGAGATGGCTGACATATTCATGAGCACTTTGCAGGGTGTGTTTTTGGACCGTCTAGCTGCTTGTCCATCTACTGGATTTGCTGATATTGTGATCACCGACGAGCGAGTTGAGAGTTTGCTAAAGCTCAGGAAGATTCAAGGTTACAGTGCGTCAGGTTCAGGTACCAAGAAGCACTTCGCCAATGGTCAGAGCAAGAATGAAGGGGAAGTTGGGGCAACATCTCATCAACGTGGAAAAGGT
Source organism: Lathyrus aphaca (assembly GCA_963966055.1). Lineage (NCBI taxonomy): Eukaryota > Viridiplantae > Streptophyta > Magnoliopsida > Fabales > Fabaceae > Lathyrus > Lathyrus aphaca. The sequence continues at coordinate 238,061,052 of OZ014522.1, forward strand.
AGAGGATATTAGCCACGTCGTCAGCAAGTAGCTTCTGTGGCTACGACCCCGAATAATCATCTGAGGCGTCAGACAAGACAAAGGAACCCCTCAATAGGGTCAGCGTCAGCAAAGGAGAGAATTAGTTCTTGACCCTCTGCCAATGTCTTATACTGATGTACTTCAGCATTTGCTTCATTTGAAACTGATTGAGCTTCGCAAGCTGTCCCCACCTCCTTATCCATTGCCAGAGGGATGGGATGCCAATGCCCATAGTGATTTCCATTCTGGGGCACCAGGACACCATATTGACGGATGTAAAGCTTTTCACCGCAAGGTACAAGATTTGATTGATTCGAGGGCTATCAATTTCGCTCCGTACAGATGAAGGAGAGGGTTTTGTCTTAGTCAGAGTGTGTCAGAGAAGGATTAAATCAATAAAGTCAGAAGTATCAGTAATGGCAGTCAGTCTGTTTTCTTCATTGAATTTCCTCCCTGTTGAGGGGAACTACATCGCTCCGATTCTTCATTGGTCTTTGGTCAATGGAGATACGTAGGCAGAAGATCGTCAGGTCTTTCCGAGCAAACTTATATGACAATTTCATTTCAGTGTCACTCTTTTCTTCAGACGTCTCGTGTCAATGTTTGAACGTCGAAAGCTTAAGGTCATAACAATTGAGAATGAAGTATGGTTCTGGGCACATGGCCAATGGATTGAAGACTGCAGATCTCATCAGAAAAAGTTGTTGATTACTGAAAGGGTTCAAGATCAACAGGTCCAGACGGAGTCAAGTCTCTTCAACAATGGCATTGCTCAGTTTCTTTACTGCATTTTCATGTGTCGCTTTTATATCTTTGTTTGAACATTTGTATGCTTGCATGAAACTTGTTTGCTTCTTGAATGTTAATTAATGAAATGCACATGTTTTTCTTGAAGTAATCCATTCGTATTTACTCATAATTTTGTGAATGTGCATTGCAATACCAACTGTTGTTCTTAAACTCTGTGATGGAGGATGACAAAATGAAAATGCAAAAATCTCCAATTGTGTGCTCTTAAATAGGACCCTATTGACGATGTACATGCTTTATTTCAAATTCCCAAACACCGGAGATATAAGGGAGATAAACCTTCGTTAACCCCTTAGAACCTTGAAGTAGGAGTTTTCTTATCACATGAAAAAAAAAACCTCACATTTAACCCGGGGCAGGGTAGGTGTCAGCTAGTTGGACCAAGCGTTCAGAATTTCACAAAGGAGTGTATTTGAGGATCCATTACCTTTCCTTCCAGCACATCAAGAGGTCCAAATACCGGAAACCACAATGGTTATCCATCTGCGACCAAAAAGTGAGACAGTCACGACCCTTACAAAACAATCAGGATAAACCTGTATCACACGATTTGTTCGGAAAAAAGAGAAATAAATAGCCCGCTAAGTCGAAACTTGAAAACAAGCAACTTAGGAAAAAATTAGGGCCTCCCGCTGGACTCCAATTGCAAAAGATTCAAAAGGATCGGTCCAGGAAAAAGTTAGGGATAAACAAAAAAAATGAAAGCGAAAAGACGAAAAGGATTACACAAGGAAGATCCTCAAACAAAAACAAGTCGTGTGATATAGACACAAAGTACAATAAGGGTGACTGACTCCCAACAACAACCTCCACGGTGCTTAAACAATATTAGCATTGGTTCCTCAACCATCTCAAAATCCTTAGGAAAGGTGAGCGCTTGTGAAAGCTAGTTGAACATAGGATTGAAGGACATCACGAAGAGGGGTGGGCACAAATAAACTTCGAGCCTATATCTTTGTTTCTATAACCGTGAACCAGACCACGATACAACCCACAAAAGTCCTAATTGAAACAAGGTTAATTCGAGAGCGTGCCGCCATGAGATAGCGTTCCTGACTCCTATGAGTTGTGCTAAAAGACCTTTGTTGGTATTGCATATGCATGTTTCTTTCATAAAAAATCTTGTCATATCTTAACCATTGATTCGTTCACAAACAACATCTTTTCAATAAAAACTTCAAGATTAACATGTGTGTTGCATTGAAATAATCATTCTCAGGATAAAACATTTTCTGCTTGCATACATTTGTTTGGCATTAAAGAGGTTCACATGTGGAATTTCAGTCCAGAAGCTTAAAATCTTGCCAGGGGGAGGAGTTTGAAATTTCTGAAGGACAATCATGGACAATTGCACTTTTTCCGAGAAAATCCTATGAGATAAAGATTCTTCTAACCAGTTGGGTTAGATGCAGCCAATCCGGGGCAATCACATCGAACAAATCTCTCACAATTCAGCCAAGCTGGGGGAAATTATCAGAGCATGGTTAGTCTGAAGAAATAATTTTAGGGCCCATACTAGGGCAGGTCACTCTCAAGAGCAGATGAAGTCAGTCTCTGCAAGCGTTTATTCAATTTATCCTTGATGCAGGATAATTGGGCAAAATATCTCACGATGATGTAGGATCTGGCGTGAGTCTCCTTTGCTCAAATCCCTTTGTAGACCAGGAGTTCTGGGACAGTTGTTTCAAGATTCAACGAATCCCTCCAAGAGTTTGAAGACACCAGGGTAGTTCGGGCGCCAAGTCTTCTATAAAATCCTCTTGAGTTGATACTGGAACAGTCATCTAGTACAGGGAGGATGATGTTACTAGAACATATTCCCCAAGCAGTTTCTTCTCCCCAGCGAGAGATGCTTTACAATTCCTATCTCCAGCAGAGGGTGATCCATGGACTTTCCCCCAGCTGAGTCAAAGTAGGGTGGTATCCCCATCAGAACTTCAAATCTAGTTGAATAGTTCTTACCTCCGAGCGGAGTCTTTATATCATAATGGGCTATTCCTAGCAGGAAGCTGAATGCCCAATTCCCCATAGAGTTTATAACTGTCATAACTCTTTCCCTAGCAAAGGGTATTTTACCAAGCATCTCCCCAGCTGTGTCGGAAGATCGTTATTTCCATAGAGTTTCATGATTGGTGCGCAATCGTCATGGAAATATCCCCAGTGAGGTTACCAATTTATTTTCGGCCAGTGTGACAAAGTAATGCAGACATTTGTTCACATTCCATTCCTCAACCAAGTATTTCCAAGATATCTTGGTCATTTCCTCAGCAGAATGTTAGTCAGAATGTTCTCATACCCAACGGAGTTACAAATGGTATTCTCCCTTGCAGAGTTGTTACTCTCTTCTCAAATCAGCTAATCTTGTATTGATCGCGTTGTCCCGTGTCAACTGACCTATTGTGGATGGATCGCTTGATACCATTCTCCTATCAGATCGCTCGATCTTGTTTGGGTTGCAAATCGCTCGATATTGCAACGCCGTTAAATTCCACCGCCGCTGTGGCAAGCCAGTAGTCGCCTGGTGTCGTACCAAAAGACATGTTTAAGTCGTAAATCGCTTGATATTACGTTCTCTTCTTCCTGGTTATGGATCGTTCGATACATTTCCTTAGCAGATCGCTTGATCTTATCCGAGTTGTAAATCGCTTGATATTACTCCTCTTTGTCTGAGTTGTAAATTGCTTGATATTACGTTCTTGTTTTCCTAGTTATGGATCGCTCGATGCCATTTCCTTAGCAGATCGCTTGATCTTATCCAAGTTGTAAATCGCTTGATATTACTCATCGTTGTTTGAGCCGTGCTCAGTTTCCTGGTTATGGATCGCTCGATGCCATTTTCTATGTAATAGCGTAGATTTTTTCTCGCATTTTATAAATTATGTATCTGCTCCTGGATTGTAATAGCTTATTAGGATTTTATTTTCCGCACTCCCCTAATTTCAAGTATGTATCCCCCTCCCCATGATGTAATAGTTTAGGGTTTACTTTCCATTTTTTTTAATTTCGTAAATCATTAATTGCGTGGTTAGTAATAATAGGGTGTGAAAAGAATGTATGTAAACAAAAATAAATGGAATTAGAAAACCCTAATCTCCAAGACTAAAATAACTGTAATTAATACACTTCTCACACATACACCCCTAGGGTTTTTCTTCTTCTTTCCTTACAAAATGGTCAAGTCCCTCGAATATAGTGGTATCTTAGCAAGTTTGCCAATGAATAAAAATCATTAAGTCCTTTCAATATATAGATTATAGTCCCTTCGAGTTGCCTACGAATAAATGATCTCGTCCCTCGATGACCCTATGGAAAAATGATGATAGTCCCTTCGAATTGCTAAGATACCCTTACCTGTTGCCTTCTATGACCATACGATGACCCTACGCATGTCCCTTCAAATCCAAGGATAAAACTACTTACTAACTAATAGTAAGGATAGTTCTATCCCTAAAGAAACAAAATAACAAGAAAGACCTTATAATTTAGGGTAGGTAGTTCTAAGTGGTTGCTCAAAAAAATTCAAAATACTCTTTACACCTCACATTTTCAAATACTTTCAAACTAATCACTTTGTATACATTCATACGAGAATCATTATAAAGTTAAAGTCCTTATGAAAATATTTTCTAATCACACACTACACTATTTTCTTTCAAACAAAGTAAAGTGAGCTAAGCAGTTAAGAGCCCAAGGATAACCATGGATACAAAGGGTGCTAACCCCTTCCCTATGTATAACCTACCTCCCGAACTCAAATATATTTCAAAGGTCTTTCCTGTTCTTTTATGCCTTTCTTTATTGGATAAAATAAAAGTTAGTGGCGAATCTTGCTATCCGCAAAATAGTTTTTGTAAACAAAAATTACCAAGTCAGTTCTCCCACTGTGTTACAATATGTTTTAGCATGCATATGTTGAAGAGAGAAACTGTTGACTGGTGGGTCAATACTCGCCGTAGGTTGACTCATGGAGGTGGTGTTATTACTTGGTTTATGTTCAGCAGAGAGTTTTTGAGAAAGTATTTTCCTGAAGACGCAAGTGTAACACCCCAAATTTTCCCTCTCTTTTTCATCGCCTTTATCATATCATTTGCATACGTGTTGTAGAAGCACGCCTTCAACCTCGAAGATTTTGATGAAGACAACACGACACATGTTTTTCAGATCTGCAAAAAGTCAAGAGCTCCAACTAATCAAGCTTCAAGAAACCGGCTTTGCGATCAAGTTTCTTTGCATCATCGTTCTACTTCATGCTTGGACGCTTTTGTTTAGGTATATCAATCCTTCTTTTAAATTGATGTACAAGTGTTCACTCATTCAATCATATGTTAGCATATTGCATAAAATACTTTGATAAAATTTTCAAACCGTTTAACACTTTTTGAAAATTTTCTGTTTCTGTTTTTAACAGTGTTAACCGGTTAACGGGTTCAAATTTTCAGCAAACCAGTTAACGTTTATAGGCGTTAACCGGTTAACCATTTGGTTAACCGGTTAACACTGTAAGATTTTTTAAAAAATATTTTCTTTGAATTTCAAATTACACCTTTTGATTATATCTCTTCATAAATTATTTTGTTTCATAATTTTCATACCTTTTCAAAAGGGTGTCTTGAATAATATAAAATCTGAATTTTTTTCAAATTCAAAAACACCTCCTACAATCTTTTATGAAAATCACTTAAATCAAATTCACCAACATTCAAATATTTTCATATTTCCAAAAAGTGTTCATAAGATCTTCATCTTTCATAATTCATGTTTTGAACACTTGTATTGATATTTGAAAAGTGAATTGTATACATAGGAGAAGATCTTTATTGATATCCAATCTTTGTATTACTCACTCAATATTATAAAAGTATAGAAAAGTATTTCTATTTGTGACTTGTGTTCCAAGGATTGTTTGGACATAAGGGTGAGTGTGGCAAGAGGATTGTTCTTGCACACTTGTTAGTATAGTTTGTTAGAAAGTAGGCCTCACCATTGAAGGTGTGATAGGTTGTACTTTTTCTAAAAACTAGTGGAAATCTCTTTCAAATTGAAAGGGGACTGGATGTACCTTCGGACTGTGAAGGGAACCAGGATAATTCTCTGTGTCACTTTTATTTTCTGCCTTACTGCTTTCCTTCCATACAAACTTAAAAGAAAAATTCTATCCATCAAAGAAAAAGAATCGAGAAAGATTATAAACACCTAATTCACCCCCCTCTTAGGCGCATTCTGATCCTACAATTGGCATCAGAGCAGGTTTAGGTAACCTGTTCCTATAAGCTCCTTATGGCTTCCGCAAACTCGAATCCTGTTTTCAAAGATGGTGAAAGTAGCAACAAGCCTCCGCTCTTCTCCGGCGAATACTTCGATTTCTGGAAAATCAGAATGAGGGCACATCTTGAAGCCCAAGGAGAAGACATATGGGAAGCAATCGAAGAAGGTCCGCATAATCCCGTCAATGTGATCAACAGTGTTGGAACCGCGAAGTTGAAGAATATGTATGATGAAGATGATAAAAGGAAGATCCTAAATGAGAAGAAAGCAATCAACATACTTCAAAGCGCTCTTAGTATGGGTGAATTTTTTCGTGTATCACAATGCAAATCGGCGAAGGAGATCTGGGATACTTTGGTAGAAACACATGAAGGAACAACAGAAGTTAAAAGATCAAGGCTTAACACGTTGAGTCAAGAATATGAAATGTTCCGCATGCATCCCGAAGAATCTATTGTGGCTTTACAAAAAAGATTTGTTCATCTAACCAACCATTTGATTGCACTCGGAAAGACCTTCACCAACAATGATCTTAATTTGAAAGTTCTAAGGTCTTTGACAAGGGAATGGCAACCGAAAGTGACCGCAATCTCGGAGAAGAAGAGTCTCTCAACAATGACATCCGCATCTCTATTCGGCAAACTTCAAGAGCACGAGTTGGAACATGGAAGGCTCGAGAAGCATGAAAGTCAAGAGAAAAAGTCCAAAGGAATTGCTTTGAAGATTGACACGAAGGATGACAAAGATGACGAGATCTCCGAAGATGAGAACTTCATGCTTCTTGTTAAGAAGCTTGGTAAGTTTTTTAACAAAAATAATAATTCTTCTTTTCCTAAAAAGAATAAACATTTCAGGAAGAAGGATGCATCCACATCGAATCAAGAAGTTACATGCTATGAATGTGGAAAGCAAGGTCACATAAAACCGGATTGTCCAAGACTTGCGAAGAAAGGAGGATTCAAAGGCAAGAAGGACTTCAAAAATAAAAGGGCTTATGTCACATGGGATGACAATGAAATTAGTTCCTCATCGGAATCGGAAAGCGACGAATGTGCAAATATGGCATTAATGGCGTCACATCACTCCGATGAAGAAAATGACGAGGTTAGTAGTAACTTTTCAATTTATGAAAATGATGCACAAGAAGTCATAGATGAACTTCTAAAGGAATGTAAGACTTTGTACAAAAATATTTCATCCCAAAAGAAGAAAATATTATCTTTAGAAGAACAAAATGCATCTTTTGAAAAATACATTGAAAATGAAAAACAAAAGATAAAGGATGAAAAACAAAGCCTTACATGTAAAAATTGTGAGTCATTGTCCTTTCAAATTGTTCAACTCAAAAGAGTTTTAGAAAGATATGAAAAAGGTCAAATTGGCTTGGAGGAAATTCTTAGGCACCAAAGATATCCAAATGATAAAAGTGGCCTAGGATATTCTATGTTTTCCAAACCAAGCACAAGTGAAACCGTTTTCGTAAAAGCTAGTGAACAAATTGTTAAGGAAAAGATTAACAATGCTAAAACTATGCATAAAAGTCATAAAAGGAAAAGGATTATTAAGAAACAAAAATATGTTCCTAAATTTAAAAGTCAATTTCAACCTATTTGCTTTTATTGTGGAATCAAAGGCCATACACCTAATGCTTGCTATGTGCGCAACATTGGTGTTGCTAAAGGGCATTATGTGTGGGTTGAAAAGGGTACTAACTATCAAGGACCCAAAGCAATTTGGGTACCTAACAAAACTTGACTTTGTTTTGTAGGTATGCTTGAAAACAACTTCTACGCAATGGTATCTCGATAGCGGTTGTTCAAAGCATATGACGGGTGATATCAACAAATTTTCAAGTCTAACACTTAAGGCCAAAGGATACGTTACTTACGGTGATGATAATAAAGGAGGAATTCTTGGAGTTGGAACCATTGGTGCATCTCCTCATACAATCATCGAAGACGTCCTTTATGTGGAAGGCCTTAAACTCAACCTTCTTAGCATAAGTCAATTGTGTGACAAAGGGTTCCAAATCAACTTCACAAAGGAGGAATGTTTGATAGAACACGACGTCACTCATGAACTCTTGCTAAAAGGTAAACGATTTAATAACATTTTTATGATTTCTTTTGATGACTCTCTCTTGAAGGTGAAGTGCTTAATGGCAAACAACAACGATGCATGGCTTTGGCATAAGAGGATTGCTCACATTCACATGGAGCATTTAAATAAATTATTAAAGCATGATCTAGTTGTTGGTCTTCCAAAGATGAAGTTTATCAAGGATAAGCTTTGTGACGCATGTCAAAAAGGGAAGCAAACCAAAACATCCTTCAAGACCAAGAAAGTGATATCTACTACAAGACCACTACAATTGTTACATATGGATCTTTTCGGTCCATCAAGAACAAAAAGCTTCGGAGGTAAAGTTTTTGCACTAGTTATTGTTGATGATTTCTCTAGATATACTTGGACTTTGTTTTTAGTGCAGAAAAGTGATGCCTTTAAAGCATTCAAGAAGTATGCCAAGCAAATTCAAAATGAGAAGTCACTCTCAATTGTTTCCATAAGAAGCGACCATGGTGGCGAATTTCAAAATTCATCATTTGAAGATTTTTGTGAAGAGCATGGAATCTCTCACAACTTTTCCGCACCAAGGACTCCTCAACAAAACGGTGTAGTAGAAAGGAAGAATATGGCACTAGTGGAACTTGCAAGGACAATGTTTAGCGACTCAAATCTTCCTAAATATTTTTGGGCGGATGCGGTTAGCACGACTTGTTTTGTAAGTAACCGTGTCAATATTCGACCTATTCTCAAGAAGACCCCTTATGAGTTGTTCAAGGGAAGGAAACCCAATATATCCTTCTTCCACATATTCGGATGCAAATGCTTCGTTCTCAACAACGGTAAGGACAACCTTGGTAAGTTTGATGAGAAATCCGATGAAGGTATTTTTCTTGGATATTCTCTATCAAGTAAAGCTTTTAGAATTTTCAATAAACGTACTCTTACCATTGAAGAATCCATACATGTTTCGTTTGATGAGACTAACCCCTCGAAAGAGGATAATATTATTGTGGATGATGATAATGATGTAGTAGATCTATCACAACAACAAAAGTAGATATCAAAAGAACAAGCAATATCACAAGAAGATAAGTCACCAACCATTGAAGAACATCAAGATCTTCCAAAAGAATGGAGAACTCATAGAGATCACCCGATAGATAAAGTGATTGGTGATATTAGCCAAGGCGTTGCAACTCGACTCAATCTCAAGGATGCTTGCCTCAACATGGCGTTCGTGTCTCAAATTGAACCAAAAAAAATCGACGAAGCCTTAGGCGACGATCAATGGATAATAGTTATGCAAGAAGAACTCAACCAATTCGAAAGGAACCAAGTTTGGACTCTTGTACCAAGACCGGACAACAAACATATCATAGGCACAAGATGGGTGTTCAAGAACAAACTTGACGAGAATGGAATCATAGTTCGTAACAAAGCAAGATTGGTCGCACAAAGCTACAACCAAGAAGAAGGAATCGACTTTGATGAAACATTTGCTCCGGTAGCAAGGTTAGAAGCAATTAGATTATTACTTGCTTACGCTTGTTCTATGAATTTTCAGTTGTACCAGATGAATGTCAAAAGTGCCTTCCTAAACGGCTACATCAATGAAGAAGTTTACGTAAAACAACCTCCGGGTTTTGAAGACTTCAAGAACCCATCTCATGTCTATAAGTTGAAGAAGGCTCTTTATGGCTTAAATCAAGCACCAAGGGCTTGGTATGATCGCCTTAGCAACTTCCTATGTGAGAAAGGTTTTACGAAAGGAAAAGTTGACAAGACTTTGTTCATCAAGAATCTTAAGGGTAACACCTTACTTGTTCAAGTCTATGTCGACGACATCATCTTCGGTTCAACAAACAAAGATCTCTGCGAAGAATTCTCTCTTATGATGCAAGGCGAATTCGAGATGTCCATGATGGGAAAGATGAACTACTTCCTTGGATTACAAATCAAGCAAACAAAGGATGGCATCTTCATCAACCAATCCAAGTATTGCAAGGAGTTATTGAAAAGATTTGATATGGACAATTGCAAAGAGATGTCTACTCCAATGGGATCCGGATCGTATGTTGATCAAGATCTTTCCGGCACTTCAATAGATATTACAAAGTATCGAGGTATGATCGGTTCACTTTTATATTTGACGGCGAGCCGTCCTGACATTATGTTTAGTGTTTGTTTGTGTGCCCGCTTTCAAGCTAATCCGAAGGAATCACATCTCACTGCCGTGAAGAGGATCACGAAGTATCTCAAAGGAACGAAGCACGTCGGACTATGGTATCCTAAAGGTAGTACATGTTCTTTAATTGGTTATTCTGACACTGATTATGCAGGATGTAAGACCGATAGAAAGAGTACAAAGTGGTACTTGTCACATTCTCGGGAATGCACTAGTGTCGTGGGCATGCAAGAAGCAAGCATGCGTTGCACTTAGCACGGCCGAAGCGGAGTACATTGTAGCAGGAAGTTGTTGTGCTCAAATCTTGTGGCTTAAACAACAACTTCTCGATTTCGGTATAGATCTCGGTTGTATCCCTCTCCGGTGTGACAACACAAGTGCCATCAATATCACGAAGAACCCGGTCATGCATTCAAGAACAAAGCACATAGATAGCCGACATCATTTCCTTCGAGATCATGTTTTAAACGGAGATGTAGATGTTACGTTCGTGGATACACACAATCAACTCACCGACATATTCACAAAACTGTTGGCTAAGGAGCAATTTTTCAAGATTCGACGAGAACTTGGTATTCTCAATGAAGGTGACATCTAATCTTAACCTAAAAATTGATTGTTATATGTTTTTATTGCATTATGTGTGTTTATATGTGTTTTTGCTCACTTTTATGTCATAAAATGCTAGTACTCACATTTCACCGTTTTCGGTTTTTCTCACTTTCGTATACCCGAAATCGATCGGTTTCAAAATATTTTTTGATCGAAAGTTGCGGAATGACAAGTGCTAACATTTTATTGAATTTTTTTTTGAAAATTTACCCCCAATTTTTCCCCCCAAAGCTGTTGGACTTTTAAATTTTTTTGAAATTTTTTGTCCATTAACCGGTTAACGGATCGGTTAACCGGTTAACACCTTCAAAACAGCAGTCCTTGTCTGTGTGACAGTCTCTGTTTTTTTTCTAAAATTTTTGTTTTTCTTTTTTCTTCTTTTATGTTGTCTTGTGTTTTTTATGTTTAATTGATGCATGGTATCTCTTTCCAACACCTCATAAATCTATTCCTCTTCCTTTGACCTACCATTAAACTCCACTTACTCATTCTTCCAAACCTTCCATCTACTCCATTAAAACCTACTACATTGTAACTCTCATAAAAACTCCATCTCTTTCATTTCACTCTCCACTACACCAAACCTAATCCGAAAATACTCTCCCTCACCCTCAAACCTAAGCTTCATCTTCATGACTTCAAGAAGGGGAAAAGCTCCAGTGTAAGCATCAAGGTCTAGCAGTGAAGAAGACATGCCTATGGAATCTACCAAGAAGAGACGATTGGATTTCCGTGTTCGGGTTCGACACCTCCTCAAGGGTAAGTATGTGAACCTGAAATCTTTTGAATCATTTAAGTTTTCTGCATTACTAGAATATCAAGGAATGTTAGATTTTATTGCCGATAATGGAAAGGTATATCCGGATTTGGTGAAGTCTTTCATGAACAACATGGCTCTCAATTGTGATGATAGGGATAAGCATCAACTTTTTGCTACTGTTAGAGATTGTGAGATTGAGGTTGACTTAGGTACTCTTGCTACCTCTTTGTCTTTACCATACTCGGGAGTGTTTCTCCGAAAGGGTGTCAACAATGATGAGGGAAAATGGGCCAATTATGATAAGATGGAATACTACTATCACATATGTAAGTTTCCAAAGGAAGCCGTGATATTCGGCCAGCGTACCTCTCGGGTACTTTGCTATGCGAAGAATCTCTCCGTGGATGACCGGATGCTTCATTATGTCATTTGCCATGTCTTGCTTCCCAAAGACTCCAATCAATCCCAAATCAATGATTTGGAAATGCAAGTGCTCTTTGCCATCAAGAACAAGATTAAGATTAATTGGCTTCCTACCGTGCTATATCATTTGAAGCAACAACTCTCTTTGAAGACTCGCTTACCTTATGGCCGCCTCCTCTCAAGGATTTTAGAACTTACCGATATGGAAATCGGTCGAGAACCGTTTATTGCTATGACTACTACGGGAAATGAAATCAACGGAGTCACAATCATCAAGAACACCGACATTGTTCAAGCAAATGATGGAACTTATAAGTATGATGACGGATCCTCCACCTCCATCCCACCTATTCCAGAAATCGGCGTTACTAATGACTTCCTCTACTCAACCATGATGTCACTCCACCATGAAGCTATGCGTGCCATCAAAAGCCTTCGGAACCTTGTCCTAAGCTCCCGCACCACCACCGAGCATGTTGATGAGGATGTGGACGGTACCGAAGAAGAGGAAGAAGATGATGAGGATGTGTCAGATGAGGAATGAGGACCATGTCTCCATGCTGTTTTTATTATGTTTCTTTATCTTTTAATCATGTTATGTTTTGTACTCTCAAACTCAAGTCCTAAGTTTTTAGGCATTTTTGGTTTAATTGCATTATGTTTTCGTTTTATATGTGTTTGCTTGTATGTTTGCTTGTGTGATGCTATACTTTTCATGTCTATGCTTGCTTGTTGGTCCCTTCCTTTTTGCTAATGTCAAAGGGGGAGAAGACCTTGTTTCTCTAATGCCTCTCGATGCAGAATTCTTTTGCTACTGCCGCTATCATTTAGGGGGAGTTGCTGTCCATAGGGGGATGATTCGCTTAGAGAAACATTGATCAAAGCTCTCGCAGAATTTTCGGTTGTCATCATCAAAAAGGGGGAGAATGTAGAAGCACGCCTTCAACCTCGAAGATTTTGATGAAGACAACACGGCACATGTTTTTCAGATCTGCAAAAAGTCAAGAGCTCCAACTGATCAAGCTTCAAGCAACCGGCTTTGCGATAAAGTTTCTTTGCATCATCGTTCTACTTCATGCTTGGACGCTTTTGTTTAGGTATATCAATCCTTCTTTTAAATTGATGTACAAGTGTTCACTCATTCAATCATATGTTAGCATATTGCATAAAATACTTTGATAAATTTTTCAAACCGTTTAACACTTTTTGAAAACTTTCTGTTTCTGTTTTTAACAGTGTTAACCGGTTAACCATTTGGTTAACCGGTTAACGGGTTCAAATTTTCAGCAAACCAGTTAACGTTTATAGGCGTTAACCGGTTAACCATTTGGTTAACCGGTTAACACTGTAAGATTTTTTGAAAAATATTTTCTTTGAATTTCAAATTACACCTTTTGATTATATCTCTTCATAAATTATTTTGTTTCATAATTTTCATACCTTTTCAAAAGGGTGTCTTGAATAATATAAAATCTGAATTTTTTCAAATTCAAAAACACCTCCTACAATCTTTTATGAAAATCACTTAAATCAAATTCACCAACATTCAAATATTTTCATATTTCCAAAAAGTGTTCATAAGATCTTCATCTTTCATAATTCATGTTTTGAACACTTGTATTGATATTTGAAAAGTGAATTGTATACATAGGAGAAGATCTTTATTGATATCCAATCTTTGTATTACTCACTCAATATTATAAAAGTATAGAAAAGTATTTCTATTTATGACTTATGTTCCAAGGATTGTTTGGACATAAGGGTGAGTGTGGCAAGAGGATTGTTCTTGCACACTTGTTAGTATAGTTTGTTAGAAAGTAGGCCTTACCATTGAAGGTGTGATAGGTTGTACTTTTTCTAAAAACTAGTGGAAATCTCTTTCAAATTGAAAGGGGACTGGATGTACCTTCGGACTGTGAAGGGAACCAGGATAATTCTCTGTGTCAGTTTTATTTTCTGCCTTACTGCTTTCCTTCCATACAAACTTAAAAGAAAAATTCTATCCATCAAAGAAAAAGAATCGAGAAAGATTATAAACACCTAATTCACCCCCCCTCTTAGGCGCATTCTGATCCTACATGTGTCACTGTATCATATGCATAGAAAAATGAAACATAACATTCATAGCATAACATGACCTGGCATGGATTTCCTCCAGGTGTGGTTGTTCAGTTCGCGATTCGATTCAGATGGACGTTTGACCTAATCATGGTCAAACCTTCATGAGATTTCTTCCAATGCAAGTTACATGTGTTAGGGGCTTATATATCAAGCAGTGAGCATTCAAAGTTAAGTTGTGTTGTGCAAAATTCATCAGTATATCAGGAAGTGGTTCATGAGAAGTTTGGTTCAGAAAATCAGATATTCAGAAGATGATTGATTCAGATATTTTGTTTTAATGACAAAATGTTCAATGATCGCCGTGTTATGCTTAATCAGTGATTTTTTATGGAAGCGGTGCAAGTTCGGTTTCGAGTTGAAAAATTAAGATTTTATGGTGGTGCTCATGTTGGTCTTTCGTCTAATTCCATTTTTTTTCCATTTAATTTCTAACTCTTTTTCCATCCATTTTAGAATTCAATCATTTTTATTTCTAATTTATTTGTCCATAAACCATATTATTCATTCTCTTAAACCATTTCAAATATTTTTATTTTATTTTATTTTCCTCCAAGCTAAATCCTTTTCTTTTTATTAAGTCATATTTTTCTACACTTTTATTGGTATGTCACCTTTATTCTTTCTGTGCCCAAAAGGTGATACCATAGCATATTTTGTCTGTTTGCTTTTTAGTGGCAATTTTATAGAAAGAAGGTAGTACAAGGCACACACACATGGGATAGAAGAAGGCCAGCCAATCAAACACATACCACTCGCCTCCTCTCTCCCATTTTTTTATCATCACACTTTTCATTCCTCACCTACACTCACGTGTCATACTAAAGGAAAGAAAAAAAGTTTATGTGAGAAGTCTATGCCACGCGCTTATCCTTCTCTTTTTCGCCCATTCAGTCTGTTATTCACACTTTTGTTTGCAGCAACAAGCCATGTTCACGAGAGTTATATTTCACGCACCCCATATTATGTGAACTGATCACCACCCTTTAATTTCCACCTTATTTTCATCACACAATATTATCATGCCAACACATCAAGGGACTACCATATTTCCATACACCAGCATTACAAGAAAATAATTGAGAATGAGGTTGAAACGTGAAAGGGAGCAAGCACGATTTTCTTGGCATTTTTTGGCAACAAAGTGCAACAAACTTGCGGGATGCCTTGCAAACATCCAACAAAAAGCACTCTCTCACATGAGATATTACTCACGGTTATTGAAGGGGGGAGCACCATTTTTTCACTGAGAAAATCAACAACAAAATTTTATTCTCTCCATCATCACCAACAACAAAAACTGATATCAGACTCTTCTTCGACATACCTCACCACCGAAAATGAAAATGGATTCTCCTTCACAATACGAATGTCGATCGCAACTCCCCCACCTTCATTGAAATACATCATCGTTCTCACATTGAAAGATAACTGGAAAGAACTCTAGTGATTTCATCTTCTGCATCACAAAATAAAACAGAAAGTTGAACCTCCATCCTTCATCACACAAACTGAGTTCATCCCTTGAAATCAGTCTTGAATCTCTAACAAATTTCAAGCATTTCTTCACTTCATTGCATCGAGCTGAATCAGTAGTAGCCTCGTCATTCATCCTCAATCGGAATCATCATCATCGTCGCCACCTTCATCGAAAACAGATCCGTCAACATCATCAACATCGCACAGACAGAGGTTCATCATTCTTCTCCATCGCTCAAATAACAAAGCGGAATCGCATCATCATCGCCATCGCACATCGTCACCGCTCGTTGTCATTTTCACTAGTTGAAGCAACAATGTCATTTCTCTTCACCGATCTTCTCCAATCGTAACGTTGATTTCAACCTTCATTTTCGATTAACAGGTACGTGAATATCGACCTCCTCTAGTTGAAATCATTGATGCGTGTTTTGGTGGTGATTATGTTGATTCTGAGTTTCAAATAAGTTTGGTTTGGTTGTTTTGTGTGAGAAACGAAGTTTGGATTTGGATTTAGAAGAGGATTTAAGAGGGGGTTGGTGTTCAAGGTTTGATGGTTATTGTTTTTATTCTTGTTTTTATTCTTGTTGTGTGATTATTTAAGTTTATTGTTTTTAATGTTTAGAAATTTGAATGTCATAGAAATAAAAGAAGTGATAAAGAAATTGAGGATAACGAGGAGATAAGGGATAAGCCATGGGTTTTTTTTGTGGTTTCTGTCCATACTAGCGGTGACACTTGTCACCGTCCAGTAGGACCTTGCTTTTTTCATCCCGTGCGCATGTTTCCATCCTAGTCCCATACTCCATTGCGTTTCCACTATGCGATTAGATTACCAGGAGGAGTCCCTCAGATCAACGCACCAGATTCAGTCAATATTGTTGACTGGAGGTCCACCGTTCCCCCTCTCTCTTTTCTGCGTTGGGCTTTGGAGTCACACTACTTTTCGCACCCCCCATAGGCCCATCTTAGTGTTTTTAACTTTTTTTTGCTGTTTGCACCCCCTTCCCTATTTCTTTTGTTTTTTATTTTCTTTTTTCATATAGTTTAGTTTTAATTCATTTAAAATACTAAATCACGTTATAAAATTACATAAAAAATATTTTAGTTTGATATATCATTTTAGAAATTTTTCATACTTTTATTTTCTGTTTTTTTTATTATTTTCTCATTTTATTTTGAATTTTCCATTTATTTCCTTTTCATTTAATTTTCACATTAACGCATTAAATTGTAGGATTTATTTCTTCCGCCTCGATTAATATTTTAACTTCGTTCTTTTTGCATTATTTCATTGACTTAGAAAAGCTCATAAAAATATTTTTGTTATATTTTTAATTCCATTTTATCCATAGTTTTAGGGGTCGTGTTTGTGTGTTTTCCTTATTTGTTCATAAGCGACTTTGTGCGATCTTTTAGGGGAGTTTCATTGTGAATTTTTGAGAGATATTTTGACATATTGTTTGATACTGGTTGTTGACTTTGGGGATTTGATTTCATAATTTTCTTATGTTCATTGGTATTTGTTTGGTGTCTTGCTTCGTAGGTAGCTTTTCGTGCCTTTTTCTTCTCTCCTTCTAACATAGTTTGAGGAAGGCATTTATGCCATCCTATTAGGTTTGCTTGGTCTTTTTTTAGGCCACTTATAGGGTTTAGGTACTGAATTTGTTGATTGTGGTTGATTTGTGATTGTCGTTTTTGGTTTGTGCATTGTTTGAATATTCTTATTTTATCGTATGCTTATGCGATTTACTAACCTTTCCTTTCAGGGGCTCATGGTAAGTGAAGTGTGGATGATATCCACATTTCAAGTCTTCATCTCATCCTTTATTTTTGATTTCTCATTTGTCTTTGTGATGTGCCTTATGCCATCTCGTGATTAACTTCTTCACTCCCCTTTTAGAAACAACTTAACTCCTTTAGAGAAGTAAGTTGTCTTCTAGCGTTTTTCGCTCCTTTATTCTTCTTTCTTTTCTTTCCTTCTTCTTCATTAGGATAGATTTCAAACCTCATTAACCTAGGAATACCAGGCATGATAACATTAGGAGTAGTCTTCCCCTTAGATGTTTTACCTTTGAGATCCTTTTGGTGCTCTCTCTTCTCATCTTCAAATTTAACTTTAAGTCACTTTAATAAATAACGAGTCTTCTCATGTGACACGAGACTTTGCTATGAGATACTTGCATGCGTTCCATTTCGAGGCGAGGTTTAGGATATCCCTCATGGTGGATAGGTCTTAGCATGAGATTACTTCACAAAGAAAAGCTAAAAAAACACTTCTTAATCAAAAATCACAAAAAACACTTAATAAATGCCAGTAGGTCAGTGTGTCTGAGCCTTCACTTGTGGGACTAGATTTAGGGATTTCCTCCATAGCTAGGTGTGCCTCTTGCGCATT
Organism: Lathyrus aphaca; assembly: GCA_963966055.1. Lineage (NCBI taxonomy): Eukaryota > Viridiplantae > Streptophyta > Magnoliopsida > Fabales > Fabaceae > Lathyrus > Lathyrus aphaca. The sequence continues at coordinate 238,079,190 of OZ014522.1, forward strand.
CCATTTCGGGATGATGTAAGAAGTACACATCTTGTTAAGTAATACTTAGGTACACTTACATATGCAAACTTCAAAGCAGAAAACTCATAAAAAATACTGGACAAACAATAAGCGTCTCTCCTTCTAGACTTCTTTTCTCATACCACTCACTCCTTACGTACGAAATTGCTACTACTTGTCACTTTGCAAGACGGTAACGCACTCGTCGTCCGAGCCTGCAACACCTAAGCATTGACATAGGCAGTTCAAGCCTTAATACACAAGCAATCCACCCCTAGTTAGGGGAACTACGGCGACTCTGATCCTCATTTTCCAGATGAGGTACGTAGGCAGCGGTGTGGGTCCCGTTCGAGCACAATCTTTATTTTCCCTAAATATTTCCTTTTTTTAGTCCCCTCTTATTTTCTTTTTATCCAGTTCAGTTCATTTTCTTTGCCGCAACTTTCATTTCTTATCCCCTTTGAAACAGTTTCTTTGCAAGCGTGGATCCCGTCGGGTACGACGGCCGATCTGGGATGCTAATACCTTCCCAGGTCGTAACCGACTCCCGAACTCAGTCTCTTTGGTTCGCAGGACCTGTATCCTTCCTTTTCTTTTCTCCTGGTTTGTGCAGCATTACCGTTCCTGTTCCTTCGGGATAAAAATGCCTGCCTGGCGACTCTACCCTTTTCCGCGCCACTTTTGCGTTTGTACCAGGATGGAAATCCAGGGAGCGACAGCAAGAGGTAAGAAAGAGGTTGAGTTTCTTGAGTTGAAATAAGGGAATATGACCATGATTGATTACGCTTCCAAATTTGTGGAACTGGTTGAGTATTATCCACATTACAGCGAAGCAACTGCTGAATTTTCCAAGTGTGTAAAGTTTGAAAATGGGTTGCGTCAGGAAATCAAACGGGCAATAGGCTATCAATAAATCTGCAAATTCGAGGAGTTGGTGAACATCTGTAGAATCTATGAAGAGGATAGCAAAGCTCATTCGGCTCATTACAAGAATTTAAGTGATAAGAGAGGAAGGCAACATCAGAACCGTGGGAAGCCTTATGATACTCCAGCTGACAAAGGAAAACATAAGACTGCTGATGAGAAGAAAAACAGTGGGGGAGGAGCTACTGCTCCTATCAAGTGTTTTAGATGTGCAAAACCTAGTCATCGCTCTAGTGTGTGCGAGAACAATGTTTTGAGATGCTATAAGTGTGGAAAGATATGTCACCGTGCTTCTGAATGAAAGAACGCTAGCCCGACTTGTTTCAATTGTGGAGAACAGGGCCATATCAGTACTCAATGCCAGAAACCGAAGAAGAATGTTGTTGCTGTTCTGACTAATGGTAGGGTGTTTGCTTTGAGTGGTACTGAGACTCCTTCAAAGGAAAACTTGATTCAAGGTACTTGTTTTATTAATGATGTTGAATTTGTTGCTATTATTGATACTGGAGCCACGCATTTGTTTATTTCGTTTGATTGTGCGACTAAATTGGGTTTGAAATTGTCTGAGATGAATATTAGTATGATAATAGATACTCCTGCTAGTGGTTCTGTTACTACTACTCATGTTTGTTTGAAATGTCCTTTGACTAGTTTTGGAAAAAGTTTTGCTATGGATCTAGTGTGTTTGCCATTACATCAAATTGATATTATTTTTGGTATGAATTAGTTAGAATTCAATTATGTCCATATCAATTGTTATGCTAAGACTGTGAGGTTTCCTGAGTTGGGTGACAACAGAGAGTTAATGCTCTTATTTTATAGGCAAGTGGAACAACTTGTAGGGGATGAAGCCTTGATGTTTGCAATATTTTCATCCTTAAAAGTCGATCGTGAAGCTCCAAGTGTCGAGTTACCTGTTTTTTGTGAGTTTATAGATGTGTTTCTGAATGATGTAAGTGATCCACCGCCAGGGCGCAAAATTGAGTTTACAGTAGATTTAGTACCGGGTACAAGTCCAATGTCTATGGCTCCTTATCAGATGTCTGTTTTAGAACTGAGTGAGTTGAAGAAGCAATTAAAAGAATTTTTGGAAAAGAAGTTTGTTCGACCTAGTGTTTCGCCGTGGGGTTCTCCTGTGTTATTGGTTAAGAAGAAAGATGGTAGTATGAGGTTGTGTATCGATTATCGGCAGTTAAACAAGGTGACTATCAAGAATAAATATCCGCTTCCGAGGATCGACGATTTGATTGATCAACTAGTAGGTGCTTGTGTGTGTAATACCTCAAAATTTGCCCTCGTATTTATTACCTCAACTAGCTTACACTCGCATTCATCTGCATCTTCCATTAGGTCATAACATTCTATCATGCAGTGCATTGACTCCTAAGACATGTGATCGATATTTTCCTGAAGAATTAGAGTTTCACATCCTATTGCGGATTATCAGGAGAATTCAAAGTTTGGCTATGCTCCCATCATTGGAATCATCTTCTTAGGCTCTGGCTATTGGGCTAGGATTTATTTCTCTAATAAAGTAATCTTCGAGGGTTCACTTGCAAAGATTATTCACCCGTGCATATGGCCTATCACCAGGTTTTCATTTCAAATGTATTTTGAATTAGGGTCTGATTCATGGATATTGAGGACTTTTCCTTTGTCAAGTTACGAGGATGCCCTTTTCTTCTCACCATCTTAAGTTAATTTTCTTCATTAATGAGCACCTAATGGCTTGAACGGACGAATGACAAGTTAGTGGGATTTGAATTTGAAGCTATTGGAATTGAAGGATTGATGCGGGCACAAGTTCGATTTGGAGTGGAAGGATAGTTTGAATGGAATGTGTTAAAATTAGTCATGTGAATTAATGAGGTCCGTATCTCATTCAATTTTGTTCTAAAGGAAAATTTATCATAAACCACCTTCGACTTATCCATTTCATTGTTAATAGACTATATAAATCCTTCTTTGACCAATTCCCATTTATCCAATTTTCATGTCCAATTTACTAAATCCGACCTTTATGCCCATTTCTCTATTAAACCAATATTCATTCATTTAGAGTTTCATTAATACCATGGTCTTTATCCAAAGTTGGGCCAACATTCAATTTCAATTCTTTTTTCATCAATGTCCAAAGCCCAACCTACATCCTTGTATATATTTCAAGACAATTTACCAAATTCCACATTAAATCCATTTTTTTATTCACTCATAAACCTAGATTCATTTAGTCATAATGACCTTTTCAATTCATTAAACCATGCACATTTTCTTTTCTTTTCTAATCCTATTTCAAATCCATCCCATATTTTTTTTCTTTTTCTTTTATCCTCATTACAAATTTATTAAAGCCATGTCTCTTTCTTTTATCATACCATCTAAAAAAGGTCTTGAAAGGCCATTGCTAAAAGAAACAAACTTAGAGTTTTCCCAAAACAAAAAATGATATCTGACAAATCACATAAAAAGGGCTATGATAAACTGATACACAAAAGGAAATTACAGAAGAAGGAAATCACAGAAACCAGTTACACAAAAAGGGAAAAATTAATAACAATAAGTGAACTGAAGGAAAAATGGGCAGACTAATCTTCAACTAGACTCTTCCAATCACAAAATATCTATAACAAAAATCAGTTGTAACCAACTGATAACGGAAAAAATTCACAGAAGGAAAAGAGAAAAACAATCTATCTAACTGATAAAAAAACAGAAAGATTATGTAGAGGATAATTTAAGAGAAACTCATAAATATATATCTGAAATATCTCTTCATCCTTCTGACCATTCATCAATCCGAAAAAACCTTCTTCAATCTTCATGGAATCCTCACTCCATATCACCAACTCCAGAATCTTCACCACTCTCTAATTATCCTCTTGAACCTTCTTCACTCGAAAAATTCACAACTTTCATCAACATCACCTTTATCAATTACGACTCGCACACAACCTGCAAATAGGCATCAACCTCGCAATTCAGATGCCTCACAAGAAATTGATATGCAAGTGTCGGAGCAGCAAGCAGCAGAGTTCGGTAATGAGAAGAAGGAGTCACCAATAATGATGAGTTCTACTACTAATGAGAAAGATGGTGAGAAGGAAGCAGCAAAGCTTATCATTTCAAATATTGGTCTTGAGAAAGAATTTGATAATATATTACCGCAACCACCATTGGATGTTTCTTCATTCTTCAATCTTACTCAATTCAATCCTTCTCCCAAGAAAGGAAAACAAGTAAGCGGTAATGTATCATCGAATATTTCTTCAACATTTGTGATTCGGATTTGACTTCGATGAAGAACTTTCTCAAGCTGGAACAGAAACATTGCCATTGGATTCTTCTCCCTACAATAACATAAAAGAGGGAAAGCAGAGGATTATAACCAGAAAATCAGTTGTAAGAAATTTTTAACAAACTGCATAACAGAATTGCATAACCGTTCTACCTGAGAATTGACCAAAAACCACCCTTGATTTCCGTCTATAAATCAGAACCAGTTTCTTCAATTCAGGATGGGCACAACCTCACTCCATTGATATTTTCTTCTCACAATTTCTCAAACTCTTCTTCACAACTTCATCTCCTTCAACCATTCCTTTCCTTCCCTCAATCATTCTTCACCACTCTTAAATCTTTTTCTTCACAGAAGGCTTCATCAATCCCTTGGAAAACTCGAACAATCCGCGTCAACCTTCATCTCTCCTAAGACTCATACGCGCTGCAATGTTCATCATCACCAAAAGGATACCTGCAATGTTCGATTCAATCAACAATACACAGTTTCAGTGTCATAGGATACAACAACAATTCAAAGGTTGATGTACAAGGCAGAGATGATTCAATAGCATAACGATCCGCAAGAACTGCAATTCAAGATTTCTTGTCGTAAATCCAGAATCAGCGATAACTAGTAATTGCAAGCAAGAAGCAGAACAAATATGAGAAGAGGAGTTGGAATTCATACCTGATGCAGCGTCGTCTCGTTTGTTACTGAAAACCTCATTCGTGTCCTCATCGTCGACGACAATACAAGGTACGAACTACTCTCAGGCCATTCTTGTTTTATCCTTGTGTTGTTGGTACGGAGGAATCAGCCTTGCAATTCTAGTTCGCGTCTTGGAGGCGGCGATAGTTGAGTGTACGAGAGAGTGAGGTTTATGGTAGAGATAAATTGATTTAAGAGCGAAGAAGAAAGGTTGGTGGAGCTGAGTCTATGGTGGCAAGGGGATACGGTTTCCGATGAAATAATTGTGGTAGCTAGGTTTTAAATTTTTGATTTGGGGGAAGAAAGAGTAGGTAGTAATCAGTTTTAATTTAGGCTGGAAGGGGAGCGGTTAAAGGAGCCGAGGTCATGGCTTCCGGCGGCGAGATTGCGTAGGTGATGGTGGCGGTGTCGCGGATGGAAGCAGAAGATAGGGTTTCTTTATTTGACGACTAAGTTTAAGGGTTCATTGTTGTTTATAGTGAAACCATAATTAATTTAAGTGTAATTATAAAAATTCTAGGAGATTAATGGAAGAAATTAAGGGCCTTTAATTTGTAATTAAGGTGGTTTAAGTGCACCGTTACTTTTCCATGAGAAGATAAGATCTTGATTCCCCATCCACACCGGCGGTGACACTTGTCACCGTCCGGTAGGCTAGTTCGATGGTCAATCCCATGTGTGTAGTACACAATATTAATCATGTGCTTGCGTTTGTGAACGTCTTATCAGAATACTCCTAGTGGACTTTAGATCGTGTGGTCCGTAGTGAAGTCAAAGACATTGACCAAGGTCCATGCCATACGCCACAAATATTCCTGCGTTTTGGGCCTTGTGAGTTCTGCTTTTTACACCCCCTGCAATAAGCCCACATTCCATAATAACTTGAAAAAATTGCTTAATGCACCTCCCCTTCTATTTCTTTCTTTTTTTTAATTTTATTTTCTGTTTTAGTATACTTTCAATTAAATCCACAAAAAATAGTAAAATTTATAATAAAAATCCACGAAAATTCCACTAGGTTAATAATTCAATTTAGAAATTTGTGACATTTTTACTTTCTGAATTTTGGCTTTTTTTTATTTAATTTCGATTTTCCGAACCCAAATCTTTGGTCTACAAATTATTTGATACCAAGATGGATTTGCTCAAACAAATGGTGTCTCTTATTACCTCGGGTCATTTGGGATTTTTCAAAGAGTGATATGGTGATATTCTGGACATGGTGTTCAATCTGGATAGTTCACAAAGGAGTGCCATCCATACCTTGCTACAGTATTATGAACCTAGACTCCGATGTTTCACATTTCCTAATTTCCAGCTAGGTCCATTGCTAGAAGAGTATGTTGAGATTTTAGGAGTGCCTATCAAAGATAAAATTCCTTTCAATTCAGAGATGACAAGACCGACCCATGCTGACATCGCTAAAGCTCTTTATTTGAGCTCATCAGAGATATCTACTAATCTGGTTGCCACCAAGGCAAGAGTACTTAGTTTTCCTTTAGAGTTTCTGGTTAGAAGAGCTGAAAAACGTGACATGGAAAAACAATGAGATTCAGTTTGCGTCATCCTGGCATTATCTGTATATGGGATAATTTTGTTTGCTGATATGGAGAAGTTCGTAGATATGAATGCCATTCATTTGTTTGTGATGAAAAATCCCATACCCACTCTCTTGGGAGATTTGTATTATTCAGTACACTATAAGAATGAGAAGAGACGAGGTGGCTTGGTTAGGTGTTGTGCCCCGTTATTCTACACATGGTTTATGAGACACATCCCCATTAATGGAGTATTCACTGATCCCAAAGTAATCTGGTCGCAAAAGATAAGCACGCTGACTGCCAAAGACATTAGATGGTTCACCTTAAGGCTAAAAGGGAAAGAGCTCATCTCAAGTTGTGGAGGGTATCCTAATGTTCCCCTCTTAGGAGTAGCCGAGGGCATTAATTACAACCCCATACTCTTGAGAAGACAATTAGGATACGCTCTAAAGAATGTGCCCAAAGATTCGGAGCTGACTCAGACTTTCTATTTCCCTGTGAAGGACAATCTCCCATTGGTTCGAGAAGCTGCAGGTGCTTGGAAATTGATTAATAGAAAGGGTATAGAACACTTGGGCAGGAGTAATAATCAAATGTTTCCCGAATTTGAAACTTGGGTAAGGGAGAAAGCTCAAGTAACTCTAATCCCTTTCGCTGCATTGTTACCACCACCTACCACAATGCCTTTTGAATATTACCAAAAATTGGAAGCTTTGATCAAGCAGCTTAGAGTTGAGAATCAGGAGGCTTACAATTCTTATCAGAAATTGATGATTCAGAACCAATAGTTAGAAGATAGAGCTCTCCGAGCTGAAGAGACGGTTCGACTTAAGCAGAAGGACTTTGAGGAAAGAGAACTATACTTTAGGAAGAGAGGATTGGCTGAGATCCACAAGGCGAGTCAACGCCGGAGGGATAAGAAAGAACTGAATGAGGCTAATGAAGCCATCACACTTTGGCAAGAGAAGTGGAGCGATAATCAAAAAAAGCAAAAGGAGGTAAAGGCTGAATTCGAGTTGAAGATCGAAAACCTCTAAGATGCCCTGGTTGAGCAAGGAAAGTTAGTTCAGAAGGCACAAGAGCAATAGAGATAATACCTTCATCAGATGACAAAGAGTCAAAAAATAGCTGAAGATGTCCAGAAATAAGTTGAAGAGCTGAAGCTTCGAGCTGATGTGAAGAAGTCAAAAGCCGAGCCAAGTCCGAGCAAAGAGAATGAGAAGGCATTCCTGCAGCAGATTGAAGAGTTACATGCTTCCTTTGATCTAAGGGATCTCCTTATCCAGAGACTCATCCAGGAGCCTGATCATCCGAATATAGCTCAATTGTTCCAGAATGTCAAACGCCTTAGCTGGAGGCTGCAGGACTTAGAGCTCCCTAGAGTTTAGTTTCATGTTATTGTACTTGGATTACCCACAGGCTTGTTGTGGGATTCTTTTTATTGATATACTTTGTTGTTCTTTTAATTGGCACCCTTCGGGGACTTTGTTGTTTCAAACATCAGTTTATGTGATTGATTTGCTTTAAATCTCTTGTTTGTTATCTGTTGCACCGACACGGGGTAATAAGCACCAATTCTCCACGACCGTCACGTTATTTGAACATCATATGGGTATTCTTCCCAATTTGTTTCTCCTAATATCAGGACGGGAAAAGGGAAAAAACTTGAGGATAAAAGGAACGCATTGCATTACATACACATCATTTGCATGTTCTTCTTTGTTTTTGAAGGTTTTCTACAGGATGCTTAACTTATCTATGTTTCAGGCAAAGATTATGAGAGCTGCCAAGACCCGGCATCTCCGACAAGATACCCCACATCGCTACACAACTCACAGCAACCAGAGGACAATCATGGATGCTATGCAAACTGAGCTTAATGAGTTTCGCACCAAAATGGGAGAATTCATGGTCATGATGCAAGGGATGGCTCAGGGACAACAAGAGTTAAGGAATTCAATTCAAGGGCTCAACCCTCCTCAGACTAATCCTCCCGTAACCACTCCTGACGTGCAAGTGACTCCTCCCAACACCAACAATGGCCCAGGTGGACCTCAAGTTCCAGAATAGGTCACAACGACTTTCATTCCGGTACAAGACAGGCAGGAGGATCAGTTCTCTCTTTTAACAATGACATGGGGTTTGGCGGAGAAGGAAATCTTCAAGACTTTTTTATGCTTGCTGAGAAAGTCAAAGCCCTCGAGTGTAGAGACACTTTGGGGATAGATGTGTCTGACATGGGCCTAGTGTTGCACCCCAAAATTTGCCCTCCACAAGACAAGTCATTGTGTACTAAGAGGCTCACAAGGTTCACAAGACATCTCATGAGGTTCACAAGGTTCACAAAGTTCACAATTGGTTGACAAATTTGACAATTCCCTCAGACAATGCATCCTCCTAAGCAATGCATCTTAAACTAGGGTTTTGACTTTTATCAAGCTAAATGGACTTCCAAGACTTCAAGTGAGCTTCATAGCATCTTATATGTGTTCAAGAATCCCCATGTCAAGTTTCAAGACTTTCCCAAAGGATTTGCTCATTCAGATGATCAGATAGGTTAAAATCAGTCAAAGTAGTTAAAAAGTCAAACTAAGGTCAACTGTGGTCAAACCAAAGTCAAACTGCATGATTTTTTGCCAACATCAAGTATATGAAGTAAAATTCATCATTTGATCAAGGGTTGATCATGATTCATCAAGGAGATTTCAGATCATCAAGAATCAGGAGTTTCTAAATTAGGGTTTTCATAGGAAAAGTCAACTGAACTTTGACCAGCCATAACTTTCACATGCTTCATCAAAAAGTTTCCATCCAAATCTCATTTTGAAGGAAATTGAATTCTCTACAACTTTGTGTCTCACAAGCCAAGCCCAAAAATGCTTCATTTGGAAGGTATGAGCTAAGACATTATAGGTCCTTTTAAAAGTCAACAAAAAGTCAACAACTTCCAAAGAGCATAACTTGAGAATGGTAAAAGATATGTACATGATACCAAAGAGGCTGGTTAGAGGACTCTTTAAGCTTTTCAAAATGTCCAAGAACACCTTCATAGCATTAAAATTGAAGGATTTGTGCCCTTGCAAAGTTGGGAAATTTTTGAGAGGTTTATGAAGTAAATGGGGTCTTAAAACCATAATTCTTCAAATGGGCTGACTTTTTTGTGATCCAATTGGTTCCATGACATCATGCACGAAATTAAATTAATATTTTCATAATTTTATTCATTTTAGTTTTATTTATTATGATTTTTTATATTAAAATTCATTTTAAATTCAAATAAAATATAAAATAATGGAGATTTAAATTGATTTGGTTTCTAGAAAGTCTTAAAATATATTTAGACTTATTGATACAAGAATTATGAAGATCATCCTAAAATAGAAAGCTTATATCAAGATATTTCAAGTTTTAAAGTAAAATATTTTTCAATCTCAAACTATCCAAATATCCAAAGTTTTTTGCAATTTTTTTGACCTAATTCATTGTACCATATGTATACAACACAAGGACAAGTACTATTCACGAATTGGCAGCCTCCAAAGTCATCTTCAAACTTCACAAAATCCATCCAAAACTCAAATTCGGATTTCTCATTACAAGGTGTTTAAAGGTATTTTAAGAACACATGAAGGATCTTTGGACATGCCTAAACCTATCCTAGCTCTTAAAATCACATGAATCATGCTCATATCCATAACCCGAATGCACATTGTTCATATTTTGATTTTTTTCGATTTGAGTTATTTATGCAATGATAATGAAAACTAACTATGGATTTGTGTTTGTTATGAAGTTTAGAAGCTTTCTAGATGGTTTAATTTAACTTTTATGGACTATAGAAAAATCCACCATTGTTAGGGTTTGAGATTCAAATTCGAGAACTTAGTATTTAGGGCATCTAAATGAGTTCTAAGAACATGGTCGTGACGCATAAGCTTCATGTAATTGATATGGGTTTCGAATTTGTATTAATATTGTGGTTTGATTGATGTTTCGAAAACATAGGTTTCTGGTTCATGAATGCACAGGTAAATTCGCAGGAAAGGGCGTATGAAAATTCACAGGAAATTTGAATGAGGAAGATGAAGCTGCGCGCCAAAGTCCAGTTTCAAATTCTAACATTCTATTTTATTTTATTATTGCTATATATATTTCAGAAAAGCAAGCTGGCTCAGTTGGTTGGACGCGTACGTAATTGGCTTCAGTACCAGGGTTCGAATCCCAGGTTTTGCGTTTTGTTTTATTTATCACATTTATGCTAGGTTGTGTATTTAATAACTTTTGTTCATCTTATGTTTGCTAGCACGCGCTAGCCCAGTGGCTGGGTTTTGGACATGGTAAGGGGGAGGTCCTGGGTTCAAATCCAGGCCTCCCCATTTTTTTTAACCTAATTGTTTTTTCTATTTCTTTTTCTTTTCTTGTTCTTTAATTTTAATTAAATATTATATAATGAATTAATAATAATAATATAATATTGTTTTCATAAAATTGTATATGTTTAAAATCAATATTTTATTTTATAATTTATTTGTATGTCCATATTATTATTATATATAATTTATTTTGTAAATAATTGAATTAATATTGTATATTAAATTAAAAACCCTAATATTTTTATATATAAAACCCTAATTATTTTTAAACCCTAATTTATTTTCTAATTACTCAAAACCCTAATTTTCTTTTAAAAACTTTAATTTCTCATTTTAATTATTCTTGTTTAATTATACTTAATAAATAATTCTAAATTAAATCATTAATCATATTTATTTTGTAAATAAATTTATTATTATTATATTTATTATTTTATTTTCATATCAAAAAATTATAAAAAAAATGTTTGTTTAATTTTAATTATCATATATATATATTTTATATTTTGTACTAACCTTTTCTTCTTATTATTATTGTTTTATCACTAACCATTTTATTTTAATTGTTTATTATATAATTATTATTTAATTTGCTTTTATTATAATGTAACTGTACAAACCATGTAATAGTTGTAGTCTTTTTTATTGTTTATTTATTTATAAATTGCTATGGTTAGTAAATTAGGGAGTGAAAACATGTTTGTACCTTAAAATTAATTTAGATAACTAATTATAAGATAAATATTTGAATTTGTACACGCACACACGTAAGTCGATCTTTGATCGCCATCTCACTTTCTTAAGGATATCCCTCATGTTGCCTAAATAAAATGGTCAAGTAAGGTGTCTAAAAGCAAAGTCCCTTCTTCATTAATATCATCTTGTCCCTTTACGATTATAAGATCAAGTCCCTTCGAATGTTGCCTTCGTGAATGATCTTGTCCCTTGCGAATAAAAGATGATAAGTCCCTTCAAATTGCTAAGACACCTTACAGTTGCCTAATCACAGATGACCCTTCATATGTCCCATACAACATCCAAGGTAATGACTACCTATTCCTTAATAATAGGGATAGTCTTACCATTGAAAGAACATTCAAGAACAGTAAAGATTCAAATTAGGGTAGGTTCCTCTTAAGTACTTGCTCACTCATTCAAAAACATTTCATAACACTTCACATTTTCAAACAATTTTCAAAACAAAGTCTTTATATATATCCATACAAGGATCATTATAAAGTACTTAAGAAAATTTTTAATCACACACTACACTTCTCAAAACAATTTAAAGTGAGCTAAGTAACTAAGAGCCCATGGATAACCATGGATGTAAAGGGTGCTAACACCTTCCCTTTACATAACCTACCCCCCGAACCCAAAAATCTTTTAAGGTCTTTCCTGTTCTTTTATGCCCTTTCCTTTGGATAAAATAAAAGTCGGTGGCGACTCTTGCTATCCGCAACATTTAAACTAAAGTCAGTTCTCCCACCGTGTTACAGAACTGGCGACTCTGCTGGGGACTTAATAAAAGAGGGGTACCCTTAGGAATTAGATCACTTTAAACTTGTTTGCTTTGTTTGCTTTACTTTACTTGTTGGGTGCTCTTATGTGTGAAAGATCCTAACCCGGATCTAGTGTACCTTAGATAAATGGAAATAGACCAAGGAAACTATACGGCGTATACCGATATGGTTGATCTGGTGGCCATAGTTAGTGTGACTTCTTGGTTGGTGCTTATGCTCCTTAAGTCAAGTTGAGGATAATAGGAGGCTGCCATATGTTGTCAATGCACTAACTAACTTTTAGAACCCTAGTTATCCCATCTTGGCCTTTAGAAAGTAGTGAGATAACCAGCTTTGGTGAAGACTGAAGTTGGTTGATACTCGATGCTACACTCATTGAGATTCTAAACTTGGAGGGTTTTGGTTGGCAAGTAAGTTGCCTACTGAACAACCACCCTTGTGAAGGATCAATGATATTGAGATCCCTTAGAACCTGGTTACTTTATAGGAAAGGATGAACCATCTAAACTTCAGGGGAGGGTATATACCCTTAAACCTCATGCAAGCCTTCAAACTTAGGGCTATTGTGTGACTTGTTTGTGTGTGCCACATGTTTGTGATTGAGCATAACATCATGACATCATCATGCATCATAAGCATAGCATTTTCACTAACCATTTCAAGGACCAAAGGATTTATCTTTGTTCTTTGTTGCAGGTCATGGCTTCTGCTCGTAGGAATACTATCCGGATCAACTTTCTAGGAATACCTCTTAAGCTTAAGGAATTGGTCTCTCAAGTTTCTGAAAAATCCCAGTTTATCAAAAGGCATGGTCACCTACTGGATTTAGTCACTCCAGGGTTTAATGAAGACATGATGAGTGTTCTGTTTCAGTTCTTTGATCCTAAACATCACTGTTTCACATTCCCCGACTATCAGTTGGTTCCTACAATGGAGGAGTTCTCCAAGCTTCTGGGCATACCTATACTTGATCAGAAACCCTTCACAGGCTTAGAGAAAGAGCCTAAACCTGAAGTCATTGTTGCAACCCTACATTTGAAGAAATCAGACATTGTCCTAGAAAGGAAGAGTGGAGTTAAGGGTATTCTTGCTAAGGTGTTGATAGAGAAGGCTCAAGTGTTCTTGAAGGCTATGAGCTATGATAATTTTGAGGAGATTTTAGCCTTGTTGATTTATGGCTTAGTATTGTTCCCCAATCCAGATCAGTTCATAGACGTTCACGCCATCAACATATTTCTGAGTCACAATCCAGTGCCTACATTGCTTGGAGACATCCTACACTCTCTTCATACCCGTACTACAAAGGCACGAGGAACTCTGATGTGCTGCATACCTTTGCTATCTAGGTGGTTTATTTTTCACCTTCCTCGATCAGTGATGAAGAATGAACAAGGGTTCAGGTGGTCCAAGAGAATCATGTCACTATCTCATTCAGATATTCATTGGTGCTCCCGATCTATGGAGAATGTTACTATCATTGACCGTTGTGGGGAGTTTCCTAATGTGCCACTTCTAGGCATAAGAGGAGGCATTACTTACAACCCATCCTTATCTTTACGACAGTTTGGTTACGCTCGGAGTGATGGTCCTCATGACATGTTGATTCAGGGTATTGTGTTTGACTACGACAACGATCTTCAAGGTTACCGTCAAAGGTTTATACGAGCATGGGGAAAAGTGAACAAGGTTGACAGCAAGACTCTGGAGCCTAAGTACACTATTCCTATGGAAGCTTATCTCAGATGGGTGCGATCTCGTGCTCAGACTATTATGATGCCATATCCTGCCATCCTGCCAGTTACTATGGAGCCTGTTGCTGAAGGAGATACTTCTTATACCATCCTTCACCCAGACATGCCCACTGACATGGAAGACTTACAGAGGTCATGGATCCAATTGAAGGAGCAAAGGGATACTTTTGAGACTCATTACAAAGCAAGTCAAGAAAGAATCCTGGATCTAACAAAGCAACTTCACGAGGAACGGAATCTCAACTCATACCTCAACACAAAGAGGAAACGTCCATGGGAGACTTAAAACCCCATTTTTTGTACTTATTTCATTTTTTGTAAGCCCAAAGGGCAAACAAATTTATTACTAATAAAAGTTTACTTTTTGGTTGTTTAAACAAATTTAAATCATGCGGTCCTTGAAAACATTGCATACGCATTTATACACCATATCATTGCATCACAGGTTTCTTATGTACAGGTATCTTATCTTCTCGCTGTTTATTTCAGTAGAAATGGCTCTTGAACAAACAGTCAAAGATCTCCAGGCACAGAATGCACAATTCCAAGAGCTGATCCTGAACTTGTCCAAAGGACAGGATGAATTGAAGACACTGCTGGCTAAGAAGGCTAAGAAGACTAGAAGGTCAGGAGGCCTTATCAATATGGGAAGAAGGTTCAGAGGTCCTGTCAAGACCAAGGAACAGGTTGAAGATTATGAGTCTGAAGAGTCTGAGAAAGAGGGAGGCAGTCTCCACAATACAATGGGGGACTCTGATTCTGAAGCAAATTACTATCATGATCCTAATGAAGATAAGTTCAAGATGCTGGTAGATAGAATGGATGCTATGGAATTGCAAAAGTCTTCTGGGCTGGAATTTGAAGATCTGTGTCTGATATCTGGAGTGGTTATACCCATTGGTTTCAAGGTCCCTACTTTTGTAGTATATGATGGTGTCTCTTGTCCTAAGCTGCATCTAAGGTCCTATGTCCGGAGGATCCAACCCCATACTGCTGATAAGAAGTTGTGGATCCATTTCTTCCAAGAGAGCTTGTCTGGAGCTCAATTGGAATGGTACTATCAGTTGGAGAGTGTCAACATCCGTGATTGGAATGATCTTGCTGAGGCCTTCTATAGGAAATATCAATACAATGTTGATCTAGCACCAACTCGCATGCAACTCCAAAGCATGTCTATGGGTGCTAAGGAAAATTTCAAAGAGTATGCCCAGAAGTGGAGAGATTTGGCTGGTAGAGTACAACCTCCTCTAACTGAAAGGGAGTTAGTGGATATGTTCATGTGTACATTGAATGGTCCTTTTTATAGTCATCTCATTGGAAGCTCATCATCTGGCTTCACTGAGTTGATAATGACAGGAGAGCGTGTAGAGAGTGGTATAAGGAGTGGCAAGATACAAGTGGGTGCTTCTTCATCAAGTACTGCAAAGAAGCCCCCTAGTGGGAAGAAAGAGTCAAATGTTGTTTATGGTCAACCTGATCGTAATAGGAGGCACCAATTTGTGAGTGCAGTTCATATCTCCAATACTACTCCTGCAACACCAGAGCCACCACAGGGAAATCAGCAGAGGCCTAGAAGACAGTTCACCAAGATCAACATGTCACTGGCCCAAGCCTTGCAACACTTGTTGAAGGGTGAACTCATCACTTTGAAGGACCCTCCTCAGAATCCCAATGTTACTTCTCCCAGGTACAATCCTAATGCATGATGTGCATATCATTCTAATTGTCAGGGACATGATACCAACAATTGCTGGATATTGAAGAACAAGATCCAGGATATGATTGATGTTGGAGAGATTGAGTTTGACCCTCCGGGTACTCCAAATGTGATTACTGCTCCCATGCCAAATCATGAAAAGACTGTTAATGCCATTGATGAAGTTTCACATATTTCCTCAGTTGCAGATGTGACTACTCCATTGTCTGTTATCAAGAAGAAGTTGGTACAAGCTGGGTTCTTTCCAGGTTGTAATGAAGATTGTTTCTATTGTGCTTATAAATCGGATAGTTGCTGGAAGTTGAAGGATGGCATTCAACGCCTCATGGACAATTACTCCATATTGTTTGAAAGGACACCTTCTGTGGAGAGTATGGTTGAACATATAACTCAAGGTGCGAAGGTTGAAGAGGTGGATATGGTTGATAAAGTGCCAGTAAGAATTACTTCCAAGGGCCCTGTCAAAATCACTCATAAGGGTCCAATTAAGATTACTGCTAAAGGCCCTGTGAGGACTGTTGCTGAAGCTAGAGTGGCTCCTATGATTATTACCACTCCTGGTCCTATTCAGTATACTTCTGATAAAACCATACCTAGGCATTACGGTTTCGATGTTTATATCCACGGTGTTAAGCAGGAACCCTTAGCTGATACACCTGTTGCTGATGAAAACCTTGATATTGATAATATTGCTGGATCTAATAATATCACAAGAAGTGGAAGAGTTTTCTCTCCTCCAGCTACCTCCAAGAATACAGTTACTCCAACTACTACCTCCACTGCCGATGCTCGGGGCAAAGGTCCTGTTATTGAACCTATGCAAGCTGATGCACCAACTGCTGATGATCTTTCTAAGCAGATGGAAGAAGTACTAAAGATCATTCGCAAGAGTGATTATGATATTGTTGATCAACTGGGGCATACTCCCTCCAAGATTTCCATGTTGTCTTTGTTGCTGTGTTCTGAGGTTCATGCCAAAGCATTGATTAAATTTTTGAAGACTGCTCACGTGCCAAATGAGATTTCTGTAGATCAGTTTGAAAATTGTGTTGCACACTTGACCTATGATAATGGGTTAGGTTTCTCCGATGCTGATTTGACTCCTGCCAAGAGGGATCATAACAGGGCTTTACATATCTCTATTGAATGTAAGGGCACTACCCTGTCACATGTGTTAATAGACAATGGTTCTTCACTGAATGTACTGCCCAAAGAGGTTCTGAACAAGCTTAGTCCTGAAGATGCTGTGTTGAGACCAAGTAATATAGTGGTGAAGGCCTTTGATGGCTCAAGAAGAGTGGTGCACGGAGAAATAGATCTCCCAATAAAAGTAGTTTCTCAAGTCTTCAATGCTACCTTTTATGTAATGGATATTCGTCCTTCGTACTCTTGTTTGCTTGGGCGCCCCTGGATCCATGGGGCAGGTGCTGTGACCTCCACCTTACATCAGAAGCTGAGATATCCAGTAAAGGGAAAGGTTGTCACTGTTTACGGAGAGGAAGGATATATGATTATCCATGTGAACACATTTAAATATCTTGAAGTGGAAGGGGAATATGTTGAGACTCCGTGCCAGACATTCGAAGTAGTTCCTTGGGTTGTTCCTAATGTTGAAGCTCCTCCTGCTGTCAAAAGAGTTCCTGTAGTTACCAGAGTACCTCCAACAATGGCCTCCCTCAAAGATGCTAGAGTTGTACTTGAAGAAGGTGGTTATACTATTTGGGGTCAACTTTCTGACATTCCTTACAAGTCTGACAAGTTTGGTCTGGGTTTCACTGCAGAGTCCCAGAAGGTTGTTCGTCGTGCTCGTGCTGTTCGTATCACCAATCAAGGGATTATGAAAGATCAGATCAATGCTGTGGGTGACTATGATGAAGACTACAACCTGGATGCTTGGATTTTTCCTACTGTGTGTGATGGGCTCAATAATTGGAAGGCTGAAGATGTTATTCCTATCTCCTTTAGTTAGGAGTAAATACTATTACTGTGTTGTTATTTTTAAGTTTGTAATTCTTGAACAATTAAACTCTTAAGCCTTGTGCCTTACCCGGGGCACAATGGTATGCTTGTTTCGGGATGTCATCTCATTTGCATACTTCATTCAATAAAAATCAGTGGACGTTTCGTTTTCGTAGATATTGTGTTCATTGTCTTTCTTTTATTTTATTTTTCTTTTATCAGCTATGTGTTCTTACACACACCCACATCACTAAAATGCAGATCCTCATCCACTCTGGATCCTGTTGATAACAGTTCTACTATTGCCAATTATAATTTCGAGAATCCGATCTATCAGGCTGAAGATGGAAAGGATGAAGATTGTGAAGTACCTGTAGAGCTTGCTAGTTTATTACAACAAGAAGAGAAAGCTATACAACCACATGAAAAGCCAATCGAAGTTGTGAATTTGGGAACTGAAGAAAACAGGATAGAGGTCAAGATAGGGGCTGAATTAGAGGATGGTGTCAAGAGCAGATTGATTCAGATGTTACATGATTATGTGGAGATCTTTGCTTGGTCCTATGAAGATATGCCAGGGTTGGATACAGACATTGTGGTTCACCGTTTACCGGTAAAAGAAGATTGTCGTCCAAAGAAACAGAAGGTTCGTCGCATGCGTCCTGAAATGTCAGAGAAGATTAAAGCAGAAGTAATGAAACAGTTCGATGCAGGGTTCTTAGCTGTGACTTCTTATCCTCAATGGGTTGCAAATGTGGTACCGGTACCTAAGAAAGATGGTAAGGTACGTATGTGTGTAGATTACAGGGATTTGAACAAGGCCAGCCCCAAAGATGACTTTCCACTTCCTCATATTGATGTTCTGGTAGACAACACTGCTCAGCATAAAGTATTCTCTTTCATGGATGGTTTCTCTGGTTACAATCAAATTAAGATGGCACCTGAAGATATGGAGAAGACAACATTTGTTACACAGTGGGGCACTTTTTGTTATAAAGTGATGCCATTTGGTTTGAAGAATGCCGGGGCAACATATCAGCGTGCTATGGTGGCTTTGTTTCATGATATGATTCATCATGAGATAGAGGTATATGTGGATGATATGATAGCCAGGTCCCAGAATGAAGAGCAACACCTTGATCATCTGCATAAGTTGTTTGAAAGGTTGAAGAAATACAAGTTGAGATTGAACCCAAACAAATGTACTTTTGGAGTTAGGTCTGGTAAACTCCTGGGTTTCATTGTCAGTGGAAAAGGTATTGAAGTGGATCCTGCAAAAGTGAAAGCTATACAAGAGATGCCAGCTCCCCGTACTGAGAAGGAAGTCAGAGGTTTCTTGGGACGATTGAATTACATTGCAAGATTTATTTCCCAATTAACTGCTACCTGTGAGCCAATCTTCAAGTTATTGAAGAAAGATCAGGTAATGGAATGGAATGATGAATGCCAGACAGCTTTTGATGAAATTAAGAAATATCTCCTAGAACCTCCAATTTTGATGCCACCAGTTGATGGAAGACCCTTGATTATATACTTAACAGTATTAGACAACTCAATGGGGTGTGTGTTGGGGCAACATGACGAGTCTGGTCGAAAAGAGCAGGCAATATACTACCTTAGCAAAAATTTTACCGACTGTGAAACAAGATATTCACTACTCGAGAAAACTTGATGCGCTTTGGCATGGGCTGCTCGCCGACTAAGACAATATATGTTGACTCATACCACCTTATTGATTTCGAAGATGGATCCAATCAAGTACATATTCGAGAAACCTGCTCTCTCCGGATGAATAGCAAGATGGCAAATGATCTTGACAGAATATGATATACAATATACTACCCAGAAGGCCATTAAAGGAAGTGTTGTAGCTGAT
Source organism: Lathyrus aphaca (assembly GCA_963966055.1). Taxonomy (NCBI): domain Eukaryota; kingdom Viridiplantae; phylum Streptophyta; class Magnoliopsida; order Fabales; family Fabaceae; genus Lathyrus; species Lathyrus aphaca. Next base: position 238,098,842 of record OZ014522.1, read on the forward strand.
CATTTGGCTCATCAAGCAGTGGATGATTACCAGTCAATGAGTTTTGAGTTCCCTGATGAAGACATTATGATTATTACTAAAGAACCTGAACAATATGACGGACCTGAACAAGGATCCCGATGGACTATGGTTTTTGATGGAGCTTCTAATGCACTTGGTAATGGTGTTGGTGTTGTGATCAGTTCCCCTGAAGGTTGTCATACCCCTATTACTTCAAGACTTTGTTTCTATTGTACCAATAACATGGCTGAGTATGAGGCATGTATCTTGGTATCAAAGCTGCCATTGATATGAAGATTCAATCCCTGGACGTGTATGGAGATTCAGCCCTGGTAGTAAGTCAGATTAAAGGAGATTGGGATACCAAGCATGATAATCTCATTCCTTACAGAGAGTATGTTTTCTCTTTGATCCCATATTTTGAAGAGATTACCTTTGGACATATTCCACGAAGAGAAAATCAGTTGGCAGATGCACTAGCCACCATGGCATCCATGTTTGAGATTAGCTGGGATGATGAAGCTCCCAAGATTACTATTGATAGATTTGAGAAGCCTGCATACTGCAATGAGATTGACACTGAAGAAGCAGAAGAGAAGCCTTGGTTCTATGAAGTGAAAAGATATCTTGAAGCTCAGGAGTTCCCTGAAGGGGCATCTGTCAAAGATAAGAAGTTTCTGAGGAGGTTTTCTACTAAGTTCTTCTTGAGTAATGGAATTTTGTACAAGCGCAATCATGATTCAACTTTGCTTCGTTGTGTGGATAAGAAGGAAGCAACAGAGATTATGGAAGATATGCATGATGGGATCTTTGGCACTCATTATAGTGGTCATACCATGGAAAAGAAAATATTGAGAGCAGGTTACTATTGGTCTACCATGGAAGCTGACTGCTATCAACATTCCAAAACATGTCACAAGTGTCAAATCTATGCTGATAAAGTACATATACCTCCATCACCTTTGAGTGTATTGACTGCTCCTTGGCCTTTTGCCATGTGGGGCATCAATATGATTGGTGAGATCAAGCCTACTGCTTCTAATGGGCATCGTTTCATCCTGGTTGCTATTGATTACTTCACAAAGTGGGTGGAGGCAGCTTCATTTGCATCTGTTACTAAGAATGTGGTGGCTCGATTCATTAAGAATAATCTCATATGTAGGTATGGTATCCCTGAAAGGATTATTACTGACAATGGCTCTAATCTGAACAACACTATGATTACTGATCTCTGTACGCAGTTCAAGATTAAGCATCACAACTCTTCTCTGTATCGTCCAAAGATGAATGGGGCAGTGGAAGCTGCTAACAAGAACATCAAGAAGATTCTTCAGAAGATGACTGTTACTTACAAGGATTGGCATGAGATGTTACCGTTTGCTCTTCATGGTTATCGTACTACAATACGTACTTCAACAGGGGCAACCCCATTCTCTTTAGTCTATGGTATGGAAGCAGTTCTGCCCATTGAAGTTCAAATACCCTCCTTAAGAATCATGAAAGATGCAGGCTTGGATGAAGATGAGTGGATTCAGACTCGACTTGATCAGATAAATTTGATTGATGAGAAGTGGTTGGCAGCTGTTTGTCATGGTCAGATGTACCAGAAACGGATGATCAAGGCTTTCAATAAGAAGGTTAAGCCAAAGGTATATCAGGCTGGTGACTTAGTAATCAAGCGTATCATACTACCACAGGGTGATCCTAGGGGCAAGTGGACTCCTACATATGAAGGACCATTTGTGGTCAAAACAGTATTCTCAGGAGGTGCCATGATGCTTACTACTATGGATGGTGAAGACTTTCCACAGCCTGTAAACGCAGACATAGTTAAAAAATACTACGCATAAAAAGAGACCCGCTAGGTTGACTGGCCTAGGCAAAAATAAGGGCATCCCGGCGAACCAAAAGGGTTCGGGCAAAAATTAGGGATATATATATATATATAAAATGTACACCCGGCAAGTCGAAAACCTGAAAAGGCGGCTTGGGCAAAAAAGGGTATCCCGGTGGATTGAAAACCTGAAAGGGCAATCCAGGAAAAAGTTAGGGATTAAAGCGTATGAATATGTCTCGTTTGGATCACCCATGTAAACTCCAACCAGTTGTGCTACTTAATTCAGGCTCTAACAGATAAAGATCAATCCAATCATTTCCGTCTCAACAGCAGAAGATGAGATACTCGAAGATAATGGCAATAGTAGAATTGAAACTCAATAGGATTATTTCCCACATAGCTGTTTTGTAAAAAAATTTATGACAAATTCCTCTTACTAGGATTTCTGTCTCCTTGTACAAACTTGCCTATGTATAGGTCACTTCGTGATATAAATAAAATTTCCTCTTTGAATCCAGATTTACTTTTACCCTATTTACATAAACGGAACGTCCATTGGTTATGTTTGAATGTATGTATGCTTTTGAATATGATTGATGTTTACCAGAAATGCATAAAATGCTTTAATATGATTGATGTTTACCAGAAATGCATAAAAATGCAGTAATAGTATTTACTAAGGACGAACGAAGGTAGGGATTCAACGAAGCTTCGCCGGTTCATCCCCACAAGATAACTACAAATCCCCAGTAGGGCAAGTTTATACTTCAAGTTACATCTCCCCTTGAATTTATGTCCATCTCTTTTATCCTCAGTCGGGATACTCAGGAACTTATTCCTTCAATAGAAGTACGACAAACGAAGACGGGAGGTTATGAATACTATACTATCAAACAAGACGGGAACAAATTCCTCATATTCTTCAGCAACGAATCGGGATTTATTTTCCCTGGCCAGTAGTTGTTATACGAAGATATCCAGACGCTTTAGGCTGCATAATTCATACATACATCATTTACATCATATCCATAGCATAATTAGGTACATCATGCCATACATGCATACATATTGCATAAACTAACATTCTCCTTGCAGGATAGTTATATGCAGATAAAAAAAGCATCAACAACTTACAACAGGTCAGAAATGATCCATACATTACTCAAGATGTCCTTGGAGAGTAGGCAAACAGTCTGTAAGAAGATCCATTCCCTAATCCAGGATACTTCCAGAAGATTTCATCTATCTGGTCTTGAATAGCAGGCAAACAATCTGTACAAAGATCCATTCCCTGGTTCAAGATATTTTCAGAAGATTTAATCTTTTGGCCCTTGAATAGCAGGCAAACGGTCTGTACAAAGATCCATTCCCTGGTTCAAGATATTTTCAGAAGATTTAATCTTATGGCCCTTGAATAGCAGGAAAACGGTCTGTACAAAGATCCATTCCCTGGTTCAAGATATTTTTCAGAAGAACTAATCCTGACGTTCTTTTGGCCCTTGAATAGCAGGCAAACGGTCTGTACAAAGATCCATTCCCTGGTTCAAGATATTTTTCAGAAGAACTAATCCTGACGTTCTTTTGACCTTGAATAGCAGGCAAACGATTTGTACAAAGATCCATTCCCTGGTTCAAGATATTTTTCAGAAGAACTAATCCTGACGTTCTTTTGACCTTGAATAGCAGGCAAACGATCTGTACAAAGATCCATTCCCTGGTTCAAGATATTTTTCAAAAGAACTAATCCTGACGTTCTTTTGGCCCTTGAATAGCAGGCAAACGGTCTGTACAAAGATCCATTCCCTGGTTCAAGATATTTTTCAGAAGAATTAATCCTGACGTTCTTTTGGCCCTTGAATAGCAGGCAAACGGTATGTACAAAGATCCATTCCCTGGTTCAAGATATTTTTCAGAAGAACTAATCCTGACGTTCTTTTGACTTTGGAGAGTAGGTAAACAGTCTGTACAAAGATCCATTCCCTAATCCAAGATACTTCCAGAAGAGATAATCATCACGAAGATTTATTTCTACTGGTCTATTCAACAATTCAAACTATGTTGCATAAACGATTCAGAGACGGCCTATACGAAGACCTAGTACTGATATCCATTATCAACATAAAAACATCATCACATCCTGATACTTTAGATGGCATCTCCAAGCCCATCTCCAGATGGCATCTCTAAGCCCATCTCCAATTCTTCCAAGTGGCATCTTCAAGCCCACTCAAGCATATACAACTAATCAGCAGTGTTATTTTACGCACCAGTGAGTGCAAATTTTTGGGCTTTTGTGTTCAATCCCCTTCAACCTTCTAGGTCACGAATGGCACATATACCAATCTAACCCCTCAAGTTTCAGAAAATTGTACAGGGGCAGCTGTTGCACCCCAAAATTTGCCCTCCACAAGACAAGTCATTGTGTACTAAGAGGCTCACAAGGTTCACAAGGTTCACAAGACATCTCATGAGGTTCACAAGGTTCACAAAGTTCACAATTGGTTGACAAATTTGACAATTCCCTCAGACAATGCATCCTCCTAAGCAATGCATCTTAAACTAGGGTTTTGACTTTTATCAAGCTAAATGGAATTCCAAGACTTCAAGTGAGATTCATAGCATCTTATATGTGTTCAAGAATCCCCATGTCAAGTTTCAATACTTTCCCAAAGGATTTTCTCAGTCAGATGATCAGATAGGTTAAAATCAGTCAAAGAAGTTAAAAAGTCAAACTAAGGTCAACTGTGGTCAAACCAAAGTCAAACTGCATTATTTTTTGCCAACATCAAGTATATGAAGTAAAATTCATCATTTGATGAAGGTTTTATCCTGATTCATCAAGGAGATTTCAGATCATCAAGAATCAGGAGTTTCTAAATTAGGGTTTTCACAGGAAAAGTCAACTGAACTTTGACCAGCCATAACTTTCACATGCTTCATCAAAAAGTTTCCATCCAAAGCTCATTTTGAAGGAAATTGAATTCTCTACAACTTTGTGTCTCACAAGCCAAGCCCAAAAATGCTTCATTTGGAAGGTATGAGCTAAGACATTATAGGTCCTTTTAAAAGTCAACAAAAAGTCAACAACTTCCAAAGAGCATAACTTGAGAATGGTAAAAGATATGGACATGAGACAAAAGAGGTTGGTTATAGGACTCTTTAAGATTTTCAAAATGTCCAAGAACACCTTCATAGCATTAAAATTGAAGGATTTGTGCCCTTGCAAATTTGGGAAAGTTTTGAGAGGTTTTTGAAGTAAATGGGGTCTTAAAACCATAATTCTTCAAATGGGCTGACTTTTTTGTGATCCAATTGGTTCCATGACATCATGCACGAAATTAAATTAATATTTTCATAATTATCATAATTTTATTTTTATTTATTATGATTTTTTATATTAAAAGTCATTTTAAATTCAAATAAAATATAAAATAATGGAGATTTAAATTGATTTGGTTTCTAGAAAGTCTTAAAATATATTTAGACTTGATTGATATAAGAATTATGAAGATCATCCTAAAATAGCAAGCTTATATCAAGATATTTCAAGTTTTAAAGTCAAATCTTTTTCAATCTCAAACTATCCAAATATCCAAAGTTTTGTGCAATTGTTTTTGACCTAATTCATTGTACCATATATATACAACACAAGGACAAGTACTATTCACGAATTGGCAGCCTCCAAAGTCATCTTCAAACTTCACAAAATCCATCCAAAACTCAAATTTAGATTTCTCATTACAAGGTGTTTAAAGGTATTTTAAGAACACATGAAGGATCTTTGGACATCCCTAAACCTATCCCAGCTCTTAAAATCACATGAATCATGCTCATATCCATAACCCGAATGCACATTGTTCATATTTTTATTTTTTTTCGATTTGAGTTATTTATGCAATGATAATGAAAACTAACTATGGATTTGTGTTTGTTATGAAGTTTAGAAGCTTTCTGGATGGTTTAATTTGACTTTTATGGACTATAGCAAAATCCACCATTGTTAGGGTTTGAGATTCAAATTCGGGAACTTAGTATTTAGGGCATCTAAATGAGTTCTAAGAACATGGCCGTGACACATAAGCTTCATGTAATTGATCTGGGTTTCGAATTTGTATTAATATTGTGGTTTGATTGATGTTTCGAAAACATAGGTTTCTGGTTCATGAATGCACAGGTAAATTCGTAGGAAAGGGCGTATGAAAATTCGCAGGAAATTTGAATGAGGAAGATGAAGCTGCGCGCCAAAGTCCAGTTTCAAATTCTAACATTCTATTTTATTTTATTATTGCTATATATATTTCAGAAAAGCAAGCTGGCTCAGTTGGTTGGACACGTACGTAATTGACTTCAGTACCAGGGTTCGAATCCCAGGTTTTGCGTTTTGTTTTATTTATCACATTTATGCTAGGTTGTGTATTTAATAACTTTAGTTCATCTAATGTTTGCTGGCACGCGCTAGCCCAGTGGCTGGGTTTTAGACATGGTAAGGGGGAGGTCCTGGGTTCAAATCCAGGCCTCCCCATTTTTTTTAACCTAATTGTTTTTTCTATTTCTTTTTCTTTTCTTGTTCTTTAATTTTAATTAAATATTATATAATGAATTAATAATAATAATATAATATTGTTTTCATAAAATTGTATATGTTTAAAATCAATATTTTATTTTATAATTTATTTGTATGTCCATATTATTATTATATATAATTTATTTTGTAAATAATTGAATTAATATTGTTCCCTCGTAAAATATATTTATGATATTAGACGTTTCGTATCATTTCGAACAGTCCCCGATTTAATTTGATTTTCCACCGAAACTAGTATAAACTAATGTATAATATATTATGATTTTTGACCGAAACTTGCATTTTGAAAAGTTTCATAGAATCTAGTTTTTAGATGATTTTTTTGAATAGACTTCCATCATAACCTATCTTCTTAACATATATAAATGATCTGAAAAGTCTCGTATCATTTCAAATAGTCCCCAATTAACTTTAATTTTTTTGACCGAAACTAGTGTATATACTACAATTTTTGACTGAAACTTGCATTTCGAAAATTTCATAAATTCTAATTTTCAGATGATTTTTTTAATGGAATTCCATCATAACCTTTTCTCGTAAATTATATAAATGATATTAGACGTTTCGTATCATTTCGAACAGTCCCCTGTTTAATTTGATTTTAGACCGAAACTAGTATAAACTAGTGTATAATATATTATGATTTTTGGACAAAACTTTAATTTCAAATACTTTCATAGAATCTAGTTTTCAGATGATTTTTTTGCATGGACTCCCATCATAACCTTTCCTCTTAACATATATAAATGTTCTGAAGAATCTCGTATCATTTCAAATAGTCCCCAATTAAATTTAATTTATTTGACCGAAACTAGTGTATAATAATATACTATCATTTTTGACCGAAACTTGCATATCGAAAAGTTTCATAAAATCTAATTTTCAGATGATTTTTTGCATGGACTTCCATCATAACCTTCCCTCTTAACATATATAAATGATCTAAAAAGTTTCATATCATCTCAAATAGTCCCCAATTAAATTTTATTTTTTTGACCGAAATTAGTGTATAATATACTATGATTTTTGATCGAAACTTGCATTTCGAAAAGTTTCATAAAATCTAATTTTCAGATGATTTTTTGCATGGACATCCATCATAACCTTCCCTCTTAACATATATAAATGATCTGAAAATTTTGGTATCATTTCAAATAGGCCCCAATTAAATTTATTTTTTTTATACCAAAACTAGTGTAAAATATACTACGGTTTTTGACCGAAACTTGCATTTCGAAAAGTTTCATAAAATCTAATATTCAGATGATTTTTTGCATGGACTTCCTTCATAACCTTCCATCGTAAAATATATAAATGATATTAGACATTTCGTATCATTTCGAACAGTCCCTGATTTAATTTGATTTTTCACCAAAACTATTATAAACTAATGTATAATATATTATGAATTTTGACCGAAACTTGCATTTCGAAAAGTTTCATAGAATCTAGTTTTCAGATGATTTTTTTGCATAGACTTCCATCATAACCTTTCCTCTTAACATATATAAATGATCTGAAAAGTCTCGTATCATTTCAAATAGTCCCCAATTAAATTTGATTTTTTTGCCGAAACTAGTGTATAATATATTACGACTTTTCACCGAAACTTGCACTTCGAAAAGTTTCATAAAATCTAATTTTCAGATGAGTCTTTGCATTGACTTCCATCATAACCTTCCCTCGTAAAATATATTTATGATATTAGACGTTTCGTATCATTTCGAACAGTCACCGATTTAATTTGATTTTTCACCGAAACTAGTATAAACTAATGTATAATATATTATGATTTTTGACCGAAACTTGCATTTTGAAAAGATTCATAGAATCTAGTTTTTAGATGATTTTTTTGAATAGACTTCCATCATAACCTATCCTCTTAACATATATAAATGATCTGAAAAGTCTCGTATCATTTCAAATAGTCCCCAATTAACTTTAATTTTTTTGACCGAAACTAGTGTATATACTACAATTTTTGACTGAAACTTGCATTTCAAAAATTTCATAAATTCTAATTTTCAGATGATTTTTTTAATGGAATTCCATCATAACCTTTTCTCGTAAATTATATAAATGATATTAGACGTTTCGTATCATTTCGAACAGTCCCCTGTTTAATTTGATTTTAGACCGAAACTAGTATAAACTAGTGTATAATATATTATGATTTTTGGACAAAACTTTAATTTCAAATACTTTCATAGAATCTAGTTTTCAGATGATTTTTTTGCATGGACTCCCATCATAACCTTTCCTCTTAACATATATAAATGATTTGAAGAGTCTCGTATCATTTCAAATAGTCCCCAATTAAATTTAATTTATTTGACCGAAACTAGTGTATAATAATATACTATCATTTTTGACCGAAACTTGCATTACGAAAAGTTTCATAAAATCTAATTTTCAGATGATTTTTTGCATGGACTTCCATCATAACCTTCCCTCTTAACATATATAAATGATCTAAAAAGTTTCGTATCATTTCAAATAGTCCCCAATTAAATTTGATTTTTTTGACCGAAATTAGTGTATAATATACTATGATTTTTGATCGAAACTTGCATTTCGAAAAGTTTCATAAAATCTAATTTTCAGATGATTTTTTGCATGGACATCCATCATAACCTTCCCTCTTAACATATATAAATGATCTGAAAATTTTGGTATCATTTCAAATAGGCCCCAATTAAATTTATTTTTTTTATACCAAAACTAGTGTAAAATATACTACGGTTTTTGACCGAAACTTGCATTTCGAAAAGTTTCATAAAATCTAATATTCAGATGACTTTTTGCATGGACTTCCTTTATAACCTTCCATCGTAAAATATATAAATGATATTAGACGTTTCGTATCATTTCGAACAGTCCCTGATTTAATTTGATTTTTCACCAAAACTATTATAAACTAATGTATAATATATTATGAATTTTGACCGAAACTTGCATTTCGAAAAGTTTCATAGAATCTAGTTTTCAGATGATTTTTTTGCATAGACTTCCATCATAACCTTTCCTCTTAACATATATAAATGATCTGAAAAGTCTCGTATCATTTCAAATAGTCCCCAATTAAATTTGATTTTTTTGCCGAAACTAGTGTATAATATATTACGACTTTTCACCGAAACTTGCACTTCGAAAAGTTTCATAAAATCTAATTTTCAGATGAGTCTTTGCATGGACTTCCATCATAACCTTCCCTCGTAAAATATATTTATGATATTAGACGTTTCGTATCATTTCGAACAGTCCCCGATTTAATTTGATTTTTCACCGAAACTAGTATAAACTAATGTATAATATATTATGATTTTTGACCGAAACTTGCATTTTGAAAAGTTTCATAGAATCTAGTTTTTAGATGATTTTTTTGAATAGACTTCCATCATAACCTATCCTCTTAACATATATAAATGATCTGAAAAGTCTCGTATCATTTCAAATAGTCCCCAATTAACTTTAATTTTTTTGACCGAAACTAGTGTATATACTACAATTTTTGACTGAAACTTGCATTTCGAAAATTTCATAAAATCTAATTTTCAGATGATTTTTTGAATGGAATTCCATCATAACCTTTTCTCGTAAATTATATAAATGATATTAGACGTTTCGTATCATTTCGAACAGTCCCCTGTTTAATTTGATTTTAGACCGAAACTAGTATAAACTAGTGTATAATATATTATGATTTTTGGACAAAACTTTAATTTCAAATACTTTCATAGAATCTAGTTTTCAGATGATTTTTTTGCATGGACTCCCATCATAACCTTTCCTCTTAACATATATAAATGATTTGAAGAGTCTCGTATCATTTCAAATAGTCCCCAATTAAATTTAATTTATTTGACCGAAACTAGTGTATAATAATATACTATCATTTTTGACCGAAACTTGCATTACGAAAAGTTTCATAAAATCTAATTTTCAGATGATTTTTTGAATGGACTTCCATCATAACCTTCCCTCTTAACATATATAAATGATCTAAAAAGTTTCGTATCATTTCAAATAGTCCCCAATTAAATTTGATTTTTTTGACCGAAATTAGTGTATAATATACTATGATTTTTGATCGAAACTTGCATTTCGAAAAGTTTCATAAAATCTAATTTTCAGATGATTTTTTGCATGGACATCCATCATAACCTTCCCTCTTAACATATATAAATGATCTGAAAATTTTGGTATCATTTCAAATAGGCCCCAATTAAATTTATTTTTTTTATACCAAAACTAGTGTAAAATATACTACGGTTTTTGACCGAAACTTGCATTTCGAAAAGTTTCATAAAATCTAATATTCAGATGACTTTTTGCATGGACTTCCTTCATAACCTTCCATCGTAAAATATATAAATGATATTAGACGTTTCGTATCATTTCGAACAGTCCCTGATTTAATTTGATTTTTCACCAAAACTATTATAAACTAATGTATAATATATTATGAATTTTGACCGAAACTTGCATTTCGAAAAGTTTCATAGAATCTAGTTTTCAGATGATTTTTTTGCATAGACTTCCATCATAACCTTTCCTCTTAACATATATAAATGATCTGAAAAGTCTCGTATCATTTCAAATAGTCCCCAATTAAATTTGATTTTTTTGCCGAAACTAGTGTATAATATATTACGACTTTTCACCGAAACTTGCACTTCGAAAAGTTTCATAAAATCTAATTTTCAGATGAGTCTTTGCATGGACTTCCATCATAACCTTCCCTCGTAAAATATATTTATGATATTAGACGTTTCGTATCATTTCGAACAGTCCCCGATTTAATTTGATTTTTCACCGAAACTAGTATAAACTAATGTATAATATATTATGATTTTTGACCGAAACTTGCATTTTGAAAAGTTTCATAGAATCTAGTTTTTAGATGATTTTTTTGAATAGACTTCCATCGTAACCAATCCTCTTAACATATATAAATGATCTGAAAAGTCTCGTATCATTTCAAATAGTCCCCAATTAACTTTAATTTTTTTGACCGAAACTAGTGTATATACTACAATTTTTGACTGAAACTTGCATTTCGAAAATTTCATAAAATCTAATTTTCAGATGATTTTTTGAATGGAATTCCATCATAACCTTTTCTCGTAAATTATATAAATGATATTAGACGTTTCGTATCATTTCGAACAGTCCCCTGTTTAATTTGATTTTAGACCGAAACTAGTATAAACTAGTGTATAATATATTATGATTTTTGGACAAAACTTTAATTTCAAATACTTTCATAGAATCTAGTTTTCAGATGATTTTTTTGCATGGACTCCCATCATAACCTTTCCTCTTAACATATATAAATGATTTGAAGAGTCTCGTATCATTTCAAATAGTCCCCAATTAAATTTAATTTATTTGACCGAAACTAGTGTATAATAATATACTATCATTTTTGACCGAAACTTGCATTACGAAAAGTTTCATAAAATCTAATTTTCAGATGATTTTTTGCATGGACTTCCATCATAACCTTCCCTCTTAACATATATAAATGATCTAAAAAGTTTCGTATCATTTCAAATAGTCCCCAATTAAATTTGATTTTTTTGACCGAAATTAGTGTATAATATACTATGATTTTTGATCGAAACTTGCATTTCGAAAAGTTTCATAAAATCTAATTTTCAGATGATTTTTTGCATGGACATCCATCATAACCTTCCCTCTTAACATATATAAATGATCTGAAAATTTTGGTATCATTTCAAATAGGCCCCAATTAAATTTATTTTTTTTATACCAAAACTAGTGTAAAATATACTACGGTTTTTGACCGAAACTTGCATTTCGAAAAGTTTCATAAAATCTAATATTCAGATGACTTTTTGCATGGACTTCCTTCATAACCTTCCATCGTAAAATATATAAATGATATTAGACGTTTCGTATCATTTCGAACAGTCCCTGATTTAATTTGATTTTTCACCAAAACTATTATAAACTAATGTATAATATATTATGAATTTTGACCGAAACTTGCATTTCGAAAAGTTTCATAGAATCTAGTTTTCAGATGATTTTTTTGCATAGACTTCCATCATAACCTTTCCTCTTAACATATATAAATGATCTGAAAAGTCTCGTATCATTTCAAATAGTCCCCAATTAAATTTGATTTTTTTGCCGAAACTAGTGTATAATATATTACGACTTTTCACCGAAATTTGCACTTCGAAATGTTTCATAAAATCTAATTTTCAGATGAGTCTTTGCATGGACTTCCATCATAACCTTCCCTCGTAAAATATATTTATGATATTAGACGTTTCGTATCATTTCGAACAGTCCCCGATTTAATTTGATTTTTCACCGAAACTAGTATAAACTAATGTATAATATATTATGATTTTTGACCGAAACTTGCATTTTGAAAAGTTTCATAGAATCTAGTTTTTAGATGATTTTTTTGAATAGACTTCCATCATAACCTATCCTCTTAACATATATAAATGATCTGAAAAGTCTCGTATCATTTCAAATAGTCCCCAATTAACTTTAATTTTTTTGACCGAAACTAGTGTATATACTACAATTTTTGACTGAAACTTGCATTTCGAAAATTTCATAAAATCTAATTTTCAGATGATTTTTTTAATGGAATTCCATCATAACCTTTTCTCGTAAATTATATAAATGATATTAGACGTTTCGTATCATTTCGAACAGTCCCCTGTTTAATTTGATTTTAGACCGAAACTTGTATAAACTAGTGTATAATATATTATGATTTTTGGACAAAACTTTAATTTCAAATACTTTCAGAGAATCTAGTTTTCAGATGATTTTTTTGCATTGACTCCCATCATAACCTTTCCTCTTAACATATATAAATGATCTGAAGAGTCTCGTATCATTTCAAATAGTCCCCAATTAAATTTAATTTATTTGACCGAAACTAGTGTATAATAATATACTATCATTTTTGACCGAAACTTGCATTTCGAAAAGTTTCATAAAATCTAATTTTCAGATGATTTTTTGCATGGACTTCCATCATAACCTTCCCTCTTAACATATATAAATGATCTAAAAAGTTTCGTATCATTTCAAATAGTCCCCAATTAAATTTGATTTTTTTGACCGAAATTAGTGTATAATATACTATGATTTTTGATCGAAACTTGCATTTCGAAAAGTTTCATAAAATCTAATTTTCAGATGATTTTTTGCATGGACATCCATCATAACCTTCCCTCTTAACATATATAAATGATCTGAAAATTTTGGTATCATTTCATATAGGCCCCAATTAAATTTATTTTTTTTATACCAAAACTAGTGTAAAATATACTACGGTTTTTGACCGAAACTTGCATTTCGAAAAGTTTCATAAAATCTAATATTCAGATGATTTTTTGCATGGACTTCCTTCATAACCTTCCATCGTAAAATATATAAATGATATTAGACGTTTCGTATCATTTCGAACAGTCCCTGATTTAATTTGATTTTTCACCAAAACTATTATAAACTAATGTATAATATATTATGAATTTTGACCGAAACTTGCATTTCGAAAAGTTTCATAGAATCTAGTTTTCAGATGATTTTTTTGCATAGACTTCCATCATAACCTTTCCTCTTAACATATATAAATGATCTGAAAAGTCTCGTATCATTTCAAATAGTCCCCAATTAAATTTGATTTTTTTGCCGAAACTAGTGTATAATATATTACGACATTTCACCGAAACTTGCACTTCGAAAAGTTTCATAAAATCTAATTTTCAGATGAGTCTTTGCATGGACTTCCATCATAACCTTCCCTCGTAAAATATATTTATGATATTAGACGTTTCGTATCATTTCGAACAGTCCCCGATTTAATTTGATTTTTCACCGAAACTAGTATAAACTAATGTATAATATATTATGATTTTTGACCGAAACTTGCATTTTAAAAAGTTTCATAGAATCTAGTTTTTAGATGATTTTTTTGAATAGACTTCCATCATAACCTATCCTCTTAACATATATAAATGAACTGAAAAGTCTCGTATCATTTAAAATAGTCCCCAATTAACTTTAATTTTTTTAACCGAAACTAGTGTATATACTACAATTTTTGACTGAAACTTGCATTTTGAAAATTTCATAAAATCTAATTTTCAGATGATTTTTTTAATGGAATTCCATCATAACCTTTTCTCGTAAATTATATAAATGATATTAGACGTTTCGTATCATTTCGAACAGTCCCCTGTTTAATTTGATTTTAGACCGAAACTAGTATAAACTAGTGTATAATATATTATGATTTTTGGACAAAACTTTAATTTCAAATACTTTCATAGAATCTAGTTTTCAGATGATTTTTTTGCATGGACTCCCATCATAACCTTTCCTCTTAACATATATAAATGATCTGAAGAGTCTCGTATCATTTCAAATAGTCCCCAATTAAATTTAATTTATTTGACCGAAACAAGTGTATAATAATATACTATCATTTTTGACCGAAACTTGCATTTCGAAAAGTTTCATAAAATCTAATTTTCAGATGATTTTTTGCATGGACTTCCATCATAACCTTCCCTCTTAACATATATAAATGATCTAAAAAGTTTCGTATCATTTCAAATAGTCCCCAATTAAATTTGATTTTTTTGACCGAAATTAGTGTATAATATACTATGATTTTTGATCGAAACTTGCATTTCGAAAAGTTTCATAAAATCTAATTTTCAGATGATTTTTTGCATGGACATCCATCATAACCTTCCCTCTTAACATATATAAATGATCTGAAAATTTTGGTATCATTTCAAATAGACCCCAATTAAATTTATTTTTTTTATACCAAAACTAGTATAAAATATACTACGGTTTTTGACCGAAACTTGCATTTCGAAAAGTTTCATAAAATCTAATATTCAAATGATTTTTTGCATGGACTTCCTTCATAACCTTCCATCGTAAAATATATAAATGATATTAGACGTTTCGTATCATTTCGAACAGTCCCTGATTTAATTTGATTTTTCACCAAAACTATTATAAACTAATGTATAATATATTATGAATTTTGACCGAAACTTGCATTTCGAAAAGTTTCATAGAATCTAGTTTTCAGATGATTTTTTTGCATAGACTTCCATCATAACCTTTCCTCTTAACATATATAAATGATCTGAAAAGTCTCGTATCATTTCAAATAGTCCCCAATTAAATTTGATTTTTTTGCCGAAACTAGTGTATAATATATTACGACTTTTCACCGAAATTTGCACTTCGAAAAGTTTCATAAAATCTAATTTTCAGATGAGTCTTTGCATGGACTTCCATCATAACCTTCCCTCGTAAAATATATTTATGATATTAGACGTTTCGTATCATTTCGAACAGTCCCCGATTTAATTTGATTTTTCACCGAAACTAGTATAAACTAATGTATAATATATTATGATTTTTGACCGAAACTTGCATTTTGAAAAGTTTCATAGAATCTAGTTTTTAGATGATTTTTTTGAATAGACTTCCATCATAACCTATCCTCTTAACATATATAAATGATCTGAAAAGTCTCGTATCATTTCAAATAGTCCCCAATTAACTTTAATTTTTTTGACCGAAACTAGTGTATATACTACAATTTTTGACTGAAACTTGCATTTCGAAAATTTCATAAAATCTAATTTTCAGATGATTTTTTTAATGGAATTCCATCATAACCTTTTCTCGTAAATTATATAAATGATATTAGACGTTTCGTATCATTTCGAACAGTCCCCTGTTTAATTTGATTTTAGACCGAAACTTGTATAAACTAGTGTATAATATATTATGATTTTTGGACAAAACTTTAATTTCAAATACTTTCAGAGAATCTAGTTTTCAGATAATTTTTTTGCATTGACTCCCATCATAACCTTTCCTCTTAACATATATAAATGATCTGAAGAGTCTCGTATCATTTCAAATAGTCCCCAATTAAATTTAATTTATTTGACCGAAACTAGTGTATAATAATATACTATCATTTTTGACCGAAACTTGCATTTCGAAAAGTTTCATAAAATCTAATTTTCAGATGATTTTTTGCATGGACTTCCATCATAACCTTCCCTCTTAACATATATAAATGATCTAAAAAGTTTCGTATCATTTCAAATAGTCCCCAATTAAATTTGATTTTTTTGACCGAAATTAGTGTATAATATACTATGATTTTTGATCGAAACTTGCATTTCGAAAAGTTTCATAAAATCTAATTTTCAGATGATTTTTTGCATGGACATCCATCATAACCTTCCCTCTTAACATATATAAATGATCTGAAAATTTTGGAATCATTTCAAATAGGCCCCAATTAAATTTATTTTTTTTATACCAAAACTAGTGTAAAATATACTACGGTTTTTGACCGAAACTTGCATTTCGAAAAGTTTCATAAAATCTAATATTCAGATGATTTTTTGCATGGACTTCCTTCATAACCTTCCATCGTAAAATATATAAATGATATTAGACGTTTCGTATCATTTCGAACAGTCCATGATTTAATTTGATTTTTCACCAAAAATATTATAAACTAATGTATAATATATTATGAATTTTGACCGAAACTTGCATTTCGAAAAGTTTCATAGAATCTAGTTTTCAGATGATTTTTTTGCATAGACTTCCATCATAACCTTTCCTCTTAACATATATAAATGATCTGAAAAGTCTCGTATCATTTCAAATAGTCCCCAATTAAATTTGATTTTTTTTGCCGAAACTAGTGTATAATATATTACGACTTTTCACCGAAACTTGCACTTCGAAAAGTTTCATAAAATCTAATTTTCAGATGAGTCTTTGCATGGACTTCAATCATAACCTTCCCTCGTAAAATATATTTATGATATTAGACGTTTCGTATCATTTCGAAAAGTCCCCGATTTAATTTGATTTTTCACCGAAACTAGTATAAACTAATGTATAATATATTATGATTTTTGACCGAAACTTGCATTTTGAAAAGTTTCATAGAATCTAGTTTTTAGATGATTTTTTTGAATAGACTTCCATCATAACCTATCCTCTTAACATATATAAATGATCTGAAAAGTCTCGTATCATTTCAAATAGTCCCCAATTAACTTTAATTTTTTTGACCGAAACTAGTGTATATACTACAATTTTTGACTGAAACTTGCATTTCGAAAATTTCATAAAATCTAATTTTCAGATGATTTTTTGACTGGAATTCCATCATAACCTTTTCTCGTAAATTATATAAATGATATTAGATGTTTCGTATCATTTCGAACAGACCCCTATTTAATTTGATTTTAGACCGAAACTAGTATAAACTAGTGTATAATATATTATGATTTTTGGACAAAACTTTAATTTCAAATACTTTCATAGAATCTAGTTTTCAGATGATTTTTTTGCATGGACTCCCATCATAACCTTTCCTCTTAACATATATAAATGATCTGAAGAGT
Organism: Lathyrus aphaca; assembly: GCA_963966055.1. NCBI lineage: Eukaryota > Viridiplantae > Streptophyta > Magnoliopsida > Fabales > Fabaceae > Lathyrus > Lathyrus aphaca. The sequence goes on from OZ014522.1 coordinate 238,116,735, forward strand.
CTCGTATCATTTCAAATAGTCCCCAATTAAATTTAATTTATTTGACCGAAACTAGTGTATAATAATATACTACGGTTTTTGACCGAAACTTGTATTTCGAAAAGTTTCATAAAATCTAATTTTCAGATGATTTTTTGCATGGACTTCCATCATAACCTTCCCTCTTAACATATATAAATGATCTAAAAAGTTTCGTATCATTTCAAATAGTCCCCAATTAAATTTGGTTTTTTTGACCAAAATTAGTGTATAATATACTATGATTTTTGATCGAAACTTGCATTTCGAAAAGTTTCATAAAATCTAATTTTCAGATGATTTTTTGCATGGACATCCATCATAACCTTCCCTCTTAACATATATAAATGATCTTAAAATTTTGGTATCATTTCAAATAGGCCCCAATTAAATTTATTTTTTTTATACCAAAACTAGTGTAAAATATACTACGGTTTTTGACCGAAACTTGCATTTCGAAAAGTTTCATAAAATCTAATATTCAGATGATTTTTTGCATGGACTTCCTTCATAACCTTCCATCGTAAAATATATAAATGATATTAGACGTTTCGTATCATTTCGAACAGTCCCTGATTTAATTTGATTTTTCACCAAAACTATTATAAACTAATGTATAATATATTATGAATTTTGACCGAAACTTGCATTTCGAAAAGTTTCATAGAATCTAGTTTTCAGATGATTTTTTTGCATAGACTTTCATCATAACCTTTCCTCTTAACATATATAAATGATCTGAAAAGTCTCGTATCATTTCAAATAGTCCCCAATTAAATTTGATTTATTTGCCGAAACTAGTGTATAATATATTACGACTTTTCACCGAAACTTGCACTTCGAAAAGTTTCATAAAATCTAATTTTCAGATGAGTCTTTGCATGGACTTCCATCATAACCTTCCCTCGTAAAATATATTTATGATATTAGACGTTTCGTATCATTTCGAACAGTCCCCGATTTAATTTGATTTTTCACCGAAACTAGTATAAACTAATGTATAATATATTATGATTTTTGACCGAAACTTGCATTTTGAAAAGTTTCATAGAATCTAGTTTTTAGATGATTTTTTTGCATAGACTTCCATCATAAACTATCCTCTTAACATATATAAATGATCTGAAAAGTCTCGTATCATTTCAAATAGTCCCCAATTAACTTTAATTTTTTTGACCGAAACTAGTGTATATACTACAATTTTTGACTGAAACTTGCATTTCGAAAATTTCATAAAATCTAATTTTCAGATGATTTTTTGAATGGAATTCCATCATAACCTTTTCTCGTAAATTATATAAATGATATTAGACGTTTCGTATCATTTCGAACAGTCCCCTGTTTAATTTGATTTTAGACCGAAACTAGTATAAAATAGTGTATAATATATTATGATTTTTGGACAAAACTTGCATTTCAAATACTTTCATAGAATCTAGTTGTCAGATGATTTTTTTGCATGGACTCCCATCATAACATTTCCTCTTAACATATATAAATGATCTGAAAAGTCTCGTATCATTTCAAATAGTCCCCAATTAAATTTAATTTATTTGACCGAAACTAGTGTATAAAAATATACTATGATTTTTGACCGAAACTTGCATTTCGAAAAGTTTCATAAAATCTAATTTTCAGATGATTTTTTGCATGGACTTCAATCATAACCTTCCCTCTTAACATATATAAATGATCTAAAAAGTTTCGTATCATTTCAAATAGTCCCCAATTAAATTTGATTTTTTTGTCCGAAACTAGTGTATAATATACAATGGTTTTTGACCGAAACTTGGATTTCGAAAAGTTTCATAAAATCTAATTTTCTGATGATTTTTTGCATGGACTTCCATCATAACCTTCCCTCGTAAAATATATAAATGATAGTAGACGTTTCGTATCATTTCGACCAGTCCCCGATTTAATTTGATTTTTCACCGAAACTAGTATAAACTAGTGTATAATATATTATGATTTTTGACCGAAACATGCATTTCAAATAGTTTCATACAATCTAGTTTTCAGATGAATTTTTTGCATGGACTTCCATCTTAACCATTCCTCATAACATATATATTTGATTTGAAAAGTGTCGTATCATTTCAAATAGTCCCTAATTAAATTTGATTTTTTTGCCGAAACTAGTGTATAATATACTACGATTGTTTTACCAAAACATATATTTCGAGAAGTTTCATAGAATCTAATTTTCTGATGTTTTTTTGCATGGACTTCCATCATAACCTTTTCATTAACATATATTAATGATCTGAAAAGTATCATATCATTTCTAATAATCCCCAATTAAATTCGATTTTTTTGACCGAAACTAGTATATAATATACTACGATTTTTGACTGAATCTTGTATTTCGAAAAGTTTCATAAAATCTAATTTTCAGATGATTTTTTGGATGGACTTCCACCATAACCTTCCCTCTTAATATATATAAAAGATCTGAAAAGTTTCGTATCATTTCAAATTGTCCCCAATTAAATTTGATTTTTTTGACCGAAACTAGTGTATAATAATATACTACGATTTTTGACAGAAACTTGCATTTCATAAAGTTTCATAAAATCTAATTTTCAGATGATTTTTTGCATGTAATTCCATCATAACCTTTCCTCGTAAATTATATAAATGATATTAGACGTTTCGTATCATTTCGAACAGTCCCAGATTTAATTTTATTTTAGACCGAAACTAGTATTAACTAATGTATAATATATTATGATTTTTGGACGAAACTTGCATTTCTAATAGTTTCATAGAATCTAGTTTTCAGATGATTTTTTTGCATGGACTTCCATCATAACCTTTCCTCTTAACATAAATTAATGATCTGAAAAGTCTCGTATCATTTCAAATAGTCCCCAATAAAATTTGATTTTTTGCCGAAACTAGTGTATAATATATTACGATTTTTCACCGAAACTTGCACTTCGAAAAGTTTCATAAAATCTAATTTTCAGATGAGTCTTTGCATGGACTTCCATCATAACCTTCCCTCGTAAAATATATAAATGATATTAGACGTTTCGTATCATTTCGAACAGTCCCCGATTTAATTTGATTTTTCACCGAAACTAGTATAAACTAATGTATAATATATTATGATTTTTGACCGAAACTTGCATTTTGAAAAGTTTCATAGAATCTAGTTTTTAGATGATTTTTTTGCATAGACTTCCATCATAAACTATCCTCTTAACATATATAAATGATCTGAAAAGTCTCGTATCATTTCAAATAGTCCCCAATTAACTTTAATTTTTTTGACCGAAACTAGTGTATATACTACAATTTTTGACTGAAACTTGCATTTCGAAAATTTCATAAAATCTAATTTTCAGATGATTTTTTGAATGGAATTCCATCATAACCTTTTCTCGTAAATTATATAAATGATATTAGACGTTTCGTATCATTTCGAACAGTCCCCTTTTTAATTTGATTTTAGACCGAAACTAGTATAAACTAGTGTATAATATATTATGATTTTTGGACAAAACTTGCATTTCAAATACTTTCATAGAATCTAGTTGTCAGATGATTTTTTTGCATGGACTCCCATCATAACATTTCCTCTTAACATATATAAATGATCTGAAAAGTCTCGTATCATTTCAAATAGACCCCAATTAAATTAAATTTATTTGACCGAAACTAGTGTATAAAAATATACTATGATTTTTGACCGAAACTTGCATTTCGAAAAGTTTCATAAAATCTAATTTTCAGATGATTTTTTGCATGGACTTCCATCATAACCTTCCCTCTTAACATATATAAATGATCTAAAAAGTTTCGTATCATTTCAAATAGTCCCCAATTAAATTTGATTTTTTTGTCCGAAACTAGTGTATAATATACAACGGTTTTTGACCGAAACTTGGATTTCGAAAAGTTTCATAAAATCTAATTTTCTTATGATTTTTTGCATAGACTTCCATCATAACCTTCCCTCGTAAAATATATAAATGATAGTAGACGTTTCGTATCATTTCGACCAGTCCCCGATTTAATTTGATTTTTCACCGAAACTAGTATAAACTAGTGTATAATATATTATGATTTTTGACCGAAACTTGCATTTCGAATAGTTTCATACAATCTAGTTTTCAGATGAATTTTTTGCATGGACTTCCATCTTAACCATTCCTCATAACATATATAAATGATTTGAAAAGTGTCGTATCATTTCAAATAGTCCCCAATTAAATTTGATTTTTTTGCCGAAACTAGTGTATAATATACTACGATTGTTTTACCAAAACTAATATTTCGAGAAGTTTCCTAGAATCTAATTTTATGATGTTTTTTTGCATGGACTTCCATCATAACCTTTTCACTTAACATATATTAATGATCTGAAAAGTATCGTATCATTTCTAATAGTCCCCAATTAAATTCGATTTTTTTGACCGAAACTAGTATATAATATACTACGATTTTTGACCGAATCTTGTATTTCGAAAAGTTTCATAAAATCTAATTTTCAGATGATTTTTTGGATGGACTTCCACCATAACTTTCCCTCTTAATATATATAAAAGATATGAAAAGTTTCGTATCATTTCAAATTGTCCCCAATTAAATTTGATTTTTTTGACCGAAACTAGTGTATAATAATATACTACGATTTTTGACAGAAACTTGCATTTCATAAAGTTTCATAAAATCTAATTTTCAGATGATTTTTTGCATGTAATTCCATCATAACCTTTCCTCGTAAATTATATAAATGATATTAGACGTTTCGTATCATTTCGAACAGTCCCAGATTTAATTTTATTTTAGACCGAAACTAGTATTAACTAATGTATAATATATTATGATTTTTGGACGAAACTTGCATTTCTAATAGTTTCATAGAATCTAGTTTTCAGATGATTTTTTTGCATGGACTTCCATCATAACCTTTCCTCTTAACATAAATTAATGATCTGAAAAGTCTCGTATCATTTCAAATAGTCCCCAATTAAATTTGATTTTTTTTGCTGAAACTAGTGTATAATATACTATGATTTTTGACCGAAACTTGCACTTCGAAAAGTTTCATAAAATCTAATTTTCAGATGAGTCTTTGCATGGACTTCCATCATAACCTTCCCTCGTAAAATATATAAATGATATTAGACGTTTCGTATCATTTCGAACAGTCCCCGATTTAATTTGATTTTTCACCGAAACTAGTATAAACTAATGTATAATATATTATGATTTTTGACCGAAACTTGCATTTTGAAAAGTTTCATAGAATCTAGTTTTTAGATGATTTTTTTGCATAGACTTTCCATCATAACCTATCCTCTTAACATATATAAATGATCTGAAAAGTCTCGTATCATATCAAATAGTCCCCAATTAACTTTAATTTTTTTGACCGAAACTAGTGTATATACTACAATTTTTGACAGAAACTTGCATTTCGAAAATTTCATAAAATCTAATTTTCAGATGATTTTTTGAATGGAATTCCATCATAACCTTTTCTCGTAAATTATATAAATGATATTAGACGTTTCGTATCATTTCGAACAGTCCCCTGTTTAATTTGATTTTAGACCGTAACTAGTATAAACTAGTGTATAATATATTATGATTTTTGGACAAAACTTGCATTTCAAATACTTTCATAGAATCTAGTTTTCAGATGATTTTTTTGCATGGACTCCCATCATAACCTTTCCTCTTAACATATATAAATGATCTGAAAAGTCTCGTATCATTTCAAATAGTCCCCAATTAAATTTAATTTATTTGACCGAAACTAGTGTATAATAATATACTATCATTTTTGACCGAAACTTGCATTTCGAAAAGTTTCATAAAATCTAATTTTCAGATGATATTTTGCATGGACTTCCATCATAACCTTCCCTCTTAACATATATAAATGATCTAAAAAGTTTCGTATCATTTCAAATAGTCCCCAATTAAATTTGATTTTTTTGACCGAAACTAGTGTATAATATACTATGATTTTTGATCGAAACTTGCATTTCGAAAAGTTTCATAAAATCTAATTTTCAGATGATTTTTTGCATGGACATCCATCATAACCTTCCCTCTTAACATATATAAATGATCTGAAAATTTTGGTATCATTTCAAATAGTCCCCAATTAAATTTATTTTTTTTATACCAAAACTAGTGTAAAATATACTACGGTTTTTGACCGAAACTTGCATTTCGAAAAGTTTCATAAAATCTAATATTCAGATGATTTTTTGCATGGACTTCCTTCATAACCTTCCATCGTAAAATATATAAATGATATTAGACGTTTCGTATCATTTCGAACAGTCCCTGATTTAATTTGATTTTCCACCAAAACTATTATAAACTAATGTATAATATATTATGAATTTTGACCGAAACTTGCATTTCGAAAAGTTTCATAGAATCTAGTTTTCAGATGATTTTTTTTGCATAGACTTCCATCATAACCTTTCCTCTTAACATATATAAATGATCTGAAAAGTCTCGTATCATTTCAAATAGTCCCCAATTAAATTTGATTTTTTTTGCCGAAACTAGTGTATAATATACTACGATTTTTGACCGAAACTTGCATTTCGAAAAGTTTCATAAAATCTAGTTTTCAGATGATTTTTTGCCTGGACTTCCATCATAACCTTCCCTCTTAACATATATAAATGATCTAAAAAGTTTCGTATCATTTCAAATAGTCCCCAATTAAATTTGATTTTTTTGACCGAAACTAGTGTATAATATACTATGATTTTTGACCGAAACTTGCATTTCGAAAAGTTTCATAAAATCTAATTTTCAGATGATTTTTTGCATGGACATCCATCATAACCTTCCCTCTTAACATATATAAATGATCTGAAAATTTTGGTATCATTTCAAATAGTCCCCAATTAAATTTGTTTTTTTTATACCAAAACTAGTGTATAATATACTACGGTTTTTGACCGAAACTTGCATTTCGAAAAGTTTCATAAAATCTAATATTCAGATGAGTCTTTACATGGACTTCCATCATAACCTTCCCTCATAAAATATATAAATGATATTAGACGTTTCATATCATTTCGAACAGTCCCAGATTTAATTTGATTTTTCAACGAAACTAGTATAAACTAATGTATAATATATTATGATTTTTGACCGAAACTTGCATTTTGAAAAGTTTCATAGAATTTAGTTTATATATGATTTTTTTGCATAGACTTCCATCATAACCTTTCCTCTTTACATATATAAATGATCTGAAAAGTCTCGTATCATTTCAAATAGTCCCCAATTAAGTTTAATTTTTTTGATCGAAACTAGTGTATATACTACAATTTTTGACAGAAACTTGCATTTCGAAAATTTCATAATCTAATTTTCAGATGATTTTTTAAATGGAATTCCATCATAACCTTTTCTCGGAAATTATATAAATGATATTAGACGTTTTGTATCATTTCGAACAGTCCCCTGTTTAATTTGATTTTAGACCGAAACTAGTATAAACTAGTGTATAATATTTTATGATTTTTGGACAAAACTTGCATTTCAAATACTTTCATAGAATCTAGTTTTCAGATGATTTTTTTGCATGGACTTCCATCATAACCTTTCCTCTTAAGATATATAAATGATCTGAAAAGTCTCGTATCATTTCAAATAGTCCCCAATTAAATTTGATTTTTTTGACCGAAACTAGTGTATAATATACAACGGTTTTTGACCGAAACTTGGATTTCGAAAAGTTTCATAAAATCTAATTTTCTGATGATTTTTTGCATGGACTTCCATCATAACCTTCCCTCTTAAAATATATAAATGATAGTAGACGTTTCGTATCATTTCGACCAGTCCCCGATTTAATTTGATTTTTCACCGAAACTAGTATAAACTAGTGTATAATATATTATGATTTTTGACCGAAACTTGCATTTTGAATAGTTTCATACAATCTAGTTTTCAGATGAATTTTTTGCATGGACTTCCATCTTAACCATTCCTCATAACATATATAAATGATTTGGAAAGTGTCGTATCATTTCAAATAGTCCCCAATTAAATTTGATTTTTTTGCCGAAACTAGTGTATAATATACTACGATTGTTTTACCAAAACTTATATTTCGAGAAGTTTCATAGAATCTAATTTTCTGATGTTTTTTTGCATGGACTTCCATCATAACCTTTTCACTTAACATATATTAATGATCTGAAAAGTATCGTATCATTTCAAATAGTCCCCAATTAAATTCGATTTTTTTGACCGAAACTAGTATATAATATACTACGATTTTTGACCGAATCTTGTATTTCGAAAAGTTTCATAAAATCTAATTTTCAGATGATTTTTTGGATGGACTTCCACCATAACCTTCCCTCTTAATATATATAAAAGATCTGAAAAGTTTCGTATCATTTCAAATTGTCCCCAATTAAATTTGATTTTTTTGACCGAAACTAGTGTATAATAATATACTACGATTTTTGACAGAAACTTGCATTTCATAAAGTTTCATAAAATCTAATTTTTAGATGATTTTTTGCAAGTAATTCCATCATAACCTTTCCTCGTAAATTATATAAATAATATTAGACGTTTCGTATCATTTCGAACAGTCCCAGATTTAATTTTATTTTAGACCGAAACTAGTATTAACTAATGTATAATATATTATGATTTTTGGACGAAAGATGCATTTCTAATAGTTTCATAGAATCTAGTTTTCAGATGATATTTTTGCATGGACTTCCATCATAACCTTTCCTCTTAACATAAATTAATGATCTGAAAAGTCTCGTATCATTTCAAATAGTCCCCAATTAAATTTGATTTTTTTTGCTGAAACTAGTGTATAATATACTATGATTTTTGACCGAAACTTGCACTTCGAAAAGTTTCATAAAATCTAATTTTCAGATGAGTCTTTGCATGGACTTCCATCATAACCTTCCCTCGTAAAATATATAAATGATATTAGACGTTTCGTATCATTTCGAAAAGTCCCCGATTTAATTTGATTTTTCACCGAAACTAGTATAAACTAATGTATAATATATTATGATTTTTGACCGAAACTTGCATTTTGAAAAGTTTCATAGAATCTAGTTTTTAGATGATTTTTTTGCATAGACTTCCATCATAACCTATCCTCTTAACATATATAAATGATCTGAAAAGTCTCGTATCATTTCAAATAGTCCCCAATTAACTTTAATTTTTTTGACCGAAACTAGTGTATATACTACAATTTTTGACAGAAACTTGCATTTCGAAAATTTCATAAAATCTAATTTTCAGATGATTTTTTGAATGGAATTCCATCATAACCTTTTCTCGTAAATTATATAAATGATATTAGACGTTTCGTATCATTTCGAACAATCCCCTGTTTAATTTGATTTTAGACCGAAACTAGTATAAACTAGTGTATAATATATTATGATTTTTGGACAAAACTTGCATTTCAAATACTTTCATAGAATCTAGTTTTCAGATGATTTTTTTGCATGGACTCCCATCATAACCTTTCCTCTTAACATATATAAATGATCTGAAGAGTCTCGTATCATTTCAAATAGTCCCCAATTAAATTTAATTTATTTGACCGAAACTAGTGTATAATAATATACTATCATTTTTGACCGAAACTTGCATTTCGAAAAGTTTCATAAAATCTAATTTTCAGATGCTTTTTTGCATGGACTTCCATCATAACCTTCCCTCTTAACATATATAAATGATCTAAAAAGTTTCGTATCATTTCAAATAGTCCCCAATTAAATTTAATTTTTTTGACCGAAACTAGTGTATAATATACTATGATTTCTGATCGAAACTTGCATTTCGAAAAGTTTCATAAAATCTAATTTTCAGATGATTTTTTGCATGGACATCCATCATAACCTTCCCTCTTAACATATATAAATGATCTGAAAATTTTGGTATCATTTCAAATAGTCCCCAATTAAATTTATTTTTTTTATACCAAAACTAGTGTAAAATTTACTACGGTTTTTGACCGAAACTTGCATTTCGAAAAGTTTCATAAAATCTAATATTCAGATGATTTTTTGCATGGACTTCCTTCATAACCTTCCATCGTAAAATATATAAATGATATTAGACGTTTCGTATCATTTCGAACAGTCCCTGATTTAATTTGATTTTTCACCAAAACTATTATAAACTAATGTATAATATATTATGAATTTTAACCTAAACTTGCATTTCGAAAAGTTTCATAGAATCTAGTTTTCAGATGATTTTTTTGCATAGACTTCCATCATAACCTTTCCTCTTAACATATATAAATGATCTGAAAAGTCTAGTATCATTTCAAATAGTCCCCAATTAAATTTGATTTTTTTTGCCGAAACTAGTGTATAATATACTACGATTTTTGACCGAAACTTGCATTTCGAAAAGTTTCATAAAATCTAGTTTTCAGATGATTTTTTGCCTGGACTTCCATCATAACCTTCCCTCTTAACATATATAAATGATCTAAAAAGTTTCGTATCATTTCAAATAGTCCCCAATTAAATTTGATTTTTTGACCGAAACTAGTGTATAATATACTATGATTTTTGACCGAAACTTGCATTTCGAAAAGTTTCATAAAATCTAATTTTCAGATGATTTTTTGCATGGACATCCATCATAACCTTCCCTCTTAACATATATAAATGATCTGAAAATTTTGGTATCATTTCAAATAGTCCCCAATTAAATTTGTTTTTTTTATACCAAAACTAGTGTATAATATACTACGGTTTTTGACCGAAACTTGCATTTCGAAAAGTTTCATAAAATCTAATATTCAGATGAGTCTTTACATGGACTTCCATCATAACCTTCCCTCGTAAAATATATAAATGATATTAGACATTTCATATCATTTCGAACAGTCCCAGATTTAATTTGATTTTTCAACGAAACTAGTATAAACTAATGTATAATATATTATGATTTTTGACCGAAACTTGCATTTTGAAAAGTTTCATAGAATCTAGTTTATATATGATTTTTTTGCATAGACTTCCATAATAACCTTTCCTCTTTACATATATAAATGATCTGAAAAGTCTCGTATCATTTCAAATAGTCCCCAATTAAGTTTAATTTTTTTGATCGAAACTAGTGTATATACTACAATTTTTGACAGAAACTTGCATTTCGAAAATTTCATAATCTAATTTTCAGATGATTTTTTAAATGGAATTCCATCATAACCTTTTCTCGGAAATTATAAAAATGATATTAGACGTTTTGTATCATTTCGAACAGTCCCCTGTTTAATTTGATTTTAGACCGAAACTAGTATAAACTAGTGTATAATATTTTATGATTTTTGGACAAAACTTGCATTTCAAATACTTTCATAGAATCTAGTTTTCAGATGATTTTTTTGCATGGACTTCCATCATAACCTTTCCTCTTAAGATATATAAATGATCTGAAAAGTCTCGTATCATTTCAAATAGTCCCCAATTAAATTTAATTTTTTTGACCGAAACTAGTGTATAATAATATACTATGATTTTTGACCGAAACTTGCATTTCGAAAAGTTTCATAAAATCTTATTTTCAGATGATTTTTTGCATGGACATCCATCATAACCTTCCCTCTTAACATATATAAATGATCTGAAAATTTTGGTATCATTTCAAATAGTCCCCAATTAAATTTGTTTTTTTTATACCAAACCTAGTGTATAATATACTACGGTTTTTGACTGAAACTTGCATTTCGAAAAGTTTCATAAAATCTAATATTCAGATGATTTTTTGCATGAACTTCCTTCATAACCTTCCCTCGTAAAATATATAAATGATATTAGACGTTTCGTATCATTTCGAGCAGTCCCCGATTTAATTTGATTTTTCACCGAAACTAGTTTAAACTAGTGTATAATATATTATGATTTTTGACCGAAACTTTCATTTTGAAAAGTTTCATTGAATCTAGTTTTCAGATGATTTTTTTGCATAGACTTCCATCATAACCTTTCCTCTTAACATATATAAATGATCTGAAAAGTCTCGTATCATTTCTAATAGTCCCCAATTAATTTTGATTTTTTTGCCGAAACTAGTGTATAATATACTACGATTTTTGACCGAAACTTGCATTTAGAAAAGTTTCATAAAATCTAATTTTCAGATGATTTTTTGCATGGACTTCCATCATAACCTTCCCTCTTAACATATATAAATGATCTAAAAAGTTTCGTATCATTTCAAATAGTCCCCAATTAAATTTGATTTTTTTGACCTAAACAAGTGTATAATATACTACGATTTTTTACGTAAACTTGCATTTCGAGAAGTATCATAAAATCTAATTTTCAGATGATTTTTTGCATGGACATCCATCATAACCATCCCTCTTAACATATATAAATGATCTGAAAATTTTCGTATCATTTCCAATAGTCCCCAATGAAATTTGTTTTTTTTACCAAAACTAGTGTATAATATACTACAGTTTTTGACCGAAACTGGCATTTCAAAAAGTTTCATAAATTCTAATATTCAGATGATTTTTTGCACGGACTTCCATCATAACCTTCCCTCGTAAAATATATAAATGATATTAGACGTTTCGTATCATTTCGAACAGTCCCCGATTTAATTTGATTTTTCACCGAAACTAGAATAAACTAATGTATAATATATTATGATTTTTGACCGAAACTTGCATTTCAAAAAGTTTCATAGAATCTAGTTTTCAGATGATTTTTTTGCATAGACTTCCATCATAAACTTTCCTCTTAACATGTATAAATGATCTGAAAAGTCTCGTATCATTTCAAATAGTCCCCAATTAAATTTGTTTTTTTTGCCGAAACTAGTGTATAATATATTACGATTTTTGACCGAAACTTGCATTTCGAAAAGTTTCATAAAATCTAATTTTCAGATGATTTTTTGCATTGACTTTCATCATAACCTTCCCTCTTAACATATATAAATGATCTAAAAAGTTTCGTATCATTTCAAATAGTCCCCAATTAAATTTGTTTATTTTGACCGAAACTAGTGTATAATATACAACTGGTTTTGACCGAAACTTGCATTTCGAAAATTTCATAAAATCTAATATTCAAATGATTTTTTGCATGGATTTCCATCATAACCTTCCCTCGTAAAATATATAAGTGATATTAGACGTTTCGTATCATTTCGAACAGTCGTCGATTTAATTTGATTTATCACCGAAACTAGTATAAACTAGTGTATAATATATTATGATTTTTGACCGAACCTTGCATTTCAAATAATTTCATACAATCTAGTTTTCAGATGATTTTTTTGCATGGACTTCCATCATAACCTTTCCTCTTAACATATATAAATGATCTGAAAAGTCTCGTATCATTTCAAATAGTCCTCAATTAAATTTGATTTTTTTTTGCCGAAACTAGTGTATAATATACTACGATTTTTTACATAAACTTGCATTTCGAGAAGTTTCATAGAATCTAATTTTATGATGATTTTTTTGCATGGACTTCCATCATAACCTTTCCTCTTAACATATATTAATGATATGAAAAAGTCTCGTATCATTTCAAATAGTACCCAATTAAATTTGATTTTTTTGCCGAAACTAGTGTATAATATACCACTGTTTTTGACCGAAACTTGCATTTCGAAAAGTTTCATAAAATCTAATATTAGGATGATTTTTTGCATGGACTTCCATCATAACCTTCGCTCATAAAATATATAAATGATATTAGACGTTTCGTATCATTTCGAACAGTCCGCGATTTAATTTGATTTTTCACCGAAACTAGTATAAACTAGTGTATAATATATTATGATTTTTGACCGAACCTTGCATTTCGAATATATTCATACAATCTAGTTTTCAGATGATTTTTTGGCATTCACTTCCATCATAACCTTTCCTCTTAACATATATAAATGATCTGAAAATCTTGTATCATTTCAAATAGTCCCCAATTAAATTTGATTTTTTTTTGCCGAAACTAGTGTATAATATACTACGATTTTTTTACGTAAACTTGCATTTCGAGAAGTATCATAGAATCTAATTTTATGATAATTTTTTTGCATGGACTTCCATCATAACCTTTCCTCTTAACATATAATAATGATCTGAAAAAGTCTCGTATCATTTCAAATAGTCCCCAATTAAATTAGATTTTTTTGCCGAAACTAGTGTATAATATAATACGATTTTTGACCGAAACATGCACTTCGAAAAGTTTCATAAAATCTAATTTTCAGATGAGATTTTGCATGGACTTCCATCATAACCTTCCCTCGTAAAATATATAAATGATATTAGACGTTTCGTATCATTTCGAGCAGTCCCCGATTTAATTTGATTTTTCACAGAAACTAGTTTAAACTAGTGTATAATATATTATGATTTTTGACCGAAACTTTCATTTTGAAAAGTTTCATTGAATCTAGTTTTCAGATGATTTTTTTGCATAGACTTCCATCATAACCTTTCCTCTTAACATATATAAATGATCTGAAAAGTCTCGTATCATTTCTAATAGTCCCCAATTAATTTTGATTTTTTTGCCGAAACTAGTGTATAATATACTACGATTTTTGACCGAAACTTGCATTTAGAAAAGTTTCATAAAATCTAATTTTCAGATGATTTTTTGCCTGGACTTCCATCATATCCTTCCCTCTTAACATATATAAATGATCTAAAAAGTTTCGTATCATTTCAAATAGTCCCCAATTAAATTTGTTTTTTTTGACCGAAACTAGTGTATAATATACAACTGGTTTTGACCGAAACTTGTATTTCGAAAATTTCATAAAATCTAATATTCAGATGATTTTTTGCATGGATTTCCATCATAACCTTCCCTCGTAAAATATATAAATGATATTAAACGTTTCGTATCATTTCGAACAGTCCTCGATTTAATTTGATTTATCACCGAAACTAGTATAAATTAGTGTATAATATATTATGATTTTTGACCGAAACTTGCATTTCGAAAAGTTTCATAAAATCTAATTTTCAGATGATTTTTTGCATGGACATCCATCAAAAACTTCCCTCTTAACATATATAAATGATCTGAAAATTTTCGTATCATTTCAAATAGTCCCCAATTAAATTTGTTTTTTTTTACCAAAACTAGTGTATAATATACTACGATTTTTGACCGAAACTTGCATTTCGAAAAGTTTCATAAAATCTAATATTCAGGTGAGTCTTTGCAAAGATTTCAATCATAACCTTCCCTCGTAAAATATATAAATGATATTAGACGTTTCGTATCATTTCGAAGAGTCCCTGATTTAATTTGATTTTTCACCGAAACTAGTATAAACTAATGTATTATATATTATGATTTTTGACCGAAACTTGCATTTTGAAAAGTTTCATAGAATCTAGTTTTCAGGTGATTTTTTTGCATAGACTTCCATCATAACCTTTCCTCTTAACATGTATAAATGATCTGAAAAGTCTCGTATCATTTCAAATAGTCCCAAATTAAATTTGATTTTTTTGCCGAAACTAGTGTATAATATACTACGATTTTTAACCGAAACTTGCATTTCGATAAGTTTCATAAAATCTAATTTTCAGATGATTTTTTGCATGGACTTTCATCATAACCTTCCCTCTTAAAATATATAAATGATCTAAAAAGTTTCGTATCATTTCAAATAGTCCCCAATTAAATTTGTTTTTTTTGGACCGAAAATAGTGTATAATATACAACTGGTTTTGACCGAAACTTGTATTTCGAAAATTTCATAAAATCTAATATTCAGATGATTTTTTGCATGGATATCCATCATAACCTTCCCTTGTAAAATATATAAATGATATTAGACGTTTCGTATCATTTCGAACAGTCCTCGATTTAATTTGATTTATCACCGAAACTAGTATAAATTAGTGTATAATATATTATGATTTTTAACCGAACCTTGCATTTCAAATAATTTCATACAATCTAGTTTTCAGATGATTTTTTTGCATGGACTTCCATCATAACCTTTCCTCTTAACATATATAAATGATCTGAAAAGTCTTGTATCATTTCAAATAGTCCCCAATTAAATTTGATTTTTTTTTGCCGAAACTAGTGTATAATATACTACGATTTTTTTACGTAAACTTGCATTTCGAGAAGTATCATAAAATCTAATTTTATGATAATTTTTTGCATGGACTTCCATCATAACCTTTCCTCTTAACATATATTAATGATCTGAAAAAGTCTCGTATCATTTCAAATAGTCCCCAATTAAATTTGATTTTTTTGCCGAAACTAGTGTATAATATAATACGATTTTTGACCGAAACATGCACTTCGAAAAGTTTCAAAAAATCTAATTTTCAGATGAGTTTTTGCATGGACATCCATCATAACCTTCCCTCGTAAAATATATATATGATATTAGACGTTTCGTATCATTTCGAACAGTCCCCGATTTAATTTGATTTTTCACCGAAACTAGTTTAAACTAGTGTATAATATATTATGAGTTTTGACCGAAACTTGCATTTTGAAAAGTTTCATTGAATCTAGTTTTCAGATGATTTTTTTGCATAGACTTCCATCATAACCTTTCCTCTTAACATATATAAATGATCTGAAAAGTCTCGTATCATTTCAAATAGTCCCCAATTAAATTTGATTTTTTTGCCGAAACTAGTGTATAATATACTACGATTTTTGACGGAAACTTGCATTTCGAAAAGTTTCATAAAATCTAATTTTCAGATGATTTTTTGCATGTACTTCCATCATAACCTTCCCTCTTAACATATATAAATGATATAAAAAGTTTCTTATCATTTCAAATAGTCGCCAATTTAATTTAATTTTTTTGACCGAAACTAGTGTATAATATACTATGATTTTTGACCGAAACTTGCATTTCGAAAAGTTTCATAAAATCTAATTTTCAGATGATTTTTTGCATGGACATCCATCATAACCTTCCCTCTTAACATATATAAATGATCTGAAAATTTTGGTATCATTTCAAATTGTCCCCAATTAAATTTGTTTTTTTTATACCAAAACTAGTGTATAATATACTACGGTTTTTGACCGAAACTTGCATTTCGAAAAGTTTCATAAAATCTAATATTCAGATGATTTTTTGCATGGACTTCCTTCATTACCTTCCATCGTAAAATATATAAATGATATTAGACGTTTCGTATCATTTCGAACAGTCCCTGATTTCATTTGATTTTTCACCGAAACTAGTATAAACTAATGTATAATATTTTATGATTTTTGACCGAAACTTGCATTTCGAAAAGTTTCATAGAATCTAGTTTTCAGATGATTTTTTTGCATAGACTTCCATCATAACCTTCCCTCTTAACATATATAAATGATCTGAAAAGTCTCGTATCATTTCAAATAGTCCCCAATTAAATTTGATTTTTTTGCTGAAACTAGTGTATAATATACTACGATTTTTGACCGAAACTTGCATTTCGATAAATTTCATAAAATCTAATTTTCAGATGATTTTTTGCATTGACTTTCATCATAACCTTCCCTCTTAACATATATAAATGATCTAAAATGTTTCGTATCATTTCAAATAGTCCCCAATTAAATTTTTTTTTGACCGAAACTAGTGTATAATATACAACTGGTTTTGACCGAAACATGCATTTCGAAAATTTCATAAAATCTAATATTCAGATGATTTTTTGCATGGATTTCCATCATAAACTTCCCTCGTAAAATATATAAATGATATTAGACGTTTCGTATCATTTCGAACAGTCCTCAATTTAATTTGATTTATCACCGAAACTAGTATAAACTAGTGTATAATATATTATGATTTTTGACCGAACCTTGCATTTCAAATAATTTCATACAATCTAGTTTTCAGATGATTTTTTTGCATGGACTTCCATCATAACCTTTCCTCTTAACATATATAAATGATCTGAAAAGTCTCGTATCATAACAAATAGTCCCCAATTAAATTTGATTTTTGTTTGCCGAAACTAGTGTATAATATACTACGATTTTTTACGTAAACTTGCATTTCGAGAAGTTTCATAGAATCTAATTTTATGATGATTTTTTTGCATGGACTTCCATCATAACCTTTCCTCTTAACATATATTAATGATCTGAAAAAGTCTCGTATCATTCAAATAGTCCCCAATTAAATTTGATTTTTTTGACCGAAATTAGTGTATAATATACTATGATTTTTGACCGAAACGTGCATTTCGAAAAGTTTCATAAAATCTAATTTTCAGATGATTTTTTGCATGGACATCCATCATAACCTTCCCTCTTAACATATATAAATGATCTGAAAATTTTCGTATTATTTCAAATAGTCCCCAATTAAATTTGTTTTTTTACCACAACTAGTGTATAATATACTACGGTTTTTGACCGAAACTTGCATTTCGAAAAGTTTCATAAAATCTAATATTCAGATTATTTTTTGAATGGACTTCCATCATAACCTTCCCTCGTAAAATATATAAATGATATTAGATGTTTCGTATCATTTCGAACAGTCCCCGATTTAACTTGATTTTTCACCGAAACTAGTATAAACTAATGTATAATATATTATGATTTTTGACCGAAACTTGCATTTCGAAAAGTTTCATAGAATCTAGTTTTCAGATGATTTTTTTGCATAGACTTCCATCATAACCTTTCCTCTTAACATATATAAATGATCTGAAAAGTCTCGTATCATTTCAAATAGTCCCCCATTAAATTTGATTTTTTTGCCGAAACTAGTGTATAATATAATACGATTTTTGACCGAAACTTGCATTTCGAAAAGTTTCATAAAATCTAATTTTCAGATGATTTTTTGCATGTACTTCCATCATAACCTTCCCTCTTAACATATATAAATGATTTAAAAGTTTCGTATCATTTCAAATAGTCCCCAATTAAATTTAATTTTTTTGACCGAAACTAGTGTATAATATACTATGATTTTTGACTGAAACTTGCATTTCGAAAAGTTTCATAAAATCTAATTTTCAGATGATTTTTTGCATGGACATCCATCATAACCTTCCCTATTAACATATATAAATGATCTGAAAATTTTGGTATCATTTCAAATTGTCCCCAATTAAATTTGTTTTTTTTTATACCAAAACTAGTGTATAATATACTACGGTTTTTGACCGAAACTTGCATTTCGAAAAGTTTCATAAAATCTAATATTCAGATGATTTTTTGCATGGACTTCCTTCATTACCTTCCATCGTAAAATATATAAATGATATTAGACGTTTCGTATCATTTCGAACAGTCCCTGATTTAATTTGATTTTTCACCGAAACTAGTATAAACTAATGTATAATATTTTATGATTTTTGACCGAAACTTGCATTTCGAAAAGTTTCATAGAATCTAGTTTTCAGATGATTTTTTTGCATAGACTTCCATCATATCCTTTCCTCTTAACATATATAAATGATCTGAAAAGTCTCGTATCATTTCAAATAGTCCCAAATTAAATTTGATTTTTTTGCCGAAACTAGTGTATAATATACTACGATTTTTGACCGAAACTTGCATTTCGATAAGTTTCATAAAATCTAATTTTCAGATGAGTTTTTGCATGGACTTTCATCATAACCTTCCCTCTTAACGTATATAAATGATCTAAAATGTTTCGTATCATTTCCAATAGTCCCCAATTAAATTTGTTTTTTTTGACCGAAACTAGTGTATAATATACAACTGGTTTTGACCGAAACATGCATTTCGAAAATTTCATAAAATCTAATATTCAGATGATTTTTTGCATGGATTTCCATCATAACCTTCCCTCGTAAAATATATAAATGATATTATACGTTTCGTATCATTTCGAACAGTCCTCGATTTAATTTGATTTATCACCGAAACTAGTATAAACTAGTGTATAATATATTATGATTTTTGACCGAACCTTGCATTTCAAATAATTTCATACAATCTAGTTTTCAGATGATTTTTTTGCATGGACTTCCATCATAACCTTTCCTCTTAACATATATAAATGATCTGAAAAGTCTCGTATCATTTCAAATAGTCCCCAATTAAATTTGATTTTTTTTGCCGAAACTAGTGTATAATATACTACGATTTTTTACGTAAACTTGCATTTCGAGAAGTTTCATAGAATCTAATTTTATGATGATTTTTTTGCATGGACTTCCATCATAACCTTTCCTCTTAACATATATTAATGATCTGAAAAAGTCTCGTATCATTTCAAATAGTCCCCAATTAAATTTGATTTTTTTGACCGAAATTAGTGTATAATATACTATGATTTTTGACCGAAACTTGCATTTCGAAAAGTTTCATAAAATCTAATTTTCAGATGATTTTTTGCATGGACATCCATCATAACCTTCCCTCTTAACATATATAAATGATCTGAAAATTTTCGTATTATTTCAAATAGTCCCCAATTAAATTTGTTTTTTTTACTACAACTAGTGTATAATATACTACGGTTTTTGACCGAAACTTGCATTTCGAAAAGTTTCATAAAATCTAATATTCAGATTATTTTTTGAATGGACTTCCATCATAACCTTCCCTCGTAAAATATATAAATGATATTAGACGTTTCGTATCATTTCGAACAGTCCCCGATTTAACTTGATTTTTCACCGAAACTAGTATAAACTAATGTATAATATATTATGATTTTTGACCGAAACTTGCATTTCGAAAAGTTTCATAGAATCTAGTTTTCAGATGATTTTTTTGCATAGACTTCCATCATAACCTTTCCTCTTAACATATATAAATGATCTGAAAAGTCTCGTATCATTTCAAATAGTCCCCCATTAAATTTGATTTTTTTGCCGAAACTAGTGTATAATATACTACGATTTTTGACCGAAACTTGCATTTCGAAAAGTTTCATAAAATCTAATTTTCAGATGATTTTTTTCATGTACTTCCATCATAACCTTCCCTCTTAACATATATAAATAATTTAAAAGTTTCGTATCATTTCAAATAGTCCCCAATTAAATTTAATTTTTTTGACCGAAACTAGTGTATAATATACTATGATTTTTGACTGAAACTTGCATTTCGAAAAGTTTCATAAAATCTAATTTTCAGATGATTTTTTGCATGGACATCCATCATAACCTTCCCTATTAACATATATAAATGATCTGAAAATTTTGGTATCATTTCAAATTGTCCCCAATTAAATTTGTTTTTTTTATACCAAAACTAGTGTATAATATACTACGGTTTTTGACCGAAACTTGCATTTCGAAAAGTTTCATAAAATCTAATATTCAGATGATTTTTTGCATGGACTTCCTTCATTACCTTCCATCGTAAAATATATAAATGATATTAGATGTTTCGTATCATTTCGAACAGTCCCTGATTTAATTTGATTTTTCACCGAAACTAGTATAAACTAATGTATAATATTTTATGATTTTTGACCGAAACTTGCATTTCGAAAAGTTTCATAGAATCTAGTTTTCAGATGATTTTTTTGCATAGACTTCCATCATAACCTTTCCTCTTAACATATATAAATGATCTGAAAAGTCTCGTATCATTTCAAATAGTCCCAAATTAAATTTGATTTTTTTGCCGAAACTAGTGTATAATATACTACGATTTTTGACCGAAACTTGCATTTCGATAAGTTTCATAAAATCTAATTTTCAGATGAGTTTTTGCATGGACTTTCATCATAACCTTCCCTCTTAACGTATATAAATGATCTAAAATGTTTCGTATCATTTCCAATAGTCCCCAATTAAATTTGTTTTTTTTGACCGAAACTAGTGTATAATATACAACTGGTTTTGACCGAAACATGCATTTCGAAAATTTCATAAAATCTAATATTCAGATGATTTTTTGCATGGATTTCCATCATAACTTTCCCTCGTAAAATATATAAATGATATTATACGTTTCGTATCATTTCGAACAGTCCTCGATTTAATTTGATTTATCACCGAAACTAGTATAAACTAGTGTATAATATATTATGATTTTTGACCGAACCTTGCATTTCAAATAATTTCATACAATCTAGTTTTCAGATGATTTTTTTGCATGGACTTCCATCATAACCTTTCCTCTTAACATATATAAATGATCTGAAAAGTCTCGTATCATTTCAAATAGTCCCCAATTAAATTTGATTTTTTTTGCCGAAACTAGTGTATAATATACTACGATTTTTTACGTAAACTTGCATTTCGAGAAGTTTCATAGAATCTAATTTTATGATGATTTTTTTGCATGGACTTCCATCATAACCTTTCCTCTTAACATATATTAATGATCTGAAAAAGTCTCGTATCATTTCAAATAGTCCCCAATTAAATTTGATTTTTTTGACCGAAATTAGTGTATAATATACTATGATTTTGACCGAAACTTGCATTTCGAAAAGTTTCATAAAATCTAATTTTCAGATGATTTTTTGCATGGACATCCATCATAACCTTCCCTCTTAACATATATAAATGATCTGAAAATTTTCGTATTATTTCAAATAGTCCCCAATTAAATTTGTTTTTTTTACTACAACTAGTGTATAATATACTACGGTTTTTGACCGAAACTTGCATTTCGAAAAGTTTCATAAAATCTAATATTCAGATTATTTTTTGAATGGACTTCCATCATAACCTTCCCTCGTAAAATATATAAATGATATTAGACGTTTCGTATCATTTCGAACAGTCCCCGATTTAACTTGATTTTTCACCGAAACTAGTATAAACTAATGTATAATATATTATGATTTTTGACCGAAACTTGCATTTCGAAAAGGTTCATAGAATCTAGTTTTCAGATGATTTTTTTGCATAGACTTCCATCATAACCTTTCCTCTTAACATATATAAATGATCTGAAAAGTCTCGTATCATTTCAAATAGTCCCCCATTAAATTTGATTTTTTTGCCGAAACTAGTGTATAATATACTACGATTTTTGACCGAAACTTGCATTTCGAAAAGTTTCATAAAATCTAATTTTCAGATGATTTTTTTCATGTACTTCCATCATAACCTTCCCTCTTAACATATATAAATAATTTAAAAGTTTCGTATCATTTCAAATAGTCCCCAATTAAATTTAATTTTTTTGACCGAAACTAGTGTATAATATACTATGATTTTTGACTGAAACTTGCATTTCGAAAAGTTTCATAAAATCTAATTTTCAGATGATTTTTTGCATGGACATCCATCATAACCTTCCCTATTAACATATATAAATGATCTGAAAATTTTGGTATCATTTCAAATTGTCCCCAATTAAATTTGTTTTTTTTATACCAAAACTAGTGTATAATATACTACGGTTTTTGACCGAAACTTGCATTTCGAAAAGTTTCATAAAATCTAATATTCAGATGATTTTTTGCATGGACTTCCTTCATTACCTTCCATCGTAAAATATATAAATGATATTAGATGTTTCGTATCATTTCGAACAGTCCCTGATTTAATTTGATTTTTCACCGAAACTAGTATAAACTAATGTATAATATTTTATGATTTTTGACCGAAACTTGCATTTCGAAAAGTTTCATAGAATCTAGTTTTCAGATGATTTTTTTGCATAGACTTCCATCATAACCTTTCCTCTTAACATATATAAATGATCTGAAAAGTCTCGTATCATTTCAAATAGTCCCAAATTAAATTTGATTTTTTTGCCGAAACTAGTGTATAATATACTACGATTTTTGACCGAAACTTGCATTTCGATAAGTTTCATAAAATCTAATTTTCAGATGAGTTTTTGCATGGACTTTCATCATAACCTTCCCTCTTAACGTATATAAATGATCTAAAATGTTTCGTATCATTTCCAATAGTCCCCAATTAAATTTGTTTTTTTTGACCGAAACTAGTGTATAATATACAACTGGTTTTGACCGAAACATGCATTTCGAAAATTTCATAAAATCTAATATTCAGATGATTTTTTGCATGGATTTCCATCATAACCTTCCCTCGTAAATTATATAAATGATATTATACGTTTCGTATCATT